>OY855906.1:12899601-13297101 GCA_963693305.1 Meandrina meandrites
TAAGCGGGATTGAGCGGCTCCGAACTACGCCTTATCACCCCCAAGGGAATGGGAAGACAGAAAGATTTAACCGCACACTACTGTCAATGCTGAGGACGCTGCCCGAGGACAGGAAGACGAGATGGAAGGACTCGCTCAACAAAGTGGTGCATGCTTACAATTGTACTCGCCATGATGCAACTGGTTTCTCGCCCTTCTTCCTGTTATTCGGTCGCACGCCTAGATTGTCGGTAGATCTCATTTTTGGAACTGCACCAGGATCACCCAAACAAACTCACACTCAATTTGTAGAGAGTTGGAGAACTGCAATGCAACAGGCATACACAATTGCGATGAGAAACAGCGAGAAGTCTGCCACTGCTGGAAAAAAACACTATGACAAGAAGGTTCGTTTCACCCAGTTGCGCCCTGGAGACCGCGTACTTGTGCGGAACTTGTCTGAGCGTGGCGGACCAGGTAAACTCCGTTCCTACTGGGAAAATGACATACATACAGTGGTCGAACAAAAGGTTGACATACCAGTATTTGAGGTACGACCAGAAAGATCTTCTGGAAGATCAAGAGTTCTCCATCGAAACTTACTGCATCCCTGTGAGTTCCTCCTGCCCGATATTCCAGTGGATACTGCACCTGCAGTCCATCGCCACAGACAGGCAAGGAGGCCTGCAACCCGGAACAATGCACAATGGCTTGAGGTGGACGCTGATGGAAGCGAGAGTGACAGTGACAGTCGGGATGGTCTACTCTTGGAGATAACATACGATGGAGCGTCTGAACAGGAGATGCCGGCGGACCAACCAGTTCTAGCCAATGAAGAGGCTGATTGCAGTGAAGTACCTGTAGCAGGTAATGGGATGGAGATAGAAGATGAGCAGGGTAACTTTCCCCTGGAGGCTGACCACCCACCCCCTCCTGACTTACCGGTCGCAGAACAGCCTGCTATACAGCTAGGAAGACCAGTACGAAATCGCCACCCTCCTGTTCAACTCAACTATGACTCCCTTGGGACTCCATCGCTCTACCCACACTATGTATCGAGCATCCAAGCCCCAAGTAGCGTCTATACACCGCCACCATTGTACTGGCTGCATCCTCAGCAGTGGGTCGTCCCAATATATCCACACTACATGATGAACTGCTGGATTCCACCATGCATGAATACATGTACATCGTGTTGAACTATGAACTCTCGGAACTATTGTGATTGCCATTGTAATATTAGGTAAAAAAAAAATAGCACTCGTTTATCTATCACCATGATAGTAAATTGCGAAGAAGATACACAGTTATCTTGAAGGACGTTGGACTGAAATAGAGTTGAGATAAGGAATGGACTTGCATGTTATATCATAGTAGGCCTGATCACCCTATATGACAATAGTATTGTGCTTTTGTTCATTTAAGATTTAGATATTCATGTTCAAGGTAAAATGTCCAGGAGGACATCATTTTAGCGGGGGAGTGTGTGACGAGTAGAAAATGACCCCCCATATAAAATTATTTGTTATTTCCGGTTCCGGCGAGCCAGGTTTTCCATATTTGGTGACCATGCGGTTGTCACGTGACATTGAAATCTTTGTACAGCGAAGAGAAATCGTAGTTAAAATAAAGCACAAACGAGTCAAGAGATTTCCAAGTTCTTTATTCGTTTTGCTGCGCTTTGGGACCGATAAACAGCAAGTTTACCGGCATAACACACACACAGTAACAGACCGTATTGCAGTCACTCACACACCGTCGCAAGCAGCATGCGCAAACAGTATTACAAACGTCTGATATCGTTTTCTTAATGTTGACTTGTGATAACTGCGCACATTCCTCGCGTTACTCACGTTTAGAAACCCGTAGGATCCAGTAAATGTTATTTACCGCAAGTTGATTTGAGAGTAGAGCGCCGGAAACAGGAGACAAATACACCTTTAAAGAGTCATATTCAGATTGTCCAAATTCGCCGTATTCAGTTATTGACCGAGTCGAAGTTGTAGTCAATAAGGGTCTGCAAAATAGGAATTGTACACAATTTCGCAGCAAGAAATTTAAAGAATTGAGCGGATACTCAAAGAAGGCGTAATACAGTGACATTGACTCCGAGGATGAGGCTACAGATGCCTCAGATGACGAACAGCTGGGAGGACCATCCAGGGTTTCGTGTCGCACACGAATAGGGGGAACAGCAACTGATGATGTATTGTATACCTGGGAACATCAACTTATTTAAAGGAATAGTTAATATTGATCTCAAAATAGGCAAGGAATAATGAATACTTGTGAAAAATGGGCAGGAAATAATGAATATTTAAAGTGAAAATATTCCGCTTCTATCCCCAACATGGTAATTACTTTGGTTTTGGTTTAACGACACTCAATTGAAAACTGCTCTAATGCACACACAGTTGGTTAAAGACAAATATTGCATCTTAACTTTTGTTAAGGGGGAAATGGCCACTTTTGCTCGTTTATTTATCTTGATTTTTTAATGCCTAATTGTTATTTTCCAGTGAGGCAATTAAGACCTTTGTTTCTTGTAAGATGTACATGATACTTATATTAAAAAAGTCAAAATCGGAAGTTTGGACGAAAATTCTCTTTTGTGGAATTGTCAATGAAACCAGGGATAAATTGTCGAACGTTGTCTACCAATCTTTCGATCAATCCAACTATTTCTTTTGCTAAGCGAAGCCATAACGAATCTAGTTGTTACTTTTAGAGTTATTTAATTTTAAGGTATAATTCACTATTTTATGTTGTATTAAATATTCTAAATCTTAAAATGGACGTGTTGTACAATGCCTTACTTTCTTTTGACAATAGTAATGTATATATTTTCAGAAATTTAAGCGTTAAGATGTTCTTTATGAATGAGTTTGTACAAAGGCTACTGATAACGCCTTGGTTTGGCATGAAACTTGTAAACAACTAAATATTAAAATATGGAAGTTGGCTGGACTTGAATCAAGTAGCAATACCCATTGTCTTTCTTCTTCGAATATTTTGTAATGTTGTCGTTTTTGTATTGTTTAAAATAGTAATTATCCGATTTAATTTTTTGTGCGCTTTAAAAATAATCTTTGTAATTTTTATATTGCTCATGCAGTGTTATCTGGGCGGCATGTCGAACATTTAGTAATGAAATATCAAGAAAAAGGTCATTTAAGGAAAAGAAAAAGGACGTGACAGGCAAAGCCTTCGCGATGAAAAAATTAGGATATGCAATAACGATTCATGACGATAAACCCAGGCAGTCTTATCCCATTTGAAATTCTGAATAAAGGAGAGTCTTTTCTACAAACTCAGCAGTTACGTTTTGAACGAAACAGCTATAAACGAGTTTGGCGTGAGCCAAATTTTTGACGATGCCTATCCTGCCTAAGATTGTCAGTCGTCTTCTTGACCATATGTTTCAATGTTTTATGAGTGTCTTTATATCTGATAAAGACACTTAACTTTACGTCCAATTTTCTCGAAATCCCGAAATCTAAATATTAGTGCAAGAATGAGTTGATCTACATCAGGAGTTTTTTAAGCCGTTCAATAAATTCGCAGTTCGTGTTTTAACAAGTCTAAAATACTGCTGCTCATTTATTAAACATATCTTAAAACTGTTTTAGGTTAGCTAATCTCGTATCGAAATTTATTTTGTTCTCAACAAGATCATTGTAAGGCAGAGCTTGTTGTTTTTTTGGGTATATTTCACCTAAAATGTTATGTCATTTCGAAATAGTCAGCTACAGAACATTCAAGTTCCTCTCTGGGGCTGAAAGAGCCCTGGCCAATTTTGAACTCTTTTGTAAGTAGTTCAACGTTCACTTAAACTTGAAAGCGTTAATTGTTCCGTTGATGAGGTCAGAAGCTACCTTCAAAAACTTAAGCCCTAGAAGTCTCCTGGGCCTGACCATAATCTACGCTTAAATCACATATGAATATTTAAGAGGAAGTTTCCAGAAAAATCAGACAGAAATGATTTTTTGCGGCAAGGCTAAAAAACAGGGATTTCGCTCATCTTCTGCATGTAGATAGTCCTTAGTAAAACTAAAAACGTTACGTTGTTTTTTCCTTCAAATATTTTTATTTTTCTGAGAAAAACGAAATTTTCGATTTCACGTCTAGACTCGATTCAGAGGGTCCAAATTGGGCTGAAAATCGACCATTTTCATTCCATTCGCATGCCAAAATGATCAAGCGCAGAAAAAATTAAATACAACCGGCTTATTGCACGACTCTTCCTTGTCCAAAGAAGCATAGTTTCAAGAGTTTTGGTTTAATCTAATTATTTAACGGTAAACAAAACTAGACTATTCTCACGCGCCATGAAAGTCGGTCGGTCAAAAGAATCGTCATTTTCACCATGTGCCATATCTTGGATATCCTTGAGATATAGGTATTTATATTGTAGAAGGATGATACTTTCAAAATATACAAAGTTTGGTTTGGGCCAATGATTAAGCACTTGTCAAAAAATTATTCAAAATCGTACAAAAACGGCACTAAATCAAGCCAGCCTTCGAATGCGTGACCAAAAGTATTACCACCGTATTTGTTCTTTAAATCAATTTAATCGCAATACTAGCTATATTTAGGCATGAATCAAAATAAATATGTTCACCTTTGCTCGATTATGATGTCCTGACCGTTGCAATACGTTTCTTTCCTGTCATTTCTTCAGTGGCTTCACGTTCAGTTCGCATGCCGCTCGGTCGAATCCGTCTTGCGACTGGTGAATTTGAAGCAACCACTGCTCTGCTTTTATCCTAATATATATCGTCATGATTAACGGGCTCTACTTGTGTTGCTTGATTAAGCCATATTTCAGGTTATAGCCGGCAAAGCGTTTTAAATAAGCCACTTAGCAGCGCCCGTTCGAAGCCATTATTATTCGAAGTGAAGTAAAAATTTGCATACTTTCGAGACTAGCGTGACAGTTTTTTTTATACTTAGCGGGGTGGGGTGGGGATATGGTCTTAAATTTTTAGCTGAACCGATGGTTTGAAAGTGTTTGGAGATGAATTATCACAAACTCGTATTTACTACGTGATTTGCTTAACTTATAAGTTCTACTTACGCTCAAAATCAAAGAGAGAAAAACCGTAAAAAAAGGCCTATTAATTACTGGTTGTTCCTACTATTGAAACAAAATTTATATTTATATTTCATCTATGTACTCTGTAATTCTCCAAAGTAAGTAAAATATTTGACCTTGTGTGTGCAAGAATTCACATTGTTTACTTTTGGGAGACGAGACTAATGTAATTTGCTAAACTCGATTATAGATTTTTCAATAATTTCTTTTTTCTCACGAACCATTTGTGAATCACCCGGCACAACGCTGTCCTCGTCAAGACTTCAAGTGCTATCTCTCTCAATTATCTGTTGAACTGTTAGAAAACTCTTCACATGGTCTCGATGCACTTGGTGTACTCATGGAAGGTTCTTGTGCTTTTAAAACGAAAGTTCGCAGTCCTTGTTCTTATGATCGACGGGATTAAAGTAAACTAATAACCGAGGTCCCTTTGCTGTCATGTAACAAGGATATAGAAAATAGTAAGTCCCTCTGGTCTTTTGCTGGTGTTAATGGCGAGCAGGAACTTATTCTCCTGAGAGCGGGTATCTTTAACACGCAACAGGATGTTAGCGCTTTTACTATCTGTCCCTTCCATCGATCCGAGCTTGAAACTGGATGGCGAAAAAGTTACTGTACATGCAAAGTTCCTCACGAGATTGCTTTATATCACAGTAAAACGAAGACTTCTTAAGAAGACGTCAAACTTTCTGTTTCTATCCAAAGGATACAGAACCGGGACCGAATGTGTCATCTGTTGCCTTAGCTGAAAAAGGAAACAGAGCCTTGATCGTTTGTTAAAATAAAAAACCGCAACAAAAACCGGAAAAAAAATGTCTTTTTTTCTCTCTCTCATTTTGAGCGTAAGCAGAACTTATAAGTTAAGCAAATCACGTAGTAAATACGAGTTTGTGATAATTCATCTCCAAACACTTTCAAACCATCGATTCAGCTAAAAATCTAAGACCATATCCCCACCCCACCCCCTTAAGTATAAAAAAATGTCACGTTTGTCTCGGAAGTATGCAAATTTAATACTTCACTTTTCGAATAATAATGGCTTCCAACGGGCGCTGCAAAGTGGCTTATTGAAAACGCTTAACCTGAAATATGGCTTAATCGAGTAACAGAAGTAGCGCCCGTTAATCATGACGATACATACTTGGATAAAAGCCTAGCTGTGGTTGCTTCAAATTCACCAGTCGCAAGACGTGTTCGACCGAGCGGCATGCGAACTAAACGGGAAGCCATTGAAGAAATGACAGGAAAGAAACGTATTGCAACGGTCAGGACATCATAATCGAGCAAAGGTGAACATATTTATTTTGATTCATGCCTAAATATAGCTAGTATTGCGATTAAATTGATTTAAAGAACAAATACGGTGGTAATACTTTTGGTCACGCATTCGAAGGCTGGTTTGATTTAGTGCAGTTTTTGTACGATTTTGAATAATTTTTTGACAAGTGTTCAATCATTGGCCCAAACCAAACTTTGTATATTTTGAAAGTATCATCCTTCTACAATATAAATATCTATATCTCAAGGATATCCAAGATATGGCACATGGTGAAAATGACGATTCTTTTGACCGACCGACTTTCATGGCCTGTGAGAATAGTCTGGTTTTGTTTACCGTTAAATAATTAGATTAAACCAAAACTCTTGAAACTATGCTTCTTTGGACAAGGAAGAGTCGTGCAATAAGCCGGTTGTATTTAATTTTTTCTGCGCTTGATCGTTTTGATATGTGAATGGAATGAAAATGGTCGATTTTCAGCCCAACTTGGACCCTCTGAATCGAGTCTAGACGTGAAATCGAAAATTTCGTTTTTCTCAGAAAAATAAAAATCTTTGAAGACAAAAACAACGTAACGTTTTTAGTTTTACTAAGGGCTGCCTACATGCAGAAGATGAGCGAACTATTTTATTTTAGCCTTGCCGCACCTTGTTGAATTTTTCTGGAAACTTCCTCTTAATTATGGTTCTTCTTTTTTTTTCTTTTAATTTTATTTGTGCTCTTTTTTTAAGGGAGTTTTATATAGAGCTAACCTCCTAGCTTCCTTTTCAAGATGCCTTTACATATTTTTAAGTCTTCCCTTATTTTCTTATTATTTTACTTTGTGTATCTTGAATAAGGTATGTATGTATGTATGAAGCGTTTTATCTCTTATTATTGTTGTTGTTGTTATTATTATTATTATTATTATTATTATTCATATTATTTATTTTTCTCTTATTACTGCCTATAATCATCATATGACAAATTTAAAACAATAGAAGCCAAAATGGGGTGCCAGTTGCTTAACAGGAGACTAGGGAAAAGTCGTTTAAAAGCAGGGCCAGCTCAGAGGGAGGGGCTGGGGGGGCTTTAGCTCCCCCACTTTTTTACTTAAAAAGAAAAAATGATAAGAACTTAAGTAAATAAGCAAGTAAAGAAAGAAAAAACAAACGAAAACAAATATTGTTGACGAACATTTACTAAAGTATTTCATTTAAGCGCCTTTCCAGAAGCTGGTTTCACGCAAGCAGAGAGATTTAGCATGAAGAGATTTAGCATGAAGAACGACTTTTCGGCATCGCTAACAAATTTGCTGATCGTAGCAATAACAACATCTTTAATGTGCACTAAACTTTTAGTCGTTAATTTGTATTCTGGTTACGCTGAAGTATTGCAAAAATCGTCGGATTCCTGGTTTGTAAAGGCTAATGGCAGTATTCTCTCTAGGGGCTCCGCACAAAAAAGCCTTAGAACGCTGATTACGTACCTCTAGCATACCGCGTGCAGTCCGTGGCAATCCATCATGTGTCTCAATAGTATGGGGCTCTTATATAAGACCACTCCCTTGTCGCGATAGCTCATTCAGTCTTTTCGGTGTTACGAATGCTCCTTTTCGCGTTTCTGTTATCGCATCATCGCTGTGCCGTACTTGTCTCCTTATGGCTAACCAAGTTCCTGTTGTTCCTGATGTTCAACAACTACAAGTCGCTCTTGTAGGACCGCCAGCCTAAGCCAGAGCTGCTCAGAACGCCCAGAATGTTGATGGCGGTGAACAAGTCGCTGCAGTAGCGAAGGTTGCCGTCTCTGCAGCTCTACCCGTTCATTAACCTAATGCTGTTGTGGTAAGTCGTTCTTGCCTTTTTGTTAGCCTGTTTTGCTTTCCTTTTGCTATCAGTGGCTAGCGTCTATGTTTTGCGGAACGTCAAAGCTTTATTGTCGCGTTTCGTTAGCTTACTAATAAGCGAATATGTTTTTTAATAATAATAATAATAACGAATTTTTAAACAGGATGGCCCTTCAGTACATGCGTACTGTTATCAAAGGGGTCCTGTAAAAGAAAAATATATATAACAATATAAAAATAAAAATACATCATATAAAAGGATAAAAGGTAAAAAGTTAAAAATCTATTAAATTATGCTTACTTAACCTATAAAAATAATTCGTTTAAAGACTGCCTAAATAAAACCCTACTGCTAGTTTGTCTAGTGTTTAAAGGTAAAGAATTAAAAATATTTGCACCAGAGAAATAAAAACTTTTTCGTGCAAATTCAAGTTTCACTTTAGGTAGAACAACAGTGGCTCTACAGTTCCTCGTATCACGATTATGCGTTAAAAAATTAAACTAGTTTTTAAAAGGGTGCAAACGTTGCCTTGTAGGCAGTCAAAAACAAAATTACAGGCTTTTCTCATTAGAGTGTTCTCGACTGTTTTGTAGGCGGAGTACACAAGTAAGACATGTAGGATTTGGCAGAATGGTCCTGTGATTTCGTTGTTCCAGGTCTCTGATTTTGCGCTTGCGTGTTTCTGACCAACCAAGCGTACTTTGTCCACAGTAAGTGAAAATGGGCATGATCATTGTCCTGTAGATGCGTTCAGCGCTAAAGACATCAATGTTAGAGCGGATTCGTCGTAATAAATTTACTCTCCCAGCTGCTTTTTTGTACGTTTTTAAAAAGTGCGTGTCAAGATTTAGTGTGGGATCTAAATGAACGCCGAGGTATTTGTAGGTTGTTGTCGTGTTTATGCGGCATCCGTTTACCGTCAAGTTTAATTCTTTGCCATCGAAACAATTTAATCTTTTCGCTGTTCCAAACAACATAACTTCAGTTTTTCCTTTTTTAAGATTGATGACAAGTTCATTGTCTCTAAACCAGTCAGCGAGACTTTTGATGTCTTCACCGAGATTGTGTTGTATAGCATCCAAGTCTTTCGAGGAGGTGAAAATAACTGTGTCGTCTGCGTAGGTGATAATTTTGGAGTAACGAAGCGGCTGATGGACGTCATTAAAGTGAATCAAGAACAATAGCGGACCTAGAATACTTCCTTGGGGAACACCTGTGAAAACAGGATTAGGTTCGGACAGCTCTCCTTTAAATTGGACGAGCTGCTTCCGGAGAAACAGATAATCCGTAAACCAGTTCAGTTCATTGTCCTGTATGCCATAACAAGACAGTTTTTCTAATAAAACTGAATGGCTGATGGTGTCAAACGCCTTTGTTAAGTCAATGAACACAGCTCCTGTAGCTTTCCCGCCATCTGCTTCTTTCCGGATTAAGTCTGTAAACAGAGTCACCGCCAATTCAGTTGAGCGATTAGATCTAAAACCAAACTGGTGTTCGGAAATAAGGCCGTTGCGTTCGAGATGTGTCACTACTTGCTTATAAACAGCTCTCTCCAAAATCTTTGACAGAGTAGGGAGAATTGAAATTGGTCTGTAGTTGTCTATTTCTGCCGTAGAACCAGACTTGAACAGAGGAATCACCTTGGCCACTTTCCAATCGGTTGGAACAACTCCAGTTGCGAGGGATAAGTTAATGATAAAAGTTAAAGGCTTTGTGATGACTTCTGCGGCATCTTTAAGTAATCCAGGGGGCAGATTATCAAGACCAGACGCTTTCTTTCGTTTAAGTTTTTTCAGCTCCCTCAGAATATCTGCTTCTTTCACAGCTCTGAAAAGGAATTTCTCTTTGCTAAGAGGGGGTTTCGTTCCGTTTTTGCACCAAACAAAGTCATGAAGCAAAAACGACTTTCTTTTCAAATTGATGGCAGCGTTAGTGAAAAAGTCACAAAAACCGTTTGAGATGAATTTCTTATCGGTAGACTTCGTTCCATTTATCAGAAACGCTGATCCTTGTTCTGATGGTAGTTTCGTTGGATACAGCTTTTTAATGGCACACCAGAATTTATCAGGAGAGTCGGCACTATCTCTTAGAATATCTTGATGATATTTGCTCTTGCATTTTTTAATAAGGCCTGTTACTCTGTTACGCTGTCGCTTGTACGATGACCAGTCCAATTCACAGTTAGTCCTGCGAGCTTTCCTAAGTAAACCATCCCTCAAGTTCATCTCCCGTTTGACCTCTTGAGTCAACCATGGGCAGAGTCTCCCTTTGACCTTCTTTTCAATGAGCGGCGCATGTTTGTCGATACACTGTTGTAAAATGTTCTTTAAAACACTCCAGGCAGTGTTGACACAGGACGATGAAAAGACTTGCACAAAGTTCATGGAATTAAGCTCTTCGCAAAATAATTTCGCATCGTAGTTTGCAAAATTTCGGCAGGTAATGATTCTAGGATGATGTTTCACATTGTTTACTTTGCGAGAACAGCAGATCAATTCATGATCGCTCAAGCCAGCAGGGATTACTTTCACATGGTTGATTTTCTCGGGTTCGTTGCTGCAAATGATGTCAATCAAAGTCTTGGATTCGCGCGTAATTCTCGTGGGGGTTGAAATAAGCTGTTTTAGTCCAACGGAGGCTAGAATTGATTTAATTTCTTTGTGATCCGCTGGCACCAAATAATTGCAGTTAATGTCACCAGTAAGAATACATTCTTTGTCTTCTGATGACACTGTCGAAAGCATCGATTCAAATTTGCAATTGAAATCCGCACAGAGATGTTTTGAAGAATCTGGAGGGCGGTAAATAGTTCCAATAAGAAAACTTTTAGTTTTTGGAAATAAAATCTCGATCCAGATGCATTCGATGTCATCAGCTTCTAGATCTGTTCGTCTTTGGTAGGGAACAGATGAAGGGATGTAAACCCCAACACCTCCACCTTGACCTGAAGTTCTTGCCTTCCCGATGTATGCGTATCCTTCAATCTGTGCTTGAACCTCGTCATCGGCGGATAGATGAGTTTCACTTAGCGATAAAATGTGAAGATTCTTTAAGCCATCCAAAATTTGACAGATACTATGCTTGTTTGTTAACAGTCCTCTGATGTTTTGATGCAGAATTTTAAGGCCTTTCCTCGAGGAAAATTCGTTGAGATCGGGGATATCATATTGCTGTAGGACTTTCGGCCGCATTTGATCGGATTTGTCTTGCCCGTCGCTGTTGGAAAGGTAGCACAAATTGCAGAGAGATTCACTGAAATCCGAGCCATAGCATCTCAAATGAAAGATCTTGAGGCATGATGTGCAAGACGCCCTGCTTTGATTTTTCCTCACAGTTTTTGCGCACAGGCCGCATTTGATCGTAGGTACTGCACAGGTTTCGTTCGACCGACCCAACAAGCAAGGATAATTCTTCGCTGGTCCTGGGTTTGCTGTATATCACCCGCTAAGAGCACAAAGTAGGTTGCAGAAAGAGTGACTTTAGCGAGCTTCAAACCGGCCATGCATTTTAAAGATGGAGGCAGGAGAGCGAAACGTGTAAACCGCCGAGTTGGGCCAGAATTTCGTGTTGGATAGTGTTTAACATCCAAGCTTTTCGCTACTACAATGCTGCAGACTTTTTTATCCAAACCACTGTTGCCATTTGGAGAGTTGAGGACAACGGTGAAAAGCAGCCAGGTCAGAAATATCACGGAGCAACGAAGGACCGCCATATTGGCCGCCATACGTCGACGCTGGTGTGTACCTCTCATGGCGCTACTGTTTATAGGTTTTATAGTGAGTTTGTTTCGCCCCTTCTGCTTTATCGAATTTGTTCCACTCTGGAATGTTAGGAAACCTTAAGAGGGGGACATGGGAGTTAAGGAATAGGATAAATAATTATTGATTGTTGATCATTAACTTTCTTTTATTTGGTGGCTCCTAAAGGAGCCGTTTTTGTGTTTGTTTTTAGACAGCCCTTTGCGAATAAAAGGTGTCTTCCACGGCCAGCGGCAACAGCGTCTTGTTCACTCGAAGGCGTTTGACAATAGGCAGCAGGCCACCTAGCTGCCTAAAATTAGAACACCAAATGGTTAGATCATAAAACCTATTTAACCTGATTAGTATCCAGTCTGATCGGGCTGAGTAATAAAGGTGTGGGTCTGGGTCGAGAAAATACGAAACAAAATGGCGTCGAAGAACGTACTTCTTAAATGGCATTTCCGGTCTTAAATGGCATTTCCGGCTTAATCCATCTTCTCAAGCTATAACTTAAAGAAAAAAAGTCACCGACGCATCGCCGACGCACCACCGACGCACCGTCAACGCAGCCTATTTATCGACTGGGAAAACAGCTGCCAACGCGTCGGCCGACAGTCGGCCGACAGTCGACCGACAGTCGGCCGACTGTCGGCCGACGCGTTGGCCGACGCGTTGGCCGACGCGTTGGTTGGATCAGATTCGTTACCTTACCCTGGGTAAAGGTAACGAATCTGATCCAACCAACGCGTCGGCCAACGTGTCGGCCGACGCGTTGGCCGACACACTACCGACACACCACCGACGCGTCGGCCGACACATTACCAACGCGTCGGCCGACACATTACCGACGCGTCGGCCGACACACTACAGAAAGGGAAAGAAAAAATAGCAATACCTGCGATGATACGGACGATTACTTTGCATGTGAAGCAAGGAATTAAAGGGAAAGATAGCTAGCAATCAGAACACGAAACGAAAGAGCATCGGCGACGCCATTTTTAATTGTGATACTAGGACTTAGGCGCTCTCTTCGTACAATAACTAGTTTCTAGTCTCTCTCGGTGGTATTTATAAGCTTGTGAGGGCGGGGTTATAAAGAGTTTCGTCATTCTGGAATGTTAGGAAACCTTAAGAGGGGGACATGGGAGTCAAGGAATAGGATAAATAATTATTGATTGTTGATCATTAACTTTCTTTTATTTGGTGGCTCCTAAAGGAGCCGTTTTTGTGTTTGTTTTAGACAGCCCTTTGCGAATAAAAGGTGTCTTCCACGGCCAGCGGCAACAGCGTCTTGTTCACTCGAAGGCGTTTGACAATAGGCAGCAGGCCACCTAGCTGCCTAAAATTAGAACACCAAATGGTTAGATCATAAAACCTATTTAACCTGATTAGTATCCAGTCTGATCGGGCTGAGTAATAAAGGTGTGGGTCTGGGTCGAGAAAATACGAAACAAAATGGCGTCGAAGAATGTACTTCTTAAATGGCATTTCCGGCTTAATCCATCTTCTCAAGCTATAACTTAAAGAAAAAAAGTCACCGACGCATCGCCGACACACCACCGACGCACCACCGACGCACCGTCAACGCAGCCTATTTATCGACTGGGAAAACAGCTGCCAACGCGTCGGCCGACAGTCGGCCGACAGTCGACCGTCGGTCGGCCGACTGTCGGTCGACTGTCGGCCGACTGTCGGCCGACGCGTTGGCCGACGCGTTGGCCGACGCGTTGGTTGGATCAGATTCGTTACTTTACCCCTTTGTTGCTGGTGACTAGTTTCACTCGAAGCCTCGTAGTCGGTTCTAATTTATGTCATCCGAACCGTTCTGGCGAGTTAGTCCCGCTTGGGTTGTTGTATAGCTAGTTTGTCTGCAGTGTTACAGTGAGTTTGTTTTACTTCGCTAAGAAGCGTTTTTTGTAAGTTTATCTCGCTTGCGGATTGGTGTAGTGAGTTTGTCTCACCGTAAGTTATAGTATTACAGTGAGTTTGTCTCTCCATAGTAATTTATTAGTGAGTTTGTCTCACCGTAGTGCACCGAAATGTTTGATAAATGCACGAGTTTGTCTCACCGAAGTCTTAGTGAGTTTGTCTCACCGAAGCGTTAGTGTGAGTTTGTCTCACCGAAGTCTTAGTGAGTTTTTGTCTCACCGAAGTCTTGGTGAGTTTGTCTCACCGAAGTCTTGGTGAGTTTGTCTCACCGAAGTCTTGGTGAGTTTGTCTCACCGAAGTGTTAGTGAGTTTGTCTCACCGAGGTGTTAGTGAGTTTGTCTCACCGAAGCGATAGTGAGTTTGTCTCACCGAAGCGGTAGTGAGTTTGTCTCACCGAAGTGGTAGTGAATTTGTCTCACTGAAGTGGTTGTGAGTTTGTCTCACCGAAGTGTTTCAGTGAGTTTCTCTACCGAAGTGTCAGTGAGTTTGTCTCACCGAAGCGTTGAAGTGAGTTTGTCTCACCGAAGTGTTTTTAGGGAGTTTGTCCCAACAAAATGTTGAAGTGAGTTTGTCTCGCCATAGTTCTTTTGTCTTATTGACGTGTTGCAGTGAGTTTGTCTCACCAAGATGTTCTAGTGAGTTTGTCTGACCAAGATGTTCTAGTGAGTTTGCTTCGCCGTAGTTCTATTGAGTTTACCTCACTGAAGTGTTAAATCAGCTTGTCTCACCAAAATGTTATTGTGAGTTTGTCTCTCTAAGTATTATTGCGGGTTTGTCCCGTTGCGGAGTTTTCGCTCCGCTTGCGGCGCTGTTAGGAGTTTATCTCGTTGAAGAACTGTTATTGTGTGTTTTCTCGCTTTAAAAGTGACAGAGTGAATTTGTCTCACTTCAAGTGTTTTAGCGATTTTGTCCTGCTGTGTGCTAATTTTTAGTGTCTTTGGTTTAAGAATGCTAATTCGTTCGCCCTTATAGCTGCTCTTTAACAGTTGGCAGATGTTTCTAGTGAGTCTGTCAACCCCAATCGCAAGAGATTCGATGCGATCTTCAAACAGTGCAGACCACTTGTCGATGAATCCCGCCTTGGCGCCATTGTCATCAACTTGTTGGGTGACAAGGAAGAGAAACTGGTAGCGGGTCAGATTCACAAGCTTTTGAAATCAAGCAATCCGTCTCCATTGCCACGTGGTCCTATCCTTCAATTTGGCCAAGGTTCTCAGCCGGGTCCCAGTTTTTGGGCCCTATGTTCTCCACTGGCTTTAGAGGCCATAGAGGTGGGCGCTCAGGTCCCTTACGGGACAAATGATTCTTTTGTAAGAGTGAAGGGTACTTAATTGCCAATTGCCCTCTTAACAGGAAGAAACATTAAAGATGTACTGTTGTGTATCAGTGTCTTCAGAATTTCGTTTTTTCTCTTGCGTCTAAGTTGTAGTTTTTTCGACTATTTTGCATATAGGAGTTCAGTTAGCGAGCGAAATCACTCGCTCTATCTTTCGGGCCTTCGGTCGTTCCTTCCTTCCTGGGTTGTCGACTCCCTGTTCTAATTCCGCTACCAATGCATGACTTAACTTGACGATAAAATTTTAAGAATGTCTACAAATGTGAAGCGTAGTGAAGCATGAGTGATGAGATAATTACAGCTATGTCAAGAGCATGGGGTACGAGCATTTTCTTATTTGAATTGTTTAAAAAACCTAGAAAGCATTTGCTGTCCTTGTTACGAAATGAACGCGGGCTCCTGACAAGTATGGGTTTTAATTACATGATGCATGCAATGCATGAATACTGAGCAAAATAATAATAAATTATTATGAATGGGAAGCAGTTATAAGCTTCTTGAAAGGAAAAAAAAAGATCGAGTGCATGCCCGGCTGTGTGTTGAACTCTCGCCCTTTTTGTTTATTTGGTTAAATCCTTGCCTTTGTATGCCGTGTTGAAATGCAGAAAATCCAGCTAAAGCACCGCCATTTTGGTTTGTGATGGAGTCTGAGGCACATTGGTTTTGTGGGAGTTTGATGTCAAATCTAGAACACGAAACCAGCATATCGCAGTATTTCACTTGCTTTTTTAAGATTAAAATATAAAACCTAATGCCATGTATGGCAGTAATTTTAGAATGTACAAGAAGGTTCAACACCTCATATGCTACATAGAATGAGACCGGATTGTCCCAAAGCAAATGGAACAATGGAACAATGTAAATTGTGTGGCAAGCTATTGAAGAGTTTATGATGCAAAAAAGCTTTGTTTTCGATTTTTTGCAAAAGAAAGACAATCAAATTTCCTAACTATTTTTGCACTTGATTCTGCTCACCTAAAATGCTGAATAATTTGCCCTGATATTCACGTTATTCTCGATTTGACATCACACACTTACCCTCCCCAGATCTCCTTTAATGTGATTATGAACAAAAAGGAGCTTCATTTCAACAGGGCATAGAAAATAGTTTCTAACCAAATCAGAAACATCTTGGCACAGAAAAGCAACCAAGTAAAATTGTTAAGGTAGGCCAGGTTTTTTTTTAAAGAGGGGAGCGGTGGCTGAAACCAAATGCCAGCTTATTGTATTTCAAGAATTTTACCACGACATGGTTTAGTTTGAAAAAGGCAAATTACAAAGTGTAACACCATATACTCCATTAACGTCGCTTCTGATAGTCAATGCAGCTATTATATACCACCATTGCATTATTGCTATCCTGGAATGCCACTTCCTTAAAAGCGTGGTGTTATTTATGCAAGCCCTCACTCCTTTAAATCCGCCAGCCTCACTCCCCAACACGTATAGTTAGAGACTTTTTTGTCCTTTTGCTTTTAGTGAAAGACAGAACTTTATTAATGTGGTAGTAAGAGGCTTTTTGGCATTTTCTTGGGAAAAAAAACCTTGACTAATCTTAAAGTTTCCTAGTGAAAAATAACTTTAATCTTTAATTAATCTTTGTCACTTTATTGGCCCATTATTCTTTATTAACTTGATAGGTTTTTAACCTTTTTTGAATGGAGAAGTACTTTTGTTATGTATTGTTGTTCAATGGAAAAAATTGGTAACCTTTGTGCAGGGAAGGAGAGTAAAGTTTTTATGAGTCAAATGAGTCAGTGAGTCAATGGGTCAAATTTTAAATTATTATTAATTTGAAAAGCGTGCTGTCCTTACTAACTAATAAAAGTAACCGTAAGCAAACCAGAGTGGAACTAACTGCCAGCAACCTCCCAACAAGCACACTGGAGTGGAACTAACCTCAAGCAATCCAGAGTAGAACTAACCATACGCGGAGTGTTTCTAAGCTAACTTGAACACTGGCAATCGACGGTTCAATATATAATAATCTAGTTTGTTAAAAAAATAACCCTGACTCGCTGACTCATGACTTATAGACTTGTTACACTCATAAACAGGGGACCTCGCAGGAAAGATGCGATTAGTAAATTAGCGATTTTGAAAAGAATAAATGCAAATGCGAATACGAATTTACAGATTAAACAAGTTGTGGACATTTGATTTCTAGTGAAAGGTGAAAACAATACCATACTGGTTAATAAGACACAGAAAAAGTATTTACAGGCATCAAACTTGGGAGACAAAAAGGAACTCATAGAGTCTCTATATTGGTGGTTTTCATCATTTTTATAACTGTTCTGTGCATGAAATGCATCAGGTTACTTTTAGGTTATAGAACAAATGTTTTTTTATTATAGGTCTGTAGCATATTCTTAACCAACTTATATGAGAAATAATTTTTAGGAAATTGTGGTCTCTAGATTGCAAAAATATGGCTGCCATGAAATGGTAGCAGTAACATAGAATGTATCATTTTTATTAGCTTTTACAAAAATAAAAAATAGTACCCAGTGGGTACATGAGTCTAATGTGTCATGGATTGTTAGTGCGGTTGAAATATGTTGAAGTAGTTTCGGTATTTACGGCATAGAGCAAGAGGTGTAGGAGAGGTTTGGTAGTAAGAGTGGTTCAGAAGAAGTCGATAATATTTGTTCTCTTAAGTATATATATTTATTCAAGTTAAAAGATTAGTGCGTTGTAGACCATAGGAAGATCGTACAGATTTAGCGGGGGGGGGGGGGGGGGGGGGGGGATCCTGAAAACTTTGTTTGCAAAAGCAAAAAAAGCCCAACTAAATTTTTTGCAGGCATGAAAAAAATTGTCTCCAGGAAGATGACACCGGAAAAAATGTTTTAACAGACAACGATACAGAAAAAAAATTGTTTGTCTTGAAAAAATTTTCATCCCCCTGCTTTCAAAAAAATAATGGTCCGCCCCATAGATAGACAAGATACAGCCACTTATTTAGTATTCTAAATCAAATCAAAATAAGCCAAAATATATTTTTTCAATTCCTTTGCAATTTATGCAATACTGCTCAACAAAGATTTCAATTACCTTTAACGTTTCGACACAGGGGAGCAAAGGGAACATTGCGTGCAGAATGTAATTTAATTAAGCGAAATATTTCCACGTCTATTAAACACTACAAGCAGTTGAATGAAAGAGTTTCGTTTTCATGACTGAGAACAGCTTCCAAATAGTCAATACATGGAAATAACTATCAGATCGGAATTCAATAACTATTAAAGCAAGTTTTCATTCTACTTTTTTGCAAGTTTCAATATTTATGCAAATTTCGCGCGAAATGTAATTTAACTACACTGTCTTGTTTTCAAGCTCTAGATTGAATCTTGAATGGTGAAAAAAACTCTTTTCAATGAAAGTTACATTCTGTGAATGAAATCCTGCATCAGTTGAATTGAACAATCAATTGCTGACTAATCAACAATGATTTAGATAAAAATATACAGGCAAAAACTAACGATAGATAAATCCGACGTTTCGGCGACATCTTGGCGCCATTGTCAAGGGAAACTAATCAAATATGCGATTTCAAGAGTAACTAAGAGTTCAGAGTTTCTAATTTGCATAAGTTAGACAAAGACTTTAGCGCGAACTGAGTCTGTGCACACTCGTAAGATCTCGAGGCTACTAAACACTGAAGTCGATGTCGACGAGCATATCACAAACATCTCCTCGCATGAGCTCAGTTTCTTTCAGAAATTGGTTCTCTGTCGAGGCTTAAAGTTCGCCATACCCCAGCGTATCTCAAACATCGAGATTAAGGCGAGCTTTGAGAAGGCCTACTGGGACTTGGAACGGCATCTAAACAGTGAGAACTCTAAGGAACTGGCTGCCGCAACATTAAAATCTATAGCTCTCAATTACATCAACCATCAAGGTCCGAGTCCTCCTAAACAGCTTTTGGCAGCCATTAAACAACTAAAGCGCCGTGATGATATCGTCATAACAAAACCGGACAAAGGCTCAGGTGTCGTTGTAATGGATAAGTCGGAATATATACATCTACTTTCCGAAGCTTCTGTCAATGACACCAGCAAATTTCGTCCCATTCCTTCTGAACGACCAAAAACCCGAGGCAGACCACCCAAGCACTATCATCCGCTTTTAGCAAAGGAGGCTCTTGTACAATCTATCATCACAAGGATCCTCCCTCACGCTGTGGCCCAGTCTCTTCGTCCGACCGGTTCTAGACTGGCACACCTGTACGGGTTGCCGAAAACACACAAGGAGAAATTAGCCATGCGACCAATCCTATCAGCGACTAATACGTATAATTATGCTCTGGCGAAATGGTTGGACAACAAGCTCAAACCGTTGTCGTTAAATCAGTACACAGTCACGGACATTTTCGATTTTGTGAACGAACTACCGCGAGACCTCAACATAACACCTGGTGACTTGCTGGTGTCCTATGATGTGTCCTCCTTGTTCACGAATGTACCTTTGGATGAAACCATTACGATTCTCGCAGACAGAGCCTTTAGAAACAACTGGTTTAATTCCGAGTATGATTTGAACATTTCAAAGCAAGACCTTATTGATCTTTTGGGTGTGGCCACCAAGGGGCAGCTTTTCCAATTTAATGGATCCCTGTATGAACAGGTCGACGGAGTAGCGATGGGATCCCCCCTTGGGCCCTTGCTAGCCAACGTATTCATGTCATCTATTGAAGAGAAATTAGATGTCGACGGCAAACTGCCACCTTACTATCGTCGATATGTTGACGATACATTCACTGTGATGCCAGATTTACCTACAGCTAGGGACTTTCTTAACACCCTCAACCACGCTCACCCCGCCATCAACTTTACTATGGAGGTCGAAAATGATGGAATGCTTCCCTTTCTCGGTACTCAACTCCTAAACAGAGCGCCTCGCATTGAAACTAAAGTGTTTGTGAAGCCAACAAACAGTGGTCTGCTTCTCCATTACCACAGTCATGTCGATAATAGGTACAAACGCGGACTATTGACAACTATGCTCGACCGCGTACATCGCCTGTCTTCGTCATGGTCCTACTTCACTGAGGAGTGCGAACGACTGAAGTCTGTTTTCTCTAAACTGAAATATCCCAAGCACCTTGTTGACTCCACTGTCAAAACCTTCCTAAATTTAAAGGTCGCTGACCAGCCCTCATTACGGTCCAGATCTACGACAGAAAACACTACTCGGGTTGTCATACCCTTTAAAGACCAGGAGTCGGCTAATATCGTGAAGACACAATTGAAAGATCTCAGTGTGAAGCTGCAGACCAGTGTTCAACCGGTGTTTACGAGCCGCAAGATTGCCCAGGAGTTCCCGACAAGCGAACCTAAGCCTCAGCTCATTGATCAACAATGCGTTGTGTATAACTTCAAGTGTGACCAGTGCGATGCTGGTTATGTCGGTTACACCCGTGGCCATCTGTTCGTGCGCGTTGATGGACATAGAAGCAAGACCTCGTCAGTACGTAAACACTATGATAGTAGACACGCAGGCTGGATTCCGGATGACCTTCGCAATTGTTTTAGCGTGTTGAAAAAATGCCACAACAAGTTTGATTGTCTCATTAATGAGATGTTACTCATTAAACAATTACGACCGTGTTTAAATGTACAATCAGACTCAGTTCGCGCTAAAGTCTTTGTCTAACTTATGCAAATTAGAAACTCTGAACTCTTAGTTACTCTTGAAATCGCATATTTGATTAGTTTCCCTTGACAATGGCGCCAAGATGTCGCCGAAACGTCGGATTTATCTATCGTTAGTTTTTAATTGCTGACTACAATTTTATTTAATTTTCCATTTTTTTTTTCAAAGTTATTTTTTGTTTATGAACACAAATGTCACCTCTGGATTTTTTTCATCAAAAGATGTCGATTTCACGTTGCGTTTCCCACGGATTATAAAAAAAAAAACATGCAGCTGGAAAGAGAACATTTTCAGTGACTTCACACTTGAAAACGAGGATTCATATTATTTTGCACTGTAAAACATTTATTCCAATTACATACATGACAATTTCTTTTACAAGTGCGTGTCGTGCTCGAGCTCCGATCGACCGTTGCTTCGTTAACAACATCCTTACTTCCTGATTGGATTACGATCACCGCACCAAGCCCGCAATGAGGCGGGCTATTGTTTAAGCACAATTACACCGGACGATTATCGATCCCGAACCATTCCCTTGGGATTGCTAACAGCTTTTTTCCACTACATAGAGTCTAAAGCACATGCGCATTAGACTCAAAAACCATTGCAGATGTCACCTCTTAGATGTTACCGTAGACCTTTAGGGCCTAAGCTTTGCCCAAAAATGTCCTCACTCAGTCTTAAGCTAAAACATTGATTTTTGATTTACAGTTTGATTGAAAGAAGCTTACCTGAGCAAATTCACGCCACTATGATGTTTTGCTTGGGATCACTGGTCGGCCGATTTTTTCCTGCTCTTCTCTTTCACTTGCTGGCACTTTGTTCACTTTCCCCATTTTTAGCGCTATAACTGCTATTACTCCAAATCAATTTTACCATGATTTGAAGGCAAAATAATAGTCCCCACTGATTTCAATGGGTTATTTTGGTGAGGAATTCTTGGGGTCCGAAGCTTATGCTTCACTGGTCAGCGGCATGACGGCATTGGCAACCACTTTCTTGAGGTGTGATAGGCTTGCAAAACTTTAAGACCTGAAATCTCGGAGCTTAAGGGGGGTGACTCTTAACTACCAATTTGTTTCTAAAGCAGGTTTCTAATTGCCATATTTTGGAAATCAGACCTCCTATGGATAAGCTTTTTGCATGAGTTTGTTCTATTGAAGATTCCTCCAAGAGTTTCAACTCATGGCCATATTTAACGTGTCACGTGACCAGAATAGAAAAAACCCTAAAACTCTAACGACCAATAGATTTTAAAATTTAAATGAGCGTCAATAGATAAAGAACGTCCACATGCATAATGTGACGTACAACTTTTGTGAAATTTGTATTATCATAAGAGTTATGGCGTAATAAACGCTCGTATTTACAGACTTTCATCAGTAGCATTTCCTCTTTTCGTGCAAACGGTAAAAGCATACGTCAGATTATAAAGACGGCGACGTTATCTCTGATTCATTAGAGAAATCAAAACTTTACCTTGTTTCCTTGGAGTTTTAGGCATTTTAAATTTTAACGCGCGGTTTGGGACTGGCACTAGTTTCGCACGCGCAATGATATATTTTTCAAAGAAGGTGCACCCCCAAATAAAATTCACCATTTAGCGTTACAAAAAGCTTCAAAATCGCTTGCTTCAAAATACAGTCTTCAGCAATCCCTTGGCAACTGCTCTGGATCTGTAGTTAAAAGTCCCCCCACCCTTAATTTTGCAAGGATTCCCTCTCTTTAAGCGAATTAAGAGGGTATGTGGATTTGACAAATTTTGACAAAAATTGGGCAAAACGTTTTTTATGTAAAACCAAATTGATTGCAAGGCTGGTACTACGGCAAAAGGGCAAAATTTATTGGCCAATATTTCAACTAGCAGAGCTAGTCTTCTTCAGGGCCAGTACAATGTGGAACTAACGGCTTTAAAATTTGAATAGGGATATACATACAATGGAGGCGCATTGGGCTAACTTAGCACATAGGTTCGCAGAGCGTATATGGGTCTAGAACGTTATGCATTATTGTATTGCGGAGTCAGGACAGTGATTGGAGTGTGATCTTAAGAGGTTTAAAGAAGTAACAGAAGAAAGAAATTTACTTTTGGAACTAAACCAAAATATTATAATCCTTTCTGCTTATACTATGCATGTTCTAAGAGGACTTTTATTTTCCCTGCACAAGCTAGGCTTCCCCGAAGGGGTTATCTTATACCCTTCATTGCTCTGTCCCTGGATGAGGTATTTCGGGGTTGCTTCGCTTTGGGATATATTGATAACAGACACATTGGACAGCTTTCTCCTTCCCCTGAATCTCGTGCGTCTGTGGCGGATTGGTCAGATTTAGAGTTTGCCAACGCTAGCCGTTTTCATAGCTGCTTTTGCTCTTATTTCTTTGGGATATTTTATTGGCCTATGCAAGTCTTCACTTATCCCTGCTCGAGAAGTCAAATTCCTAGGATTCTTGGTCGACTCTCGACTTTGCACCTTCCTTTTACCAGAGGATAAGAAGATTAAGTTGCAACTTGACGTGAACACATCTTAGCCAACCGAGAGGTCTCAGTTAAGACCCTCCAGCGACTGGTGGGTAAAATACTTTCTTGTTGTATCGCGGTTCCTGAGGTTTTGCTCTATGCTAGGGACATTTTCCGGTCCATTGCTGGCTTTGCTAGGTCGTCGCGTTTAGTTCGGGTGACGGGAGCCCTTTGGAAGGAAATAGAACATTGGTGCTTCCTGGACTCTTAGGAAGGCTGTCTCCCGTGGCTTTATGGAAAACAAGTTGTGGTCAATATTTCCTCTGATGTTTCGGATTTTGGTTGGGGAGGTTCTATTGTGTTACCGGGCTTACCGCCTTTTGAAGTTCGCGATTACTGGGCCAGAGATACTAGATCTCAGCCGATTGTTGTTAAAGAAGCCCTCGCTCTTATATAAGGCCACTTCCTTGTCGCGATAGCTCATTCAGTCTTTTCGGTGTTACGAATGCTCCTTTTCGCGCCCCGCCCACCTCCCCGCAGCGATGAACCAGCACTCCGCCAGGAGCTCCCCGCTCCGGACCGCCTTGGGCTGAGTCTCCCATATCTTGTCTAGTCTAAAGCATTGTTTGCGGACGATCCTAGTGAGAATATATTACTAGTGCTGATTTGGAGTAAATCATATTGTTAGTTAAATCACGGAATTTCAAGGAAAATCATAAAAAAGGGCCTTTTAAACATCGTAAGGCCCAGTTCGTACGCCGTACTTCACATGAGCCGAATTGAATTAAGATTTTTGGCCGACCTACATTGTTTAGTTCGGCTGAATTAATTCAGACACCGACATTAATTTAGCCGAACTTAATTCAATACGAAAAAATGATGAATTCAGCTCGAAAATAAATTTTAATAATTTCTGCATTTGAATCGGCTCATGTGACGATCGGCGTTTGAATCAAAGCCAGTCCACAGGCATTATTCCCTGGCAGAGCCAGGTGGGAAGAACGACTGATCCGATGAGAATTCAATCAGCCGTTCTGAATTGATTCAAACGCCGAACTTCACATGAACTTAATTTAGCTAATTCGATTCGGCTTATGTGAAGTATGGCGTGCGAAACGGGCCTAATACATGTTAGAGATTTGGGAGTAACAGGTGCCTGAGATGCAGAAAAGAAGTGGTAGTTTTTAACACGGTAAGCTGGTAATGTAGTAAATCTACGAAATTTTAGTTCGTATCCAATCCGCTCGTTGCAGGATGGACAATTTTTTTCTAACTTGTAAAATAACTTCCCGCGTAACATAAAAAAAATTGTCAATACACAAAATCAACGCCCGCAAAATTTTTCTGACTTTACGGTGTGTGCGGGCACACGGTTTAAGGTAAACCACCTATACTTTAAGGTTAAGTTTAAGTTCTTACTTATTATTCCATCATTATTATAGCATCTCTATAGTCTCTATTAAAATCATTTTCAATTATTGTGAAACTGTTCATTTTTTATGAGATGGATGGTGGTGGTAGGATTTGGGGTGGGGGGAGGGTACACGCAAAAAAAAAATGTATTCAAAGTGGGGGGGAGGCAACAGCCAAAAAGATATGGTCTGTAAGGGGGGGGGGGGGGGGGGTCACCCAAAATAATTACACTTGTGTGTTGTAGTAACCGTATCTATAATAGTGCACAAATTCTACCAGAATGCCTAAAATAGGTTTCCCGGAGTTTCGCAAAATCTAAATTTTCCCGGAGTAGAAGGACCCCAGACTCCCCCTACTATGTCTGGAATCTCCTCAACTCAACCATGCAAACTATTTGGCTGCAAATACAGTTTACACACACCAACAAAACAAGCCCCATCAATAAAAACAGTTAATCTGTGCACTTGCAGTATCATTACTATCATTGTCACTTTAATCTGCAGCTATAACATCTATAATAATGCAAAAATTCTACCACAGTGCCTAAAATAGTGTTCCAAGGTTGCGAAAAATCTTTAAAAAAATCCGGACCCCCTTACCATGCCGAGAAACTCATCAACTCAACCCCACCAACTATAAATACACGCCTTTATTAATATACAACTAGTGTACTTTATACATAACATATAACTAGTGTACTTTGAATATATATATTTTACATTTTACATTTTAGTTTCCGGGGGCGGATCTAGGAATTTCTGAAAGGGGGGTTGTACACTATTGTAGTAAACTTTATCACCAATGGTGTGGAAGGCGAGTTACGTCCCCGTGCCTCTGGCACGAGTTCATAAGGGGCAAAGCCATGCCCCTCCCCCACAAAAATGATGTTTCAAATTTTTCCCTCTAAAATGTCTTTTGCAGCATTCCCGAGACTTCAAAAGAGTTGTGAAGGCATGATATAAAATCTGGAATTTATCTTATTTATATTATTTCTTATTTTTAGGAAGAATCAAACAAAATAACAAAACAATGCTGCTCAAAGGGGGGGTTGCAACCCCTCCCCTGTATCCGCCTCTGATTTCAGTTCACGTATTATACTGTTCACTGAAAAACCTTTCCATACTCAATTTTACGAAGAAAATCAAAGTCTCAAAGGCTCTCCCACCCACCCCCCTCCCCTGCCATCCCCCTCGTGAGACTGGAGGTCAACATCTTGATTTCACACCTGTACAGTATCGTGTTTGCCCTGGTAGCAATCACGGACAAACGCTTTATTAAAGCAACTGGAATATATTCATACATTGGCTGCTGTCCCAATAGCATGTTTTATTTTCACACAGGTGCTTTTTTTCTACCCCGCCGCCGTGCTATCGTTGGGATACGTCTTCCTACATGTGGTGAGAACAGACATGCCGTGAAGAATTTGGCACAAATCAATGATTGTCCAGGTCATGGTAGTCACGTGCAACCAGCATGCCACTTACTTGTGAGATGACGGAGAAAATATCTATTTCGGTCTATAACTGGTGAAGCGGGCTATACAGACCATTATGCAGGTAAAGCTATGAAACCTAGACGAGAAACATATGTTGGTCACTCGAAAATGTGGTAAATTTCGCTTGCACAGTGGCGTATTGATAATATACAGCTATTTCAATTAACGTTGTCGGAGTAAATCTTCAAACCTACGAGTCAAGACCGAATGGTGCCATGGGTATTTACTGCAATTTGCATATCACCATTCAGGAAATCTACAAGTTTGTATTTTTGCACGTGGAATATTTTTTTTTCTTTCCGTGAAACCTTTCTTGTATCTTTTCTTTCGCCGTTATGTGGTTTGGATTATTCCTTTTAAATGAAATGAGGCGAAAAAGGATCTTTTCTACACATGTCTGAAGAGAAAGGAAACGAAAAACGTCTCGTTTGCTATATCGCTGTGTCTCATTAGTATTCAGCACGCGTGGAACACTCTTTCTTCGCCCATACTACCTTTCGGTCTTGTCTTTAAGCTTTGAGCTTCAATCCGACAACGTTAATTGAAATAGCTGTATTTTGATTCGGTTTGCTTAGTTCCTGTGGTGCTTCCGTCTTTGCCATATTAGGATAGGACTTCCTTCTACGGCAGCAACATAAAAAAAGCGGGAAATTCGCACGAGTGTATATGTTGCAGTTAATTTTTTTCTTCAGTCAAATTTTATTCTTCCTTTGTTTTTGGGTATGGTATTGTATAATAATGAGTTTAAAACAAAGGAAGAATAAAAATTAACTGAAGAAAAAAATTAACTGCAACATATATATATTCCAAACCATAGGAAATCTCCCTCAGACCACAGTAGTCAGGGAGGCACCGAATTAACCTTTTATTTGTGGAATTAATTAATTTTTTGTGGAATAAATTAAGTAGGTCATTGGGGCGTAAGGGTGTTGGGGCATAATCTAAAAAGTAGAATAATGACATCATCAGGGCGCATGCATAAGGGCGTAAGGGGCGCTCATGACGTCATTATCCCCCTGGGGGATAAGGTCATTTCCCCTTTTGGAGGATGACATCATCGGGTGGAGGGGCGTCTGCGCAGAGGCGTAAGGGCGTTCATGACGTAATTCTCCATTTTATTCAGAGGATGACATCATAGTTTAAAATTAGATAGGATAATGTGATAGAATTATTTTTAGGGCATGACATCATACCCTCTTTGGATTCCCTTCATTACATATGCAGGATTCCCTCGACAAAGTGGATTCCTGCATACTAATTCGATATAGGCATACTAATGAGCGCCACTCTAGTATAATAGCAACAATAGGCTTGCCCAGACTAGATCGCTCTATTCACACCCTGATTGGATCTTAAGATTTATAGTATCTGTTTTGAATAAAAAGCGGGTAGATTTCGAAAGTGCTATCGCTCTTGCAATCGCTTTGCTTCATTTAAACAATGGTATAGACTCAATATGCTTAAGTGAACTCAATTATAAACAAAGCATGACCAATCGAACTAATCCTTTCACAAACAAAAAATAAAACAATAGCGTGTATGCGCTTCGTGACCTTAAATTAAACTTCTCAGTTTTAAGCACGAAAGCGAATTGCTGCGTAAGTAACATTAATACTAAACACACAGATAGTATATCAAGCAAAATTTTTATTTCGGTTTTCCGACTGCATACTATTAAGTGTCTAGTCGCTTCTTTTCATGACTATTAAACTATAGACCTACCATCGAAACGAATTATTATTCACAAACGAAAATATATATGCGCTTCATTGACCCCGAACGTAAACATTGCAAGTGCGAAGCGAATTGCCGCGAAAATAATAATACTAAACACACAGATAATAACTCAAGCAAAATTTTTATTTCATCAAAAACACAACCTTACAAGACAAAAGTCAGCAGTTTCATATAGCGAAAAACACGTTTAACTGTTGCCAACTTTATTTTCTTTCTCGCTGGCTCTAGTTTCTTCAAGAAATGTAAATATTCCAAAACGTATAATAAATTCAAACTTACTCGCTCTAACCTTAGAGTTATTACAACTCTGGTCTGACCATGAGGAATGGAAGAAAAGTGCTACACTAGTGTTATATCGCCATGTTCCTATTAAAATTCTATGGTGGGGAAAGACATTAAATGTGTTATAAGAACAGTGTACAGACAGAGTTTGCTTAGTTTTCGGGAACGGGTTGTTTGACAAACAATCGATTGAGTAGGAATTTCCGCTTATCGACAGCAAGTTCCGTCGATTCCAGCCAATCATATCCTTCTGAGTCTTTGAGATCCTGTCTTGTTTGCATCACTTTACGGAACGTAGAATCCTTTTTCATCGCATGCATCCATTTTAAATACTCCAAGAATACTATTCTCAACTCCTTTCTATACACAGGGAGCAAAGCGTTCTCAGCCTTAATGCGGGCCACTTCAGACGAATCTCCATTTTGTTCATACTTGTTTATTAGAGCTTCGAGCTGGGCTTCATGGCGATCACTTGCTTCATCTTGAATGCGTGACCAAGGATCTATATGCTCCTCTTGGGATGATTCCATTTCTTCGCTAGATGTAGAGCTTTGAGATGACTGTTCACTTTCGCTTTCTTGTGAGCTTTCAATGTCGTCTCATCATCTTCAAAATTTCCATATCCTTTTTGAACGAAATGATTATAATTGCCGAACATTGTGATCCGAACTTCACGAGCTCTATGAACAGACTGAAATACAAGCAGCGGTGCACTTCTTTTATAGCTATCGATGGAGGCGCGGCTGCAGAGCACAAAGGAACTCTATGAACTTTCATTGTACCCTAACCCCAACTGTACCCCTCCTGTACCCTTCCTGTACCCTTCCTGTACCCCTCCTGTACCCCTCCTGTACCCCTGAATTCTCCTATGTACTCCCCACCATTGTACATAACTATATATTAAATGATTCTGTTAAGCTCATCATCATTAGACCATATTCGTATTCTCGGTATTGGACTGGAACTAGCTTCCAATTGAGGCTAATGCGGGGAATCTTTTCAAATGCAAATCACACGAAGCTCTTTTTAATTATATTCCCCCGTATTAGCCTCCATTGCAAGCAAGTTCCAGTCCAATACCGAGAATACGAATATGGCCTTTTGACACAAGCTGTCGTGCCGAGAAGGTTTCCCCGAATTTGTCCGTTGTGCGAGAAGCCAGGTGTGTCCAACTTGAGTTCTCATCTTGAAATTGCCCATAATACAATCGGACTAAGGAGAACACAACTCTTAAAAGAGGCCAGAATTTCTTGGGAATCAAAGAAAGAGTATATTTCTACCATCGTGTTACCTCGCTGTTCTTCTAATTTCCCAAAAGAAACAATTGAACCAAGAAAAAGAGCACATCCAGTAAAGGAAAACGCAAAAATCGCCTCTACTGGCAAGAGGGTAAAGCTTTCCCATGGCGTTTCCTTGGAAACCGAACCTTATCCAGATTTTATGTTTCGCCATAAATTTTCACTTCTTGTGGTTGGACCAAGTCAATCAGGGAAAACAGCTTTCGTAGAACAGATTCTAACAAAGAATCGTATTTTCTACGAGGCAAAGAAACCGCAGCGCATTTTATGGTACTATAGCCAGTGGCAAGAACGATACCAGGCTATGAAATCCGCGATTGGAAAGGATATTCACTTTTATTGTGGGCTTCCCAACTTTCAAGACAATCTACGAGAAATAGACCCAAAATGCAACAACGTTATCATTTTTGATGATCTTATGGCGGAGGCAATCGAAAGCCTGATCGTTTCCCGGCTGTTTACTCAAGGTCGACATCGAAACGCGAGTGTGATACTGCTACTTCACAATATGTTCCAGAAGGGAAAATTCAACACCGATATCAGTCGGAACGCACAGTACGTGGCTCTTTTCCGAAGTCCTAGCGATCGAAAACAAATCGGCATTGTTGCTGAACGTATGTTTGATAAGAATCGCCAACGATTCATGACAGCTTATTATCAGGAAACGGAGAGACCGTACGGATACATCTTTGTCGATAATAAACCGGACACGGCAGAGAACAAACAGGTGTTGAGCGATATCTTTGGCTGTTGTCGAGTTTACCCAAGTATCAACAAATCCTTGAAACCAGAGGAAACAGTAGAAACGATTAATCCTGTAAAGAATACCAAGGCAGTCACCTCAAGTACAACAACAAAATGTCCAGTTCAACCTTCGAAGCCGAAACCGTTTGATCTCGTTTGGTCCGAAATCGCTTGGCCGGCTTTGCAAAATCTTTTACAAGGAGCACCCTATTGCAAACATCTGCCAGAAGGTTTTGGCATCGCTGAAATGTATACAAGTGCACGGCTTTACCGAAAACAATGTTCAGAAAGTTTACTTACTACCTTTTAAGATTACAAAAGAAGTTAAAATCATCATGTTTCAATTCAAAATTATACATAATATACTACCTACTCAAATGAGCTTATACCATGACGGTTTTTCAGAAAACGATAGATGTCCTCTTTGCAAAAAAGAAATACAAACCTTGAACCATTTATTAGCTACCTGCATCAGAACGACTTCCTTTTGGAAAACGTTTCAAAATTGGTGGTACGAGAAAACACACGAAACGGATACGCCTAAATCAAAGTAAAATATTGTACGGCTTTTTTGAAAAAACAACGCACTGGCAGGCCCTAAATTACTTAATTCTACTAGCAAAATATCATATTTTCTGCACAAATGGTCAACAAGATGAACTTTGTTTCCAGAGCTTCCTATTACGGGTAAAAGACAAATTGCAAATACTTAGGGAGATCGCAATTGCAAAAAATTCATTAGAAAATTTTTCAACTAACATGGACCTTCTTGCGGTGATTGTAGGTAAATTTCAGCTTTCTTGGAAACAAATAATGTAAAACGCGTGTAACTCATAGTTGTAAGTAAGTAGCGTAGTGTTGTGTAAGTAATTAAAACGTTTTGTATGTGGCGATTATAACTAAGTAAGTACATATAGGGTAACTGCAATGTTGTAATTGCTGTAATGTATCGTATTTTGTAAGAGACATAAGTAATAGTGTATCAAAAATATTCTTCTGTAACTAATGGACGGTAATTAATGTAAGAAAGATATTTCTTTTGTGCGTGTGTGTGTATGCATTATTGTTATCAATAAAAAAAAAATTTTGTTGTCTTGAGCACGCAATGAACACACAGCATGCAAGGCATTGAAGAGTGAGATAAGATAACAGACATGCCATTCCCTGTTCATCAGTAAATCAATGGCTTTGCGTTTATTTTTATTTTGTTTGTTTGAAGGACACTTGAATAAGGTTATTAAAAATTAGTTGACGGTGTACAGTGATCTACTAAATAGTCAGTCCTAAATAGTCAAAATACACTTGAAAATCAACAACTAAGGTTAGCGTGCTTATTTCCGGGCACTCCTTCGATGACAGACTGCGCCTTGTCAGGGGATCACAACTTCCAAAAATGCAAGACTTTTAGGAGTTGGACGTATGTGGCAGTGTGACGCAACGCTTTATGGAGACAGAAAAGCTGGCGAAAGAAAATAAAAACTGATATCTCTGGTAATTTCTTATAATATTTTTACGGGACGTCATACAAAGCGCCCTGTTACCGCACTGTCACGCATACATGGATATCAAATGAGGAGACATGCACGCAAACCTTTCATGGCAGTATTGACGTTAATTATTGCTAATTATTGCGTTTTAATGCCGCATTGTGAAACTCGCAAAACCAATAAAATGAACGGAAAGCCAGTTCATTGACTTTGGGTTGGGCCAAGAGTGTTCTCTTGGTCGGGCGGTACAGTCTTTTATAGTCTTTTTTGTCTCCTTTTTGTGACTTGAATCGGGAGGTTATTATCTATTGATAAGGAAGCTTATCATGTCCAATGATAGTTGTCACATTCCTGGAGAAGCATCTAGCTGACATAAAAAACATTTTTCTACAATTAAAGAATGCCATTTTAGCATTCGTATTCACAATACACGCTGCTACTTAAACGCATCAAGCTTGTAAGCACTCAGTTGTTTTATTTCTAGTTATCCGTTAAAAATTACGAATGAGTTATAAGTCAGATAAGCCTTACACTGATGCCGTGTCAGATCAGATGTCTGATGCAGTGATTTAGCTTATCTGCGAACGGCTGATTTAGTGTATATACCAACAAATGAAACGCTAGAAACCGGAGATTTTAAGACTATGTTCTTTTGCGAAGAAAAATTAAGCTGCGTTTTTGCTAAAAAGTTTGCCTGTTTCACAACGTGACACTTGTGACCTGATTTGCGTTGCAGTTCTAATTTGGCGACCATTCTTATTTTTTTGCATGCTATCAGGAAAACGAACTTTAACTCACCTATTTCCTGTCACGGAAACGCACTGGTGTAACCCAAAACGAATCGTTGTTGAACGTTTCTGGTGGGGCTTGTGTGAAAAAAAAAGCCAAAAGATCAGGATCAATTTAGTTTATGTATGCGTGTTTATGTATTGAAGATTTCTGTACTAAAGGAGGAAAGAATCTTCTGCTGTTTTTTTTACACTCCAAAGTCTTACATATTTTGTAAATAAACATATGTCACCTTGTTATCACGTCAACGTCCATTTCACACGAAACTATGTTGACAAGGATAACGATGTAACGGGAATATGGTACTAAAAAGGTTGGGACAGTACTTTATTCCAGTGTGCATGGTGGCTTGTTCTACAGTTCCATTGGAGGAGTAAAATTGCAAAGAACAAAAGAAAGTGTATAGTTAATTTGTGGATTGAATTGAAGGAAAATAAATGGTGAACCTAGAACAGCGGTTGTTTGATTCATGCCAAGGCTGTTTATTCTTTGATTAGTGAAATGCATTTCCGACAGTACAATATTCTTCTGATGACATATCTGAAAATAACAATCCCGCACATTTTAAGGCATTGTGATTACCGTCCTGTTGTAGTTGCATTGTGCATCGTGTTCGGCTAGCGTCTCTAAGACATCAGTTGGATTAATTTTCTTCTGACTTTGGTTATTGGCTGTACTCGAATATTTACTATGGATCAAAGCCCCAAGCCAAGTACGAGTTACGCTGATGTTGTTACCGGATCAGAGTCAGACTACGATAATAAAACTCCTCGCAGCACTTCGTGGCTTAGGGCGTACCAGACAGAAGATGAAGAGGAGGCCACGGCTATTGCTATGGAGAAATCCATTAAAAGTGTCAAGGTAACTGATTTATCATTCAGATTTTATCTGCAGTATTTTTTTTCCTTGTTTTGGTGCCTTGAGGACATTCGTGCAAACATTTTCTAGTCCATAGGTTTCTTTAAAATGTTTGCTGAGGTCGGATAATGAGTTACCTTGTCAGATATACAAAAAAGTGGGGGTCACGGGCTTCGTTTCAGAGATAAAGCATCTAGAAAACTAACCTTATTTTGAAAAATTGACGCCCTTTATTTAGTATGGTTTACACCCTATATGTGGTTACAAAGTTTACTCAGCACGCGCATTCCATGGATAACGTGGTGTAGCGTTGCGACAGGAATTACATGCTACGGTAAGGTAGCGCATAAACAATCAGCGCGAATGTCCTTAAGCAAATTACCATCTGTGTTTCTGATAATGCCCGTTGTTCACTTAAGAGGACAGAAAGAACTATTCCAGTGACGACTTGGAAGATGACGATCACTTCTTGAACAAGCCAACACCTGGTTTTAAAGGTTTTTTTGAAAGTTAGTATGAGATTTGACATTTTCGATTTAGCAAATCATGATTCATCCCAACTTGTTTAATAATGCCGCAGATGCTGCCATAATTGCTCTTTTTAAACTTCATGTTTTCTTTCAGAGAGCAATAACACCTTGGTTTGTGTCATGGGAAGAGGAACAGTATTCTCCGGGACTTGCACGCCTCCCTCTTGGAAGTTATCAATACAAAAAGGTGAAACTACGGTGCATATATTGTATGTATTTTTTGTGAATTGTGAGAGGGCCATTTCATTTTCCTTGAAACGTGATCTATGACCGCCCGCCGCCCCGCCCCCACCCTACCCCTTCCCGCCCTCACAACACGATTCAACGTCGTTCCACATTTATTAGTCAACAGAGCCTGTTTGCAGGCTAAACAATGGGTCTTTTTATGACAGCAGTGCCTCCAACAGTTGCTATGCATGTAAATTAATCCTAGGAAACGTCCTCAAAAAAGTCCTCAAAGGCCATTGATGCTTGCAAAACAAGTGGGGTGAACAATACTGCACTCAGTCTAACTTTTGTTCTATTTTCAGTGCAATGAAAGCCAGGTAGAAAAAAATCAGCAGTGACAGCAGTGGCGAAACTAGGCCCCGTAAAGTAAGTGAAGTTACGCCATAACGGCTTTACTACTTGTTAGTACTGAAATAAGCATAAATGTGCGGTACCTATAAGCGAAAAATGCTTTTGAAACTTGGGTAAATGTGTCTTGAACTAAATTTGTTCTTCTTTGCATTATTTTTATGAAGTGTTGATGATAATATCCCGTACTTTCATTCTTAAAGGTCCGTTGAGGGAAAGGCAAAAAACCACTGAGTCAACCCAAACAAAAGAGGAACGCAATTGTGATTTCTGACGATGGGGACTCTGATTCAACAGAACTCTGTAATGTAAGTATGACAATATAGCAGCTATTGCTCTGGAGTGCTGTGATATTCGCTGAATGTTCTGTCCTCTTGTTGCTCTTCCGAACTCTGAACTGAAGTTCCAAAAAAATGACTTAAAAATTTTCCACTGTGTCATTACTTCTTCTATTCTTTGTTCCTCAGCGAACTCGATCTGCATGCAACTCGAAAATTATCAACTGGCATTATGCGACTGGCAACTGACGAGATTCACATAGAATCGAAACTGCAGTCTTGCCTTAGCAGAAACATGGCAGCTTTACTCAACAAAGAAGGTTTCTTTACTGAAACCGCAGAGCAAGAACTAGCAAACCAAACTGAGGATATGCAGATCGAATCATTAAACGATTTTACCAAAGAAGAAGTGGACAGCCTTCTATCCGAAGGAAAAGATGACTATGAAGAAGACGAAATCCCAAGTGCTCAAGTGCAGAAGCAGAAGCCAAGAATCAATGACGATAAAAGTTTTAAAGAGCCAAAAGAAATACCCAGCACCTTGGGCCACCAGCACAAAGGTTCGGGCAGAAAGCGCCATCGAGAGGACGAGTCCGCCAAAACGAAAAGAGACACCGGCGTGAAAAGATCCCGCCAGGAAAAAGAACTGAACTCTATTCAAGAGAGAATTAATAGCTCTAGCAACTCAATCGGTTTTCTTAAAACCACCTAGACAAAGGGACTTGTCCTAAGACTTTAAGGTACAACGCGCGGGCAAACATTACGCCCAATGAAGATTTCAAACAAGAAATAGGCTCGACGGGAAAAAAGGCAGAACAGGCTCTCGTAGGAGCGCTGGTGAAATTTCACCATAGGCGTATCGAACGTCTCACACTTAAGCTTAGGAAGCTTGAGCAAGCCAAGTCTCGAAAGAGCAACTTTGTAACTAAACAGTCTTCAAAGAGAGAACAACTGCCGGCGGCTAGTGAGAAAATCGTACAAAACGAGAATGTAGACGAACTAGCCTCAGTTATTCTAGCCAAGATTAGTGACAAATTGCTGGAAAAAATCAGGTCAGAAGTGAATAATAAAAAGAGTGAAGCTTATCCTGTTGTTTTATCTGACCCTTTAGTAATAAGGGAAGAGGGGATAAAAAACAAACACAACAACAAAGCGGCGAAAAACCACATAAGAAAAGAAAGGAGAAAAAAACAGAACAAAAATCGTTTCCGTAACGCCATTGAGTCACGCAAAGAACATATCAAAAACCTGTCGAATACACACTTGACAGATGAACAAATCACTCTACTATCACGTGGTTTAAAATTCATTCCAGTGCCCGTAACTAGAGAAAACCTCATCAGGCGCCAACTACTCGCAGATTTTGATCAATTTGCTAGACGGATGCGCCTCCAATATATCTTCTACGGGGAGGAGAAAGAACCTCACCCTTTTCACGTTAAGTCAGACTGGAATCCACCAGTTCAACATTCTGTAGCATTAGAAACCTTCTTAGAAGAAGTTAGATTTGAGCTTGCTACAACTAATATTGAGAAGCCTAAAGACAATCTAGCACATGGGGAGGGATGTGCGCTCAAAGAACTCTCGCGTGACAAAAACATTATACTCAGGAAAGCTGATAAGGGATCCACAACCGTCATAATGAATAGAGAACACAAAATACACGAGGGTCAGGTCCTAATTAATGACATTAACAACTACAGACCCCTAGAAGAACCTATGGTTGGCACCACAGCCAAAAAAGTACAGTCAGTGATTAAATCACTGCTTCAAGAAAGCCACATTGATGACATGACGGCGAAATGGCTCTCCCTTACGCCAAATCCTCCGAGAATACCAGTATTTTACACACTCACTAAGATTCACAAACCGACCCCTGTCGGCAGACCTATTATATCAGGGTGCGATGGCCCCACAGAACGTATCTCAGCCTTTGTAGATCACCTCCTTCAGCCAATAGCACAAATACAACCTTCGTATCTTAAAGATACAACAGACTTCATCAACTTTGTAGAGAAGACAAAATTGCCTTCAAATACCATCCTAGTCTCAATGGATGTCACTAGTCTCTATACCAACATACCACAAGAAGAAGGTATCAACACTGTCTGCGAAGCATACGAAGAATTCTATCAGGGGAATCCCCCCATACCCACCAGGTACCTTAGAGAAATGCTCAGTCTGATCCTACAAGAAAACTCATTCCAATTTAACGGAAAAGATTATCTTCAATCTCACGGAACAGCGATGGGCACGAAAATGGCCGTAGCTTTTGCGAATATTTTCATGGCCAAAATAGAACGCGTAATACTGAGACAAAGTAACACAACGCCCATTATCTGGAAAAGATTTATTGATGACATCATATCAATGGGGGACACAAACAGAGACAAAATAGAAGAATTTCTCTTGAAGGCAAACAGCTTTCACCCTACTATCAAGTTCACGGCCGAAATATCAGAAACAGAAACGACTTTCTTTGACACTATAGTGTACAAAGGTGACAGATTCCTCAAGGAGTCTATACTTGATGTGCGAACACATTTCAAACCCACAGAGACCTTTCAGTACACGAATTTTTATTCGTGTCACCCACCAGGCGTCACGAAAGGCTTTATTAAAGGGGAAGCGTTGAGGCTTCTAAGAACAAACTCCTCACAAATTACTTTTGAGGAAAACATTAGAAATTTTGCCGTACGCCTAAAGAATAGAGGGTACCCAGCAGCAACAGTACAAAAACATCTCTCAGAAGTCAAATTTTCTGAAAGAAAAACGTCGCCGAAAAATAAAAACAAAACCGCACAAAAGAAAATTCTACCCTTTGTAACGCAGTACCACCCGGCATTGCCTAAATATAATCATGAGTAAGTGGCACTTGATACAGAACCAACCACAACTAAGAAATATCTTCAAGGAGCCACCCCTCCTATTATATCGCAAAGGAAGATCCCTAAAAGACATCCTTGTCAAAGCTAAGCTATAAGGCTATACGATCATCTACTTGTGAACTGCAGGAGTCCTGTAGGCCCATCAACAATTTTTAAACTCGCCATCCTGAATATACTCCCTTTTCATTTTGCCAACAATCACCGGGTCGAGCAGCGGGGGAGGAACAGCTGTAGATTCGCAAAGCTTTTGGTTGCATCCATACCATATAGTGACCCTGCTGTCACAGTATCTCAGCGAGGTAAGCATGAAGGCTCCTGATGACAGAGATGGCCTTTTGGAGGAAGTGCGACCGCTGTCTGGAGTAGGCATTTGTGGATCTTCGGACGCGTTGTCCGATGTTGTAGTTGTTGCTGTTGTTGCAGTCGGCGTATTGCACTTCTCCACTACTTCGCTTTTCTTCTTCGTGGGGGCACCCTTTCTCCTACCTGTAGCTTTTTCTGCAGCTTTTTTCCCTCTACCTTTCGGCATGTCAATCAAGGCAAGTAAGGTGACATCTGGCTTGGCCTCCATGGCAACTTTGTTTAAAAACGCGCCAGTCTCCTGGGACACTTCCGCTGCCGCCAAAGTGTGGGCGCAGAATTTGTAGGTAGCCCAGTTCACACAAGAGTTGTCGCAGGTGAACTTTCCATTTCCCCTGTGAATCACTTTGTGAGGATTATCAGGCGATGACTTGCTGGCTACATAGTAAACGCTGTCACTGAATAGATGAATTTCGCTTGCTGCACTGCTGACGATTTGCGAGCTCTTAGAAAAAATCCCTTCCAGTTTTTGGAAAGGGATATGAAGAATCTGTGTGTCCTTTGGGGCTAAAGAGAATAGGCACGGAGTTTCAGTACACGGAGCGTCACCTGAGGCGGGGTCACCTGAATACGATTTGGATGTCAAGTTGCTTCTGCCAGGCATTAGCACGTGAAATTTTTCAAATGCCTTTTTCCTCTGTTCCTCTGACATTCTGTAAAAGTTTGTCTCATCTATTTTTTGTTCCGCATAGTTTTCCTCGAGGAACCACTCCCCTTGTCTGCACATTGCGAGGTATTCGAGGGTTTCTTGCCGCGTAACCACTTTGCAGATGAGATCTACGCATTCCATCATGTCCAACTTGTTTTATTTTTTGAATGTTTGATGACAAAGTTGGCACACTCGCTGCCGTTTTGTGTATAGACATCAGGAGGGTATCCCAGTCCAGCCATCATTCGCGTAGCGGCTCCCATGCAAGCCAGGACTAGCGGGGCTTTGTGGCGGAGAAAGTACTCATAAAACTGTGTCTTTTCCCAGACTGGGAGGAGAAGATTAAGCCGCTCCCTAAACTCATCTTCCGTTAGACAGTCAACCAATCCTGGTTCACAAGCATTTCCAACTTTTTTCCGAAGATTTCCGTTCTATATTCATTCGCTACTGTCTTCGACATTCCTAAATGTGAAAGTTTTCGCATGACGTTATCTGCCATGTGAATGTCACAGAGTAAATGTACGGCGAAAGGGAAGACATCTCCGAAAGCCTTATAAAGGTTTCTTTCATCATCTGTCCCGTAACATAATATATGTTTTAATTTAGGATTCATGCGAACTAGGGACGACGCCAAGGTGTGGTAGGATTCATATAATCGTTGCTGATGGATCATTACTGGGCTGATCATAACAGGATGACAGTCATTCTTTGTGTTTAACATGAGGTTTCCATACATTGTCACAGCGACATAAAAGTCCCCTATGTTGAAAGTAACGTCAACACTCGGGAGAGAATAGTTCCGGATTTGTATAAAATTGTTCAATTTTCCATAACTGTCGGTTGGTACAAAGGATTGCTTGCAGTTCTGGAGAGGAATGGACTTGTCTCACAAAGGCTGAGTCAGGGTTGCGATTTTCATTTTTCCATACTTGCATTAAGTCCACTAGACTATCAGGTGCCTTACCACTGCTTGTTGAAGTACTGCATGACCTTCTGTAGTCAGCCACCTGCTGGTAGCTACCAGCAATGTTATCCATTGGGTTCAAAAGTGCTTCCCCTTCACCAGCGAAAAAAGCATAACGAACAAATACGAAAGTATGGAAAGCCAAGAAAAGCCAGGTTTGGGAGAAAATTACTGCATCCGTAAATGTCGTCGAAGTTAGTTATGACCACCCAAGAGGTAAAAGATAAATGGAAAAATTTGCAAAGTGTGGCGAAGAAAGAGTTATGTGGGTTCAAAAAAGACCAAAAGAACACCATTGGAGAGCCTGCACCCTCACAGCCCTTGGAGACCACATTAAAAATCATCGACATCTTGTCAGCTGATGTCTTTTACTGGTCTGCAAGGCTTTGAAACAGGTGGGTTTGCCAATGGTAACATATAGTTTTTGTGCACATATTGAAACGCAAGCAAGCTATTAAGGTGTATTACTTGTTTAAATATTCAAAACAGACATATCTTCTACCCATTCCTTGTTAAGTCGACTGCACTAGGACAAGAAAGGAAAAAAATTCGTATGTATAACGTACTTGTACATGTAAACAATAAAACACAAGTGAAGATGAGTCCAATTGACAGTTGGCGCCAAATAGTTTGAACTACCACCCAGCCAGCAAATACGGCTGCTTTCACTGGAAAAGCTCTGGGTATGTAAGTCGAGTCTAGATCATCAAATTGTGCAGTTACACAGAAGAGAAATTTAAGTTCTCAACAGCACACTTCTTTGTTGGTCTCAGTTTTACAGACTTCACCGAGATTGGATTCCACTTGTGAAAGAATGTGTACTCAAAGTTGTTTGCTTCCCTTTTTGAAATTGAAAGTGTTGACACAGACGAGTGTTGTGAAAAGGTCATAAAACCAATCGCAGCTGCAACAACTTCCACAGGCAAGAACTCAAAGGAGGTGTGCGGCCTAAACCGAGAGAATCGCAAAGTTGCTTTTAAAGCAAGAGAATTTGAATTTAGAAAAAAAGAAAACTTGAGTTGGAAATTGCATTTCTAAAGAAGACGGTAAACAAAGGCGTTAATGTTTAAACAATGATCAGCCTAAGCCCAATAGTGGCCAGCTGACCATTTGTGTCATAAGTTAATAATGTTCGTTTGTTTGTTCATTACCTTTAGTAATACCTTAATTGAAGGAAGGAATCGCTTACTGACGAATGCAACGCTATCCTTCACAACAACTCAAGAATTAAACAGCCCCTTCTTTGGAGGAAATTAACCTACTCACCAACGCAATACTAGGCTTAACAAAAAGCCTTCCAGATCTTCTAACTCCACCTCGTGGAGAGACAAAAGGCAAAGGGAAATGGCCGGCAAGCAAGTCTCCAAATGCAATTCCCGCCAAAAAGGCAAAATACAAAGATGGCGAGGCGTAATAACGTTTCAAGTTTGCAATGAAACTGTACATATAGCATTAAAATGGTAAGATTTGATGTTAATAGGTGTAATTTAGCCAGCTTATCAAGGGTTTAGGGGTGTTTCAACAGTACTCGGCAAAACATTAAAAAAGCTGGTGAATAATTCAAGAATCCTCTTCTACAGATGAGTACTGTTGAAAACTTATGAAATGAGGCATCCTGAAATGAAAATAAGGTTCTAAATACCTTAAGATAAGTTTCAATTAATGGCATGTCATCGGCAGTTTGAAATTAAACAAATAAGAGGAAAATGATGTCCTACACTGTGCATGTCGGCTACGAGAAATGTTAATGCCCAGACATTCAGTTGGATACTTCTGGCTCCCTCCTGAAAATTTACTTCAATCTGCTTGGTTGTATGACATAACGTTACTATCAAAATAGATGACACTGCTTTGCTAACAATCCATTATTTATACAGGTTTGACATGTTTTAGACCACTATTAAAAACTTTAACCTGTAATTATTTTTAATACTTTGTTCAACATCCCTTGCCAGCTACTATGGCATAAATGCGCTCTCCATTGTCTTATCTATAACTTCAATGTCAATTCTGTCCAAGGTTCGAAGAACTCTTTTTTTAAATTGTTCACAACTCTCACAAGTAATATTACATTCCTCAACTTCATCGTCCAGCAAGTTTTTCAGCACATGAAAAATGTTCTCTATCGGGTTAAGATCAGGTCATCGCGGAGGAATAGCGTGCATTTCTGCTTCGACGTTATCCATAGCTCGCCATCTCCAAGCTTGTTTATAATACTTCCGTTCTTACAGCTCCACCGAAATTTACTAGTGAAGTTAATGATATTTTCTTCAAGTTCATATGGAACTTAAAGCCTGATAAGGTCAAATGCAACACGCTTATATGTCCAAAAGAGAAAGGTGGCCTTAACATGGTAGATTTCACCATGATGGACAAGTCTTTAAAAGCAGCATGGGTTAAACGTTTATATGAAGCTGGCGATGCCAAATGGTGCTCCCTCTTCTCACTGGCTCTTTTCTTTTGGAATGCAATTTTAATGCACCCGATCTAAATTTTGCCTCGTATGTGCCGTCTTTTTATAAGGAAATATTGACTGTCTAGCAGGAGCTACACTCCAAAGACCCTTCTTCTGCTAAAGAATATGAAAATGAAATTTGGAACAACCGCTTTATTAAAATAGATGGGAAATCAGTCTTCTACCCATCCTGGCATAGAAAAGGAATAATCAAAATTGGTCATCTGTTAAACGAGAATAGAAAGTTTTTATGAAGATCCGAGTTTCAACATAAATATGGTATGACAGTAAATTTCCTAACATATAATGGCCTTCTTGCCGCGATCCCTGAGGTATGGAAAAGATCAATTGTAAATTCTGAACGAATGCTTACTGATGTTAACAGCAAAGACCTTCCTCCTGCGAATGTCACTGCCAAATCTGCTCGCAAACTGCTTGTTTTAAAAGTGTTCAAAGCTCCAAACGTAGAAACTTAACTAATTGAAAAATGTCTTCCTATTAAAGCCATTTATGAATTGCCTTTCAAGGTTACATTAGAAAACAAACTCAGATGTTTCCAATATAAGATCCTACATAACATTCTACCCACCAACAGCAGACTTCATAAAATGAAATTGAAAATTTCTCCAAGTTGCGATTGTTGTAGCTCTCCATATGAAACTTTATCACATCTGCTTTATGAGTGTTCGACGGTACAAACATTCTGGCAAAAAGTTATTGCATGGTGGAATGAAAAATGATCAGAAAAAGTCACCTTAATTGATACAGATATTTTTTACGGTTATAAACCAGAATCAAGCAGTTTTTATGCCCTGGATCATTTCCTTATTATCGCTAAGTATCACATTTTTCTGTCCTGGCTGAATATGGTATCTCCAAGTCTTGATATCTTCCTTCTTTTACTCAACGAAAAGATCCTATATGAACGTACAATTGCTGTTAAAAATAATACTATGATGAAATTCAGATCAAAATGGACAACACTTTGCGCATGAGCTCCCCTCAAATATTCGCCCCAGAGGTTGTGCCACTATTTGCTCGTCTTTTTTATTATTTTTGTTTGACTTTTTTTTCCCTATAAACTCATTTTACTTGTTATCTTACTTTCTCTTTCGCTTCTTTTTTGCCTTCTCCTAGTAGTAGAATAAACTAATACAGTGAACAATATCCAGTTTAGTATACAGAATTATTCATTCATATTTGTAGGTACATTGTAAGTTTAAAACGAAATTTTAAAAAAAACTAGTATTGTAAGTAATGCTATTCGTTATCGTAGGGGGAAAGGAGAGGGAAGAAGGGGGGAAGGGAAAGGAAAAAAAGAAAAAAACCTGTAATACAGCGTGATTAATCAGCACTCGTTTTATCTATTTATTTAGGTTTTTTTATTTACTTATTTCTATTTTTGTTTGTTTTTCTTTCTCTTTTTCTTTAAGTGTATTGTTATTTTGTTTGAATAAAGATATTGAAAAAAAAAAATCCATAGCTTCACAAGCAAGTCTGCTAGTTTGTGAGGGATCGTCATCCATCACAAAAAGACGATATCCATTTGTCTTTGGGCCAGCAGTAGCAAAACATGAATTGAAATTTGTTCCTTATTAACTGAGACAAGTAAAGGCCATTCATTTTTTCATAAACTTCCTTTAAAATAACTCCTTTGTTATGAGCAATTGCCACCATTAGGTGAAGTCTACGGCCACCAGCAAGATCTTTAGACCCTTTTGCAGCTATTTCCAGTCCTTTGCCTTGACTCTTATCTTTGCTGATGTTGCGCTCTTCATTGGATTTCGTTTGTAAACAAACGAAACACCGTTGAGATAAAAACCAATATCCTCTGTCCAGAAGTTTGGGTTACTTAATAAATGACATTTCATTTGTAGCAAGTATTTAAGACGTCTTTTGTCTTTCTCGTTTAGCAGGCCTTTCTTTCGTGCCTGAAGAAAATAGTAACCATTTGCATTTAAACAACAGGAAAATGTTCTCTCACGTGCCAGCTGAGAGGTCAACCCACTTTCTCGCATTAACTGCTTTACCGTTAAGTTACATCAGTGGCTCTCATTTTCTTCAAAGTATGAATCAGGACTCGGTCGTCTCTTTCTTGTATTTTTCTGGGCCGTCCTTTTCTAGCTTGAACCAATGTTTTCCTGTCCAGCCTCAAGTCACTGCATATTCGCTGAGCAGAACTTCTCAATATTCCGCAATTCTCGGCTAAAACTTGAAAGGATGCATTGCGTTCCTTCCGTAAGAAAAAGGCATAAGCTCTCTGCTCAGCTGTTAAACCACTGCTTACAGTAGTGAAATGTCGCCCAAATTTGTTCACTTTTACTTGGTGAATGTGGCGGCTGAATAACAGTTGCTCATTCTCGCGCCCTGGGACTGCTGATGCACTTGTGGAAATCACTTGAAAGGCTGTTTGAAGTGTGTGCGTTATTACACTATGAGGATGTCAACATTTACTACACCATGGCGATTTCTTACAGAAGTCTGGCCCAAGGTCATTACCTAGAAACGGCCTAGCCAGCAGAATCCTTGTCCTGTGCCAAGAACAGGTGCAGAGGGAAATAGAAGAAATTGAAATGTTCTCAACACAGCTGGTGGGGTTTTGGTTTTTATTTTAACCACTTTAATTGTGTAGTTTTTTTCTATGACAAAGGGAAAGGAGATAAAAATTTTTGGCAAAAAAAAACAAGATTTGCTCTAAGGTGAAGAACAAGAAGCGCCTTCTCAAATCAATTAGAGACAATTTGGTAAGTACAGTACTCTAAAGTAGATGGTTGAAGATTGACAAATTGGCTGTTGGAGTTTTTCGTTTTTAGCAGCCTCCGTTTTTAACAGTTTACCATCGGACATGAGAAATCTGAACTCTAGGCTTCTATTTAAAGAAAAAGTTAAAGAACATTTTTATTTGTAATTTTTATTCATAAGCTTATATATGTTTTTGACCATTGTAGTTTTAACATTTTTAAACTTTTAAATTTTTTTGTATTTTTATCTTTTTAAATTTTTAAATCTTACAGGGCCCCTAAGATAACAGTACTCTCAAGTACTGATGGGTTAATCCTGGTAAAATATTCATTTATTAATATTATTAATCAAAAAAGAACTATCAGATTAGCACTTAATATGCATATCTTGTGGCACCCTTTGGACAAACATGGCATATGCACTCACATTACATGACACACTTTTCCCTTTGGTAAGGTTGCCGAAGCAGTAAGTTTGCAAAAACTATATATGATGAATCTTTTTTTTAACAAAGTTGAAAATCATAGAGGGCATTCTGAATGTAATAATATACCTGCAGATTGAGATGGAAAGGGAACTCCTGGGGTACGTGTGGAAGTCGAACAAACTCGGATAGAGTTGTGCAATGGAAGTACTGATAGTGGTAATGCCAGGAGTAGATCTTGAAATCTTCCCTCGCTTCCTCAACAGATATTACACAAGACCGTTAGCAGATATCTTGCCTTGTGTGATGAAGATCGGCGGAGACCATTTCCGGCCTTGCCTCTCCAGCCCAAGAAACATCTTCCAAACAGAGACATTTCTGATCGAACCGAAATTGAGGCGAGTGAGCTGAGGCGGTGTTGAGTTGCAACGGAATTGCATAATTGTTGGTCTTGCATGACAAGATGGTGGACAGTAAGAATGATCAGCGTGGCAAAAGGATGTATAGTATCCCTGGACATAGCAAAATGAGCCCTTTAAGAAAACAAACAAGGCAAGAAACCTCGTGCACCAATGATCAGGCAAACGGCGGTGGCAAGGTCCCAGAACTAATCAAACACCTAGAAGCTCGAATTGACGAGTTGTTCGACAGGAAGATCAGTGAAATGCAGGCATGTATTAAAAGTCTACTAACTACGAAATTAAATGAGCTGGAGAAGAAACTCAATGAAAAGGTTGAAGCTGTAATGGTGGAGTTGCAGGAACTTAAAGATGACTACAATCAATGTCTATATCATGTGGATCAAGACTCGGAGACCAAAATAGCAGCTGCTTGAGAGCATGCTGTACAAAATGAGAAATATTCAAGAAAACACAATGTTCGAATTTTTGGAGTTAGTGAAGATCCAGAGGAGCATTTAGAGGAAAAGGTCATAACATTAATTAAAGACAAGTTAGATGTAGAAGTTGAGCCAGAAGAAATTGATGTTATCCATAGAGTGGGGAAGAAAGAAAGGAGCACAAGAAACATGAAACCGCGAGCGGTGATTGTGAAATTTTCAAGTAACAAAGCAAAGATGAAAGTACTCATGAAAAGAAAACACCTTAAGGGAAGAGGAATCACTATAGCTGAAGATATGGCACCAGACCTGGCAAAACGATTAAAAGAACTGAACAATAAAACTTCAGTAGAAAGGGCCTGGTTGGTTAATGGAAAGATCAGATATATATAGCATGGGGATAGCCGAGTAAAGGATCTACGTGACCCCAGTGACCTGTTGAACATTGATTAAAATAAGGATGGAACTGTAAGTAATTAAGGAATAGATTAACTTTAACCGCATAAATGACTGATGGAAAAAGTCCATCTACCAAGAGGATCAGCACTTTGAGAGATCACAAGCTTCAAAGATGGTAATAGTGAAGTGTTGGACCTTCCTCCAAGTTCAGGAAGAAAAAGGAGGCAGTTAACTATGGAAAGTGCTTCTAAAATTCATGGCAATCCATGCTTGTCACCTTCCAAAAAAAGAAAGTATCTTTGGCAGGGCTCATAAACTATGCACCAACTAAAAAACTCACAAAAATGTCAAAGGGGTCAAAGAAAATCCATGAAAAAGTAGTTCTATCTCTTGCTAATATAGCTGGGACACCCAGATAAATGTATTTGGGTTTCCAAAAATGTAACACAAAGTACTGCAACTATAAACACAACTTTGGCATTGTTCAACTTTCATTGATAACAATAAGAACATTTAACGTTATTTGGGTACCTGTAAATCTTAAAATATCTAAATTTTCCTTTCTGTTCTTCATGGAATTGATACAAGCGCTAAGTTTTAAATTGTACTGTGGTACGTGCTTGCCCTGCAACAGTCCATTTTTTATTCTTTACTGTTTTTGTTTTGTTTGTTTTTTGAAGGGCATTCAAGTGTGAACGTACTGAAACTCTTAACAGTTAACCTGGAAGCTCTAGGAGCTGTAAGGAGTGTACTTGGAGGACTGGAGACTTTTAATGTTCACCCCACTTCCCATCACACCCAGCAAGATCCATTTCCAGGTCAGCTCAAGGGAATGTGGTTTTTCCTGCAAAAGAAGTTCTTTGACCCTCCTGAAGACCAAACTTTTCCCAAAGCTGACAAACCAAGGTGAAGAAAGAGGCAAGGTATCTACAGAGCTGGTTGATGTCTACAAGCAAGGGAAAGTCAAAGTTAGCCAGAACAAAAACTATTTAGTGCTTTCAAGATCTTTCTGATGTTGATAAAGTTGATATTGCCTTTATACTTTGACTCAAACTAGGATTTATAGTTGGACTTCTTGACAAACAAATTCAAGAACGAGTTATACCATTTAACACCAAAGCAAGAAAAGCCTGCAAAATCTGGCACTGAAAAGAAAGTCTTGAAGTCCAAAGTTAAAAATGAGTTGTAGAGGGGTATCGTCCATTGGCAGCCACCTCCTCAGTCTCGAGAAAACCAAGAATCTCAAGAAATACACAAAACATGGCTTAACAAGGAATCTCGAGGACTTAAGAGAAGACAGAGATGGCATCAAAAAAGAATGGAATTAACAAAAGCATTTAGGAGGATCAAGGTACCTAAATGAAGAAAAGAGGCCCCTTTTGGAAATAAGGGAATATCCTTGTTTATTTGAAGAAGAGGAGGCAGAAATTTATTAATTCATATTAATATTAATATATTAATTCAAATTATCATCATCATTTGTCTTCATCAGTATTACCACTGCATCATTGCTGTTAGGCCATGCAGTCCCATAAAATAATAGTAGTCATGTCATGATTAAAAATGTACCCAATGATGGGGAGTATTAATACTGAGCCATCTAAAGAATCATTTCCTGCATTTTGAGGCTTAATGTGGCTCATCATAGTCAGAATTAGACATGCCCGCAAACTTAATTTCTTTTTTTCCTTTCCGTTGTTTTTCTTTTTTATTATAATTTTTTTTAGCAAGTGTTTATAGCATTTCGCTATAAACATAATTATTATCAAATACCATACTGAGCATTTCAGAAACAATTTGCCGAAATAACGCGTAACTAAATTTGTAGAAATAATTTTTTTTCCGATTTGCAATGAATTTGCAGTGATGCTATTGATGCGAGTGATGGCAGATGACTCAATACTGAACTGTGGAATCAACAGGCTGTATCAGGATCAAAAAGTACAGCCAGTTAGTGTAATTTTATATTAATAAGTTGGTTTAAAATTAAACACCAAAGCAAAGGCTGCCAGGGCTGGCAAGACCACTAACCATCATCTGGTGTAATCAGGGGGGGCCAAGACTTGCGGATTTTTCAAGGATTTTTCGTGTTACCATCATCGCCGGTAATTTGACGTCACATCCGGTCAAAAATGGGCAAAAATGTGGAGTACCTCGTCTCCGCGAATCGTCGAAAATAATTTTCAAGTAGACGTGTTTGTTTGGTTGTTTGGGAGTGGACTGCCTCGTATAATTTTGGTCTATGCAGTTGAGGGAGGTTGTAGGGACATTGCCTCGACTATTTGTGGACAGATGTCGGTAAAAGAAATAGCTTTACTACAAAATTGATGGCAAATAACGACGGTGTACTTTTGTGTCATGGCGGAAAATTTCGCCTTCTCCAAATAATTGACCTGCCAACTTTTGGATCTAGCAATCACGGATGTAGCAAAAGTGATTATTTAAATAGCCTATTCTGTTTACAACACCACGGACCAAACACTGGTTGTTGTAGTTTGCAGTGGCTATGGCTGGAATATCGTATCACAAGCCTTGAAGTTAAAATTTCGAGCGAGTCATCTCTGCAAGACATCGAAAAGAAGTTTGTAGCAGGCATGTTGTCTTCGTGTTTCTGAACTGACAGTTCTTGTGATTTTGTACTGTGGAACAGCGACATGTTGCAGATAGATTGCTTTGACCATTGCCGAAAAGATTTTGATTTCAGATGCAGTTTAAGGGAAGTTTGAAGGAAAATGACTGAGACCTGCGGGGAGCGAAGTGCTGTGTCATGGCGGATAATTTCACACTCACAAAACACGTGTCGTTCCAACTTTTGGACCCAGCGATAGCTAATGCACGGAAAACGTTAAGTGAAATATCCTATTCTGTTTACTAAGCTATGGATGAATTACTTGTGGTTTTAGTTTGTAGTGTTTACCTCGGCGATATACTTATCACAGGTCTTGAAGTTCGAGAGGTCGGCATCACTGGAGGTGTTTTTGTTCTATAAATTAGTGCATACGTGAACTGGAAAAGACATCACACAAGCTGTGTGTTATAATAAAGGTCAGTATTCTTTTACTCGCTCTTTATTTGAACAATTTTGCTCCAGTGGGGGGTACAATACATCACATGTAAGCTTTAAATACAGAAATCGGTTATTGCGATCATCAGTTACCGTGAATATTTCCCCCAATTTCACATAATGTCAAAAGCATTGAACCGACGAATTCGAATCATGCCTTGCTTTTAGGTTCATGAAAAATCATAATTTTGATCGCTCGGCGAAAACGTTTGGAGGAAGCATCGGACTCAAGTTAGAATTTTATTGGGTACTCCTGCAGTGAGGTCTGGGTGAGATTTCTGCACAGCCCCACACATTAATTATGTATGCAGCTATTTCATACTATCACTACAGTCGAAGCTCTCGTAAGCAGACACCCTCGGGAAGCGAAAAAAGTGTCCGTAACTGGAACTGGCCACTTACAAGAATGGTTCTCGTAAGCGGCCACTAGAGCTGTAGGGGATAGATGGCCGCTTACAGGAGCTTGCCCAGCTAACAATAAATACCGTATTGTAACTGGACGTGAATTACAACAAAACAAACACTGAAATATGGTAATGTAATAACTGTAAAATCATTGTGACGAACGGCGGTGTGAAGTCGATTGATAAAACCAAGATACAGAGGTTGTTTGTAGGATTGTCTTTCGGGTGTCTGCTGACGGGAGCTTAAAAACAAAGAAAAAGTCTAAGACGTACTCTCTGAAAGTGTCTGCGGCCGCTTGCGGGAATGTCCGCTTACAAGAATGTAAAAATACAGAGTTTGTATGGGAGTTTAAACGGGGTTTCAAACAAGGTGGCCATAAGTAGAGCTGTCCGCTTACGAGAGTGTCCGTTAAGAGAGCTTCGACTGTATACACAAACAACAATCATGAAAAGAACGAGTCAGTCAGAAAATGGTATGCATAATTAATGTATGGGGCTGTGCGGAAATCTTGCCTGAGGTCTGTTAAGCCGAAGTGGTTGTTTTGGTTCACCAGATGTTAAAAATCAGCCAGCTTTTAAAAGCAGTAGCATTGCTCTACAAATATGGGTGGTTGTTTCTGAAAGGTGGCTGCATACTTAGGGAACAAAGACCTGGGAATAGCTGTATTGGTTGTGTCTTGCAACCACGATTGTTGCTTGCAACCACGTGACAAGGCAGCCATGTTGGTGGTCAAAACAATAAAAAACTTTTGCGCATAATTTGCGTGATAAAAAAGTTTAGTTCCCAGTGGAGGAAAACGCTTTGTCCTTGTCCCCCAGCATGGCTGCCATGACGTCAGTTGTAAGCCAGGAATATGCTTGCACCACCAGTGAAAACCAGGCTTTTAACAGTTTTCAGTATTCAAGCACATGGATCAAAATTTTAATAGTTCCTTTTCTTGTGCCGGCATTTGCATTATGTTGCATGAAAATTGAAAAAGACATAAGGACAAGGAAATTTACGACCGCTGGCCATGTCTGAACAATTATTAAAACACTGGTTCCAGATTTCTCCAATGTCTGAGCATTTGAGCCTTGTAACAAGTACAAATTTTCTGCTTAGGCTTATGCTGACCTTCATTTTCACTTGCCATTGTGATTGCAATTTGCAAGTAAAAACCAGGCTTAATCTCAAAGTGGGGTCAAGATTTTCTCGGTCCCATGAAAACCCTCCCAAAATTCCTTTGAAAGGGTAGTAACCCAGAGGATATGGTGTATAATTGGCAGCATTGCCTACTACTGACACTATTGAAAGATTCCTAAAGGCCAAAAAGGCTAACAGAATCATCTATGAAAAACTGATTACCACTAAACAAAAATGCCCTACTCTAAGTCAAGAAAAATGGCTGGCTGATTGTGATCTCGATAGTCACGAATCAATTGACTGGAAGTCGGTTTATCTATCGCCGTTTAAATGCACCAAAACGACTAAACTGATCATTTTTCAATATAAACTTCTACATAGAAGGCTTTCTACAAACTCTTTTCTCAAGAAAATAGGAATAAGGCAAAGTGACTTGTGTACCTTCTGCAAAACTGAGGCGGAAAGCCTGATCCACTTATTCTGGTCCTGCAGAGTAACCTCACTATTTTGGCAAGAATTTAATCAGTGGATAGCAACCAACCATGAAACCGCAATAAATGATCTAAGTTCAGCAACTGTATTAGGCCTGAAGCCATATGCTTTTAACAAGAAAATATGCGGTCATTTCTTACTTGCCAGATACTATATTTGGATATGCAGAACTCAAGAGAAGACCCTTAGCTTAGACAACTTCTTAATACTTCAACACTCATTCGCCGCGCGTTAATTAGACTTCTCTACTTGTACCTCGCGTTAATGTTAACATTAATTTTAGTCACACCAAAATGGAACTAGTAATAAAGCAGTGTGGCTTTTTATTGTTATATATATAAGAATGTAGTATAACTACGAAGGTATCACTATATCATGGCATGTAAGTTAGTATTGTTATGTAATGTTACGTGATGTAAATGTAAGTCGAGTAAGTATTGTATTATATTGTAAGTTAGTAAGTTCTTTATTGTAAAGTAATTATTTCATTGTACCTCGTCCTATAAAGTAGAGTAATTGTACTGTAAGTAAACTTTGTATTGTTGTAACGTATTTGTGAACAGAACATTAAAAAAGCTTCATCAGCAAAAAAAAAAAAATACTACTGACACTCCATTAACCTCAAAAAGAGACTTATCTATATCTTAATCCTCAAGTGCAACCTCATGGCCACACAAACAATAGAAGGAGGAGTTAATTCAGTATAAGGAAGCATTGAACCATTTTGCACTGGACAAAAATAAGTAAATATTGATTTGCCTGGTGTGATTTATTATCACATTTCGTAAATACCTACTTTAGAATAAGTGTTACATGGACTGTTACTGATTATTTTTCTTAATTTATTATTTGTATGGTAGGCCAACAATTAAGTTACTCAGGACAAATTAAGGAGGCTCACAACGGTTTCCAGCAATTTCAAGCTCTTAAACTTTGATGGGCCAGTACTACAAATCTTTATCAGTTGCTGCTACAATAATGATATTGAACAAATGTCCAATCATTGCTAAATAAGTTGTGGTCATTTTCATGACGTCACTGGTTACTATAGCAACAGTTTTTCCTGTTAAAAACACCCTTAATTTTCCCTTTAAGTGCTTATAACTCAAAAACGAGTCCGGTGACCCCCATTTTTTATTATTGAATAATGATACTTCCTTGCAAGTAGCTCAGAGAAATCTTAAATTCTCTTTTCAATTTGCCTGAATGAAACTACACATTTTTAAAGGTTGGCACATTGAATTTTTATTGTTTAGCACACTCTATATTTTTCTTGACTAAAATGTAGGAAACAGGGAGCTGGGGGGGGGGGGGGGGTGGGGTGAAAGAAGTTTGGTTCATCCTCTCCCAGGAAACCGGGCCATCCTCCACCAACAAGAGGGTAAATATGTATTATCTAACAACAGAGGGCTAATGCTAGATAAAAGGATTAATATAAAAATAAAAGAGAGCATAGTGCTCTTAGAAATGTATCTTCCTTAAGAACTATTCAAGATATATGTTGTTCTTTTTCTTCAATAGGTGACCATCCAGACAAGGGGTGTTCTTCTCCTATGTGAGACTTTGTGGTTAGATCTGTATGTGGTCCAGTGGTGGATCTTGAAACTAGTTGATGTGGCTGACATTTGATGCCTTGTCTCTTGAGTTTATTTAATTTATGTGTAACTGCTGGTTGCAATCTCCTGGTCTATTAGTAAAATAGTTCCAAGATTGTGATATGAGGCATAAATGTCTTGATCATGTATGTACTTATTTTGATGTGTTATTAAATTTGAAAATTATTTAACATTTGCATTCTCTTTTTTTAACACACTACCTTTTGTTTTTCTTCCTGTACAAAATAATTTTATATCCCATTTTCACTCAACAATAAATTTAATTTCCAGTATCATTTACTATTCTAGACTTTACAAGGGAAATCTGAAGATAACTCCATTGAAACTTTGACAAATTTAAATCTTGACATGTTTGTACTTTATTATTTACTTTTTGCCCTTTTTCAGGCAAAAAACATATCGAATGAACATTTTCACATTTTTTCTAACCCTTAAATTTCGTGATCAAGTTCCCTTGACAGCCTTGGCTTTTTATTTTCGCTTGTAGCTTCTTAATTTTGATGAGCTGCTTCTTTTTCATCATTTTATTTTCAAAGCGTGGTACTGCCTCCACTAGCTCTCTTTCTTCCTTCTCCCTGATTGTTTTAATTGAGTCTTTGATGGAATCCATACACAACAAAATCTGAAAATAAGTAGAAGAGTTAGTAGGAGAAACATGAGAGCGAAATTGATCAAAACGGGGTAAAATAGGAAGTAAATGAATAACAGCAAATCGACACTGTGTGAAGGGAAAATAAAATTTCAATAACGGTTCATGAAATAGTTGCAGGGGGGTGGGAAGGCAAATTGTTCGTACCACAAAGAAGAAATAAAAAAAAAATAAATAGAATAGCGGGAATGGAAATCCAAGTATTCTGGAATACGAAGAGAAGCCAAACGAACGCTAACTTGCATTATTCCAATTATTCTTATTCCGGATTGATCCCAAACGAATGTGCCCTAAAACTGATAATAATCGATAAGTAAAAAATTGTGTAGTGTTTTTTATCACCGAGCAGTGCAGCGAATGTACCACACTGTTTGGCACAGAAATGTGATTATTAACTAAACTTTGTCCTTTTTTATGAAGTAAAATCATTTGACTTTTTGTGCTATCGCTTTTCAACACCGTCTAAATTAAAATCTTCCTTCCGACTACAGGCGTGATTTTACTGGACCGTTGGAACCAAGACGAAGGCATGGAAAAGGGAAGGAGATAGAGGAAATCAACAAAAAAGTACAAGAGAAAGAGATAATTCTGATCGGCGATTCCATAAAAAACATGGAGAGGTCTGCCCCTAATTATTTTGAGTATTTCCCCGCTTCCAAAGTTGAACGCAGGCATTGTGGGCGACACTGTGGAAGCAATCCTGTACAGGGTCGAGGGGATGGGTATCCCCTCAACAGTGAAGCACATATTTCTTCTTTGTGGAATGAACAATTTAAATTGCAACATGGCAGCCTCGTAAAGTGTTTCATTACTTTACCCTCAGTCTGCATTTTACCCTCAGTCTGCATTTTACCCCTGGTCTGCAGTCTGCAGTCTGCAGTCTGCGTTTATACTGACTGAATAATGTCTGTCTTACTGGAATTTTTAAATTTCATTTTTCTGCAAGACAAATCTCAGACCCAGGCAACTTTATCCCCCCACATCCAATTAAGGTGGTGTGTGCACAAATGCAGCAGTAGACTTTACATCGTGTCCGGGATGGTGACAACATTACATTACCATCATTAAGAGCAGGCTAACTGTGCTACTCATGCCCATGACCATGCAAAAGTGCCAGTCTGCGTTCTGTATTTGTCCCACACCGCATCCAACGTTATTGTTGGTTAACAAACTGTGAGTTATCCTTCAAACGTTTTTCTACGTTGAAGGATCTTTCCTAAATAACTTGTACCAAGTAAATTTTTATAATGGTTATAAATGATTCGAAGTTTCTTGATTCGATTTGGACTTGGCTGCCTTTCCTTTATGAAAGGAATTATTTAAGGTAAAAATTGAACAAAATTATTGTCACTGATGTCCCCAACGACTGAATAGACATATATGTATCTCACTATAACCGAGAATGTTTAATGTAAAACGTGGGAATAGAAATACCAACCTTTAGAATGCAATTAGAGTTGTATCTTCATCACTTAACTGTTCAAGTAACAACACCTCAAGCAAAATCGTCTTCTCGCACTAAACGGCTTGTGATAATGATATCGCCGAAGTAGACACTACAAACTTTAACGACCAGTGTCTTTTCCATGGTGTTTTCTTCAGGATAGGCTATTTTACAAGACGTTATCACAGCATCAGCAATTATTAGATTCAAAAGTTTGAACGTCACGTGTTTTGAGAGTTTGAAATATCCGCCATGAGACAGCTCCAGCGAAATCGACTCCTTACACTAAGCAGCTTGTGTTGTGATAGATAGCTCAAAATAAAACCACCAGTGTGTCTTTTATAGTGTTTTCTTAGGGATAGACTATTTTACTCGACGTTATCACAGCATCAGTAAATACTAGATTGAAAAGTTTGGGCCACACGTAATTTGAGAGTGTGAAATATCCGCCATGACAACCTCCAGCGAAATCGCCTTCTCGCACTAAGCGGCTTGTGATAATGGTATCGCCGAGACAGAAACTACACACTGTAACCATCAGTGTTTTTTCCATGGTGTTTTCTTCAGGATAGGCTATTTTACTTGATGTTATCACAGCATCAGTAATGAATAGATTCAAAAGTTTGAACATCACTTGATTTTGAGTGTATGAAATATCCGCCATGACACACATCCACCGAAATCGAATCCTCACACTAAACGGCTTGTGTTCATAATATTGCCAAAGTAGAAACTGCAAACTATACCACCAGTGTTTCCTCAATGGTGTATCTTTTTTTATCGAAATCTTTCCCTAAACAGTTGAAGCAATGTCTCTGCAACCTCTTTAAACCCCATAGTACAAAATAACATGAAACTGTCGGTTCCAAAAATGCAAAACACCTCCGTCTGCTCCAGAATTTTTTTTGACGCCTTTTCGCAACGAGGCGCTCGACATTTTGGCCATTTTGGGACCAGATGTGACGTAATTTGTTCGGCGATGATTCTGATACAAAAAATCCACGAGTCTTCGCCCCCCCCCCCCCCCCCCCCCCCTGGGTGTAATATTACCTTACATTGATATGTAAACTAAACCATGAACTCTAATTTTACATTTTTTAGGGTAAATACACACCCTTGTGAGTGTTAAATTACTCTCCTGGAGGAACTATAATTATACACACAAAAAGAGGCTGCTGCAGCTGGCAAGGATTTAACACTCTTTTTTGTGTAAATATACACTTTAATTTTAGTGTGCACTATAGTCCCGTTTTGCATACGCAAAAACAGTCGTAAAAATAGCATGATAACAATAATTTTTCAAGAAGTCCATCCACTTACATGTCAGCAGCTTTGCAAGCTTCAGTCTACTAAACTGCAGTCAATTTGTTTACTAGAACTGTGTCTTATTCGATCCGACCTTCTCAGACATTGTTTTCAACATAAACAGTCTAGAAACCATAACTATTCCAGGATTATTTTGTGCAAATTTTATTTAGTTTTTCATTACATTTACGCTAAATGGTCACTTAAATGTAAGCCATCTTACTTCAAATATTGGATAATTTCTCTATCAAATTACAATCACACCTCCCAAAGTGATAAATAATAGCTATCTCCGCATCAGTGGAGAAAAAAAATGCTCCCAAATTTTATTTTCCGCGAAATAAGTTTCTCAAATAAATTTCTACAGAAGTAGAATTATGCAGAAAACTAATGAATACTCAGCAAATTTGTGAGCTGTGTAAAGTTAATACTAGCTCTAATAAATTCTTCGGATTCAACCTAATCTAAGACACACCCTTCCAGCTGTACCAGATCCAGCTCCTCTTATTGAACCAGTGCCACCAACTGTACCCACATGCACTTCACTCATTGAGCCTGTATTGCACACTGATGGTATTGAACCAGCATTGCCAACAGTACCAGCTGTAACCATTGTCCCAGTGCCCCCACTGATCAATCTCCACCCTTTGAAGCAGTAGCCGCTATTGCATCGGCTCCACCTATTGAATCAGCACCACCCACTGTACCTGCAACTGTCATTTACTCCGATAATAGCAGAATGTTTGTCAAAGCAGCCTAGTGGGTGAAGCAAGTAAGAAGGGAAGAGCAGTTGCAAGGTTGCCTCACGTCCCATGATAAAAACTGGAAATTCAATCTCAGCCATGCCCCTTGGTGGGGTGGCCAATATGAACGCCTGATTGGAATAGTCAAGAAAGCGATGCATAAGGTTATAGGAAGAGCCAACCTTTCCTAGAATCAATTAACTGAAGTACTTCTGGACGTAGAAACTCAAGTCAATTTTTACCCACTTGGTTACATTGAATATGATGTAGAATTACCCATCCAGACACCAGCCGGGGTAATTTTCCAGCGAACCAACCAGCTTTCCGAGATGCAGACCTGGAGAATCAAGGACACAAATTTGGGAAAACAAGCCAGATTTTGCAGACCTGCAAAGATCAAATTTGGAACAAATGGCAATGTGAATATCTAACAGCCTTGAGAGAGCGTTACAACCTTGTCCACAAGGCAGCAAACTACAAAGACATAGTGTTAGTATGATCTGATTACAAGAATCAACAGAATCTGCTACGTCACATAGGCTATGAACACAGCTCACTTCTCATTTTCTCAAGGCGACTATTCTGGAAAATGATTGCTTGGAATTCTTTAAAATGGTCAATGCTGATTTTCTCCAAAAAAGTCTCAGTACAATGACTGGAAAGTGCAGTTTGGATAATATCAGCCCTGCAAGTCAGACGCTGGAGAATTCTGCCTCTGAGGAAGTGGTTCATATTTCCAATCTGTGGCCTAGTGTATCTGAGAGTCAGCAACAAGAGATGGAGTCTCCTCAAGAAATGGAGCAGCTACATGGGATCCAACCCACTAACCACAGGACAAGACGAACTCCTTGGATGTACGATCCATCGAAGGTTTGTTTCACACAAATATGTATATAAGAGTGCTTCACTTTAATTTATGCCCATTTTATAAATGCAATTATACCATTACAGGAATTACAATTGTAATTACTGTTCATATTGGTCAAATGCGGATAAGTTTCAAAGTTTACCTTTTGCAAGATCCTGAGAAAAAAGGGAATTTGTTTCTGAAGGCAATGATGCTATGGCAACTCTTAAGTCCACTTTTCAATAAACAATAGTTGTATACATGAAGGTTAGGTAGAACATAAGGAGCATAAATTTCCTACCAATTTATATTGTGAACCTAAACAATGTCATTACTCATTTCCAGAGTGAGGTCAATATCACCAGTTTGGGGTTGCAACAGATTCAGAAGCACATTATATCAACATGATTTACCAAAACAGTTCATATTCAAGTAAGTCAATATTTACAAGTAAAAAAAAATATTGTTTCTGCTGCTTCATCTTTTTCAAAAAGACTGAGAGGTACAGTGAACTGGGTAATGAAATGTAGTCTCAACTAAATCCGACATGAAATTTTTAACTGGCTAATGTCACATATTGTACATCGCAGATGCTGTTACTAATAATATATATATTTAGGCAGGCCTAAAAGCGGAGCTCCCATGCATTTATCTTTTTTTTGCTCGAGTAAATTACAGTCTTACCAAATAAGAAACCACACTATATTTCTTAGCTTATACGGTGGCCCATATAGGTACAAAAAACCTCTCATGATTTTGTTGACGAAAGCGACGTCAATATATTTCGTGGTTAACCCGTATAAATTTTCCTGCCTTTAGTGACAGGTTCTAAAATTGAAATTGACGAGTGCACTTTATTGGGTTCCTTTGTAGAACCTCAGTTGGGTCCTTCAATTGGTACCCTTAACTTTGGACACAGTCGTAATCAGTACGTTGCATTGAAGCCTAAGCAAAAGGTACGTTCGTTTTTTTATATCCATACACAATGTAAACAAATGTGGATTATTTCAGAAGTTAAATGCACCAATTTTCTGGCAAACAATTTACTGACATCAGAATAGTGTTGTCTGGGTGTGTGAACATTTGGTTATGCTTTGTGACATTTTCATTGTAAGCATATTGTTCAGTTACTCGACCGCTATTTTTATTTTTTTATTTCGTTTTTCAGGCATCGAGCTATGCAGCGGCGGTGTCTTCCAAGGCATGTAGTTCAAGTTCTAAACAGGAAGAAGGACAGGAAAAACAGAACGCAACACGCTGTCTGTTTCCTTTCGCGACTCAGTAGCTCTTGTTTACCTTTAAACCACAACCCAGGTGATCAATTGTCTACTGAGATTCAGATCTTTTTACACCATCTCAAAACTTTATATGCAAGTAAGAACTGTTTTTTTACATATGATTTCATATAAACCTTGCTTCTGTTTGTACTTAACAGGATGACAGTACGGAAGAAGTGATAGCCGCCTTGAGTGGACTTAGCTCCATTGACAACACGCCTCAAAAACCACATGTGCTGCCAGTTAAAAGACCTAAAGACGACGGATCACCCCCAGGTTTGTTTTGAAGTAAATGTGGTTAACTAACGTCATGACTCAAGGCGGTAATTGTGAAGAAGAGCTCCCCTTACCTGACTGTTGGCCATCTGTCGGCCGACAGGCTACCGACAGGCAACTGACAGATGACCGACAGGTTACCGACAGTTTCCCAAGACAGACATCTTACTGCAAAATAGAACAGAAAAAGCCGGAGTTAACCGACATAGAAAGCAATATTAAAGACTAGATAAACATTTTATTTCATCGTAATACATCATCTACTTACTGATACAAAATCAAAGATCTCTTCGAGATTCGACTATTTCGCATGGAGTATGCGTTGGGAAAATGTTAGTATTGAAAGCGATTTGTGATGCACTAACCCATTGACTCACAGTCCAGAAGGCTTTTATTAGCGCTGACCCACCCACCCCCCCCCCCCCCCCAAAAAAAAATTCCTGGCTCTTTTACAGCTTTTAACACAAACGTGCGAGTGGGAAAAAATATACCATATGCGTACTAAATTCAGACAAACAATTCTTTTCTGAAGTAAACGTTTATTACAACTAGACACGCTGAAAGACCAATTCATGGTTTGAAATGTTAATTGTCAACCTTGATAAATTGATCCCAAACCAAACTTGAAGACGGTGAAAAAAATTTCTTCACCTCCGCGCGTCATTTTAACAACTCGCAAAAACACGAACTCTTTCTACAAAATATAACACTAGTTCGAAACACTCTGGTGAAAGGTAGGCTTTCATTCTGTACAGCTGTCACTGACCTTTATTTAACCACCACCAGCGGTAACTGGGGATAATAATTTGCGAATCATGGTGCCGTGAGATAGCGGACAACTACTGAATTCCTTCCACAAAATTAACACATATTGCTTTTTATGAAAGGTAGGTTTTCATTCTGTATAACTGTCACTGACATTTATTTAACCACCAGTGGTATTATCTTGGTACAGAAAAGCGGTAATTTGAGATAAGCCGTGAGATTGCCGTGAGATAGCGGAAAACTACTGAATTCCTTCCACAAAATTAACACTCAGATTGCTTTTTATGCTATCCATCACTATAACTAATAACAAAAAAATACTTGTTTGCATTTTCCGAAGTACTGTAGTAAATCTTTGCGCTTTTCAAATCAATACGCTTCAGAAGCCTAAAATTCCAAACGTAAACTGGGCAAATGAAAGAAACTTGAAGGAAGTTTTGTTTTAGATTAATTCTCATTTCAAGATGTAGCTACTAATGTATCAAAGCTTCAAAATTCTGCATATTCCTGAAGCCGTGAGATCCTGCATTATTCACGCTAAAGCGTAAGTTTAATTTTAGCCCGACGGCTTTTTGCAGTCAATTTTTCACTAAGTGGCTTTACCGATCCTTCTAAAAATTCCATTTAAGTTCGAAGCAATATTGTACATTACCATTTTCCTGTCTGAAGTCTTGAGAAGCTGCTGTCGTGATCAAGTCCGTGAATTGTGGTCAAAACAAAAGATTGCGTGACGAGCTAAAAATACTTCTTTCAATGAAGACGACAAACAATAGACTTGTAACAATAGAAAATAGCATTGGCCAATATCCTCTGACAATGAAGATTCGCAGCAGCTTTTAAGCATGTAAAACTAAGCAATTCAATCGATGAATAGCACAGATCTTTAAAAAATACCTACCTGTAGTTTGCAAAAGGCTAGACATGCTAAATGACGAGCGACGCGTGAAAATAACATTTCGGGATCGAAAACTGCGGACGCATTCCTATCCAGTGACGCTTTTATCGCCCACAGCGAAAAGTATTCCCTTGACAAATTAAAACAGTCCCTTGAGAGTATACAAAAATGTGTGTCAGAGAGTGCCACCAATGATCCCAATTCTTACCATTTTCCTTGGTAACCAAGCAAAATAGTCGAAAAAATTGACCGCTCACCGAGATTTTCTTTTATATGAAGTTTAATTTGTTAGAAATTTATCAACTGCTTAATTTTTAGTCCACTTGGCAAGCGCTGAAATCATTTTCGAAGATGATTTGATCCAAAAGTTGGCAAAATGTAGGCATAAACTTCTCGAGACACGCACTCGCTAGTATCGCCCTACAATGCAATGCGAACCCTTATGGTATGTCATGTAAGTATAAATAATGTTTTCCAATATGGCGGCTCCAAATGAAATGCTGTACTCGGTGTCATGTATTGTCAGCGGTTCACCGTTGCTTTCAAGCATGCGCAATAAAAGGGGTGGACCTTGTTCTGTGTACAGGCCGCCATGTTAAAATGTGTTTTGTATACTGTGTTTGCATCCAGCGAACTTGAACCCCTTTTAAACCCATCTGAGGGTTTCTTGGTATTTAACACTGGCGACGAGGACGGGAACGGTACGTGCTTTGAACGCGTATTTTGTCACCAAGCTTAACGAACCGTATGAGCGACATGTATTCAGGAGCATGGCTAAAAAGGAGGGAGAGACGGTTGGTCAATTCATAGCTAGGCTTAGGAAACAAGCACAGAATTGCAATTTCACGAACCCAGATATTGACATCAGAAATCAAGTTATTGATAAGTGTCCATCGTCAGAATTGAGACAAAAATTGCTGGCAAAGGAAAATCTTACTCTTCAGAAAGTGCAAGTAGCTCGATCAATGGAAGCAGTTAACCTTCAAGCTGAGACAATGGGAGCACAGGATTCTACATCTTCAACAGAGGAATCACGGGGTGTGAATAAGGTAGCCTTGACACCCCCTCCAAAGCCTCCCAAGCAGCAAAAAGGGAAGAAGAGGCAAGGAAGATGCTACCGGTGTGGTCAAGAGGGACATTTTAGCAAGGATACATGTTGACCAGCCCGCCAAGCCGTATGCACCAAGTGTAAGAAAGTGGGTCATTATGCAAGTGTATGCAAGACCAAACCCAGCAGTGATAGGAAGAGAGAGTTCAAAGAAACAAAATATGTTGAAGAAGTTGTTGAAGAGGACACAGATGATGATGAGGTTCTAGGCATTTTTACAGCGAAGGATTCTGGAAAGGATGGACGCACCCCGATCCATGTCTCAGTGATGTTAGATCAGAAGAGTTTCAAAACGCAGTTGGATACTGGAGCCACAGTTTCTATCTTACGTAAAGCCCTGTATGATCAGCATTTTAGTCAGTGGCCTTTGTGTAGTACCAAGATTAAGTTACAGGCTTACAATGGTGTCCGAATTCCTGTCCATGGTGAAGTTCATTTGCCTGTGGTCCATGAACAGCAGGAACTGGTGTTGCCTTTGATTGTTGTTGATGGAAATGGTCCCCCACTGCTAGGCAGAAATTGGTTGGAACAACTCAAGTTGGATTGGCATAGTATCTTTCAGGTGAGCAAAGCTGATACTTTGTCTGATCTGTTAAATCGGCACAAGAATGTATTTGACAAGGGACTGGGAACTATCAAAGGGTTTAAGGCGGATATCAAGTTGCAAGAAGGTGCAAAACCAGTGTTCTGCAAAGCCAGGCCGGTTCCTTATGCCCTTCGTCAAAAAGTGGAAGAAGACCGTTTGGAGAGTCCAGGCGTAGTCAAGAAGGTCGAACGTAGTGACTGGGCTTCTCCAATTGTCTGTGTGCCCAAGAAGGACGGAAGTATTCGCATCTGTGGTGATTTCAAAGTGTCAGTTAACCAGGTTCTTCTAGACAACCCTTACCCATTGCCCTTACCCATTGCCAGACACAGAAGATATATTTGCCACATTAGGAAGTGGAACTGTGTTCAGCAAGATTGATTTGTCTAATGCGTATCAACAGATGGAATTGAACCCAGAGAGCCAACACTACCTCACTGTGAACAGCAACAAAGGATTGTATGCCTATCAGCGTCCGACGTATGGTATTGCCTCAGCACCTGCCCTTTTTCAGCCAACTATGGATCAGATATTGCAAGGGATGGATAATGTGCATTGTCGTATAGATGACATTCTGATCAGAACAGAACCCCAAGAGCACTTGCAAGTACTAGACAAGGTGTTGACCAAACTGGAAAAGCATGGCATCTTAACTAAGTGGTCAAAGAGTGAGTTCATGGTGCCAAGTGTAGAGTTCCTAGGCTATCGTGTAGATGGGAATGGCCGACACATTACAGATGAGAAGATTAAAGCGATAAGTGAAGCTCCAAGTCCCAAGAACCTAGCAGAACTTCGCTCCTACTTAGGGTTGTTGAACTACTATGGTCATTTCATTGCCAATCTTTCCACCTTGCTTCAGCCATTACATGAATTGCTCCGGAAGGGAGTGAAGTGGGAGTGGACAAAAGAGTGCGAAGAAGCTGCCCAGCATAGTAAATCTGAGCTCATGGCTGGTAGAGTATTGGTTCCATATGATGAGAAGAGAAAGCTGATTCTAGCATGTGATGCTTCTCCATATGGTGTAGGCGCTGTGATTTCACACGTAATGGATGATGGACAGGAGCGACCCATTGCATTTGCCTCGAGAACACTTACAAAGAGTGAAAGGGACTATTTGCAGATAGTGAAGGAGGCATTAGTAATTGTTTTCAGAGTCCGAAAATTCCAAAAGTACCTGTATGGACGTACGTTCCATCTGTATACAGATCACAAGCCCTTAGTGACCATCTTGCGTCCAAAAACAGCAGTACCAACCTTAGCAGCAGCTAGAATGCAACACTGGGCAGTAATTTTGCAGGCCTACAACTATCAAATGCGAGTATCGACCATCAAAAGAACATGGCAATGCTGATGCCTTATCACGTCTCCTGTGCAATAACCCACCATTAAAAGAAGAGGCTGACATCTATTTCCTCTCAGGCCTCGAAGAATTGCCTGTGGAGGCAAAGGATATCAGCAGAGAAACAAGAAGATCCTGTTCTAGCAAGAGTTCTAAATTACACTTTAACTGGATGGCCAAATTATGTGTCCAGTGAGGAACTGAAACCATACTTCACTCGAAGACACGAGCAAACAGCTGACCAAGGATGTGTCTTATGGGGAATGCGTGTAATCATTCCGCCATCGCTAAGGAACAGACTATTGCAAGAATTACATGAAGAACATCCTGGTATTGTCGCGATGAAAGCTATTGCTTGAAGTTACATTTGGTGGCCAAATTTGAATGCGGAAATTGAGTTGATGGTGAAGAACTGTGCAGTGTGTCAAGCAGTGCGGAAAGCCCCGCCCAGTGCACCGTTGTACCCATGGAGGTGGCCTGCCCGAGTGTGGCAAAGAGTACACATTGATTTTCCAGAGAAGGATGGCAACTACTTCCTTGGGTTGATTGACAGCCATTCCAAGTGGATAGAGGTGGCACACATGAGATCCACAACAGCTCAGAGCACAATTGACCAAATGAGACTTTGGTTTGCAGCTTACAGTTTTTATGTACAAAAACTTTGGCTTATAGAAGTCCAGAAAGTACTGTTAATGCCTCCTGCCGTTCTCAATAAGACTCCTTGTGGAAGTGATTTTCCAGCTCACAAAAGGAAAGTAATTTACAGTTCACCTTCTGCTAACTTGATAAGGTTCTTTAAAAGGACTCCAGCTTCATGAATGCTTGTGGGGTAGGATAACCCATTATTGTCCATGACGTATTGAAAATAGGTAAAGGGTTAAGTCTGCATATGAGCCTAGTGGCCCATCAGGCCGGAGCTTATCCTGGTTTCCAAAGCATAAAGCAACTGGGAGTATTTCTACTCCCCACTGGATGGGATGCTAGTCCATCACACCCATTTATACACCTGGGTGTATAACAGAAAAGTAATTTAGAGTTCACCTTTTGCCAACTTGATAAGCTCCTTTAAAAGGACTCCAACTTCATGAATGGTAGGATAAGCCATTATTGTCCATGATGTATTAAAAATACTTGTGGAAAAATGGGTTGGACTCATCATCATCACCATCGAACCCTTCAAACGTACTTTCCGTTTCTGTTAGCTTGTGTGGCAATACTGATACCAAGCAGTTGCTGTGTCCAAAATCCTTTGGCAGGAATTACATCATGTTGGGAACACTGGATACAATGGCATGCTTTGACTTGCTGATCTCGTGACTGTTTCAGTATTCCTTTACCTTGTCCAGATCAGTCTGGAGCAAATCAGCAAAACAAAACTAAATTGCCTATTTGACTGATTTTATTTGACTGCAATTGCCCTTTCTGTTTTCCATTCCTCTTAGATCAACCTTCCTTATCAGTGACTCTACTTGTTGCCGACGAACATTAATCCGGTGTCTTAGGTGCAAGACACACCACATAGTCCTGTAGCTATTGAGGCTATCAGGAGGCCATAGGGGGGCATTTGACAAGGCTTATCAATGAAATGAAGGACAATATGAAAGGAGAGGTGAATACCATACGAAAAGCAACACTCGACATTCACATAGGACAACTGGAACAAAAACACCAAAAGCTATCACAATTGGACATGGAGATCCTTGCCCTTATTGGAAAACCGAATGATCATGAGCAGGGAATTCTAGATTCTGAAGAATTTCAAAGCATGATCATAGAAGGAATTTGCTGAACGAAAACATTCCTGGACTCTTCAGAGCAGTGCCACCACCCAGTGGAAATGCCATCACGCCAACGCAACTGTCACAATCTGCCAACTCAGGAACCAATTTTCTATCTCAAGGAGCAAACCTGGATATTTTCTTGGTAAGTACAGGTTCAAATTCAAGTGCATTTAAAAATGTTTGCAGCCTCCCAAAACTCACCCTACCACCCTTTCATGGAAACCCTTGTTACTGGCAATCATTCTGGGATTCGTACTGAGCGGCAATGCATGACAGTTCTAGTTTATGTGACATTCACAAGTTTAACTATTTGAGGGCTGAGTTGGATGGGGATACTTCGAGGTTTCGCTGGGTTTCCACTAACTAATGCCAACTAACTTAGAAGTATCGAGCTGTTACAAGAGTGATTTGGTCAACACAACCAAATTATTAATGCCCATGGAAGCAATCCTTTACTAACCAAACCCGGCATTTTTATGACACATTGGAAACCCATATACATGGTCTTGAAGCATTGGGAAAGTCTTAAGAGTCATATGGGGGTATTTTACTACCAATCATTCAGAAGAAATTACCTGTCGAGTTAAACAAAAACCTTGCTGGAGTTCATAGTAACAAGGAATGGACATTGGATGAGCTCCATAAGGTTATTCTCAAAGAGCTAGAGATACTCAAAGCTTGCCAAAGTGACTCAGGGCTTCCCCAACTTCCCAGTTCTAATCTTGCCTTTCCCATTGCTTCATTTATGTTGAGCTCAAGCCAGAAGACCCCACCACAACCCAATGGCAGGTGCCCTCCACCACAACAGAGCTGCTGCGCCTTTTGCAAGGGGAATCATAATCCGCTGGAATATACAGTGGTAAGGGAACAATCAAGAAGACATGCTATTATACAAGAAGCACGCCTCTGCTTCAATTGCCTCTGCCATCACTGAGTAACTGAGTGTAAGTCAAGGAATCGCTCCAGAATGTGCCATCGAAAGCATCACACAAGCCTCTTCCCGAGTAGACTCTCTCGACCAACCTTACCTTTGCCAGTAGCGAACAATGCTGTCACCGAGCAACAAGTCATCGAGTGTGACTCAACTGTGCCTGCCCTTCACACAATGCAGAGAAATGACACATGGCAAAGGCCAACATTAGTTAAGAGGCTGTCTCTGTAAAACAGATTTGGTTTCATTCAAAATTACTTTCTGGCCACCTTAGGAGCCATAAGAGATTTTGCCCCTTTCCGGGTCTGCCACAACATCTGAAAAACTTAAAAATAGGCATTTTTTTCGAGCCCCTGTAAAATATTTTACTCGCTTCGAATACCAACAACTTTTCTATCAATTTAAACATAAACATTTCCAGTTTACCATGAAAGTAACAACTTTTCCCTCACTTTAGCTGGAAATGCGAAATTAAGTACATTATGACCACTACAAATCCTCATCTGCCGCCTGATATATTTCTGTAAGGTTTGGTGGAAAAAATTGTTACACATTACACCGTCACCACCGAGTAGAGGTCTGGCTTTCAAGCGACTATCCTCATTCCCATGCTTTAGTTGTCACATTAGTTGTCACAAGTTCTTTCGATAAGGCGAAGCAAGGAAAGAATATAAAGCGTTCGGCTGACTTCTCTGTTGAAAGTTTGCGTGAGGAAGTTAATCTCGAATTTCGTCAACAAGATGTCTCAGAAAATATGGAAAAAGCTGTTAGGGGGTTCGATCTCGGTGGAGCTGAAGGTGCATCGCAAAATGTTCTCCTGTGGGCCTTGCTACTGAGGTTCAGCATGAAGACTGTCTCGTCCCTAAGTGGAATTTTGAAAGATGTTCTTCTTCTTCCTGCCACTATTAAGAATCGTTTACCTTACTGTGGGCGACAACGATAGAGAAAAATTGTTCTGTTGAGGAAGTCAGTTATCCCATGAAATTATGGCATTTCCGTGTCAGGCTGACAGTATGTATGTGTTGTCGCCTCCAACTGATCATTGTTTTTCCTACAACTTTTACTTGGTTGCATACAACAGTCCAGTGAAACTGGACTACTTCAATAGGCACGAACCATTCCGGGTAGTTAAGGTTTCTTTGAAGTGCAATCGTTGTGGCCTTTTCTATGGATACTCTAAGCATGGCAATCCAGAAGTTGGATGGAGTTTCTACCCTCGGGAGAGATCGGCAATCGAGGTCTCAGATGTGTGTTTTATGGAGAGGTCCCTGCTCAAGTGGCAGATTTCATTTTGCGCATGTCAATTTTGTTTATGCATAAGCCTTTGAAAAATTTACTCCTGCTTATTAATATTTGCACTCAAAATCATGTGATTACCTATATTTATTGACTTGAGCTCGATTTTCTTTGAATGTTTTCGTCATTTTATGAAATATTATCATGTCTTAACTTCAGCTTATTTATCTAGATTCTAATTCTTCTTTATAGTTTTCATTCCTGGGTATCGTTTAGTGGTTTTGCTGTTTCTTACAATGAAGCTCATGATCTTGAACCTGCAGCTGGTAAGAACTTTATAATTATAAGCTTTTTGTTTGTATTTTATTTTCCTGAATTGCAGTATTCATTCGTTGGCATTTTCTGTACTAATCTTTTTGTTGTGAGCATTAAAATAGTCTCACTATTGCTGCTAATCTTTTAGGGCTTAGTGAAAAGCATGTAGCCAATGCGTTCTGGAATGGCGAGCTAGAGGCAGAGTTAAGAGAGAGAGGGGTGCTTCACTAATCACATCTACTACATATATCACAATGATGCAGATAGAGAGGTGGTGAGGGAACACATCGACCAAATAAGAGCCAAATACAACTACCAACACAAGGAAGGTGATTGCACTGAGGAGTGCAAGGCTAGAGGTAAATAAACTCACACTAATCTATTTTCTTTTAACTGTGCTGTGCAGTTCTTCCTCTGCACATTGTTTATTATTATTATAATTATTATTATTATTATATATTGACAATATTGACGTTGAAACCCAGGAGGGAGCCATCATGTAAACACTGTTGAAATAGGTTTTAATAATTTATTTCTTTTACTTTCTTTTACCTTGTATATACCAATTTGTATGGAATATGTTAATTAATGTTATGATGATGATAGTAGTATTAGTACTAGTTGTAGTAACCATGATATCATGACATATATGATATGACGATGATGATAATGATGATAATAATAACTTTTTTGTGCCTTGGATATTTTAATATTGGAATTTTAACCTTGTAAATGGCAACTTGTCTGGAATATGTTAATAAAGATTTGCATTATTATTATTATTATTATTATTATTAACTATTATTATTGAAAAATCCCATGCACGCTTTCAATATTTCAAAAATTATGTTCGTTTGTATCAGCACATTTACGAGTACTTATGATTTTTCGCCTATATCGAAATCAGCCCATTTTAGCATTTGCTGGAGTTGTAATGGAACTCAGCTATCATGAAGATTGGAAAATGGCTAAAGGTGTAATAATTAATATAGACAGAAATGTTGTAAACACTCGTACATGTTCTGATATAAAAGGTCATAACTTTCAAAATACTGAATATGCATACGGGATTTTTCATATTTTGGCTGATGAAGGACTACACTTTCTGGCTGTGTAGGGTAGATTTAGCAACAAGGTCCCAATTTTCAAAAATTAGCCTCCAAATCAACTTACTGCCAACGAACCCCGACTCAACGATGCCGACACCGATACAGAGAGGGCTACAGGAGTATCGCGAAGAAGAGAGATTCCGCGAGGAACAACAGCGTTGCAAAACAGCCCGAAAAGCATTCGAGGGAGCTTGGATTAGAGCCAAAACAAGATCTGAAGAGCTGCTGCGACCGCTATCAAGCCAGCCGCGATCCCTCTGTTCGTTCGAACACGAAGGCGTTGATGGAGGTGCTGTGCGACCGGTTGAAGACCTACCACCAGTCATTGGGCACTTACAATACTACAGAAGCTATCCAGGAGCGCATCAGGGTGTGCACGGCTCTAGGCCTCCTCAGGAAGGAACAAAGACATCTCGTCACAAGTGTTGCGGAAAGGCTGCCTATGGCATCATTCCCTAGCGCGGAGACCGAGAACGTCCAGGAGCACAGTAGAGGATACGAAACGGAAGAAGAGAGTCTTTACATCACTCAACGCCCGAGCGCCTGTGGTGCACCTGACTCGAGCGCGGATAGCGTCGTCTCAGATGCACTACTACGTCGAGATAATAGCCACAAGAAGCGCAAGAGGCTCTCCTCCAGTCAGCGGGGAGTCAAGAAAACCCAAAGCAAGATTTCTGAGTTTCTGAGCCAAAACTGAAATTGTAGTCTGTTTATGACGGAAATCGGGACAGAATGCATCACGAGTTAGATTCTACCTCGCATTTGCATACATTCTGAGATCACATGAGATAGCAAGTCACGTGACTTCGAGCTCAGTGCGAGTTTTGACTTCGAGTAAGGTCGTGTGTGGCACTTTTGTGCTCCCAAAATCGCTCTCGAATACTTACGTAGCTCCTGTGCTTTATCAAACTGAGGATGTCCTCGACGTCCAAACAGTCCGAGGATGATCTTCTTGCCAAGGAAGCCGGAGAAGAGGGTGAAGAAGACAAGGAATCGCTTGCTGACGAACGCAACGCTGTCCTTCCACGCGCCTCACAACAACTCAAGAATCCAACCCCCGCTTCTTCGGAGGAAATTAACCTACTCACCAACGCAATACTAGGCTTAACAAAAAGCCTAACAGATCTTCTACCTCCACCTCGTGGAGAGACAAAAGGCAAAGGAAAACGGCCGGTGAGCAAGTCTCCAAACGCCGTTCCCGCCAAAAAGGCGAAAGACAAAGATGGCAAGGCGGGAAGCTCCATGAGCGCCTCCGACCAGTCAACTGACTGCGAGATTCTCTACAACTCTGTGCTAAATAGCAAAAATGATGAGTCAGAGCAAAATACCACTCGTAGTGGTGATGAGGACGATTTCCTCTCGGAACTCGTAAAAGAATAGGAGTCTGACGATACCGTGGGCGAAAGCCTCGAAAATGAGAAACTAGCCAAGCTAGTTGACAAAATGTTCCGCTGCAAACTAAGCGAGAAAAATCTCAAAGACCGGCTTGAGAGGCAGGAGAGACTGGCTATTTGTACTGCGGCCAAGCCTCCCAGGGTAAACCCAGGCATTTGGCGTCGATTGAGAGAGCCTACAAAGAAGAGGGATTTACAATTTTTCAAAATACAACAAGCCCTCACAAAAGGCATCCTGCCAGTTGTTCGAATAACGGACAAGCTTATGCAGGCGAAATCACTTGATGATGAAGAATGCCAAGACTTAAAGAAACTGGGGCTGGAGGCCATGTCCCTCCTCACTCATGCCTCTTATGAGATAAACATGCAACGGCGTCTGCTTCTGAGACCAGATATTGGGAAGGAATACTCAGCCCTCTGCTCCTCCCAGTTGCCGTTTACAGATTTTCTCTTTGGAGATGATCTACAAAAGCATTTGAAAGATATTGGTGATCAAAACAAAATAGGGGCCAAGATCACCCCTAATTACAAAGGGCAACGCTCTTCTCCAGGAAGGCCTGGCAATAACAGCTATAAACCGTCAAAAAACTGGAGAGGCCACAACTCCAAACCTTGGAAATACAAAAACAATGCCAACCGGGACAAGACAACCCGGACAAGCCAATAGAAAACTTACTGCCAGCTACTAGCACAGTAAGTATATGTCCACCACTTTGTAACAGTGTATATATAGCTGGAAACATAGCTCGGCATTTCAGTGTCTGGCAGACTTTAACGTCTGATCCCTACATTTTAAGCATCGTTCAGGGTTGTCAACTAGAGTTTTGCAACCCACCTTGCCAGGTGCAAACCCCTAGAGCAGTCATAGTTTCTAGTAGAGAGTCAGATATTGCCACTACTGAAATTAAGAAACTTTTAACTAAAGGGGTCATTAGGAAAGCTACTCATGTTCCTGGTGAATTTATCTCAACAATCTTCACCAGACCCAAGAAAGATGGGTCTCACCGTCTTATTTTGAACTTGAAAAAGCTTAATAAGCATATTGTGTAACACCACTTTAAGATGGATTCACTGCATAGTGCAACCCAACTGATGAAGCCTAATTGCTGGATGGCTGTCTTAGACCTAAAGGAGGCATACTACTCTGTTCCTATTAGGACTGAAGACAGAAAATACCTTCGTTTCGAACATGAAGGCCAACTTTATGAATTTGTTTGCCTTCCTAATGGCCTCTCTAGTGCACCCAGAATTTTTACCAAACTTTTAAAACCTGCCCTTGCAAGATTAAGGGAGGACGGGGTGCTTTTAGTCATTTACATTGATGACATTATCCTTTTTGCCCATGACCCTCAGACATTGCTCGGTTTTATACAACGGGCTATTACATTGTTGCAGTCTTTAGGATTCACTATCCATTCTGATAAATCTTAACTTGTCCCATCCCAGAGAGTCAATTTTCTGCGTTTCATTTTAGACTCTGTTGCGATGACAGTCTCTAAATTGGACAAGGCTGATAAAGCAAAATCAGCCATCCTACAGCTCCTTAGGAAGGAGCAGCCACTTATAAGAGAGGTTGCATCCGTAGTTGGGCAAATGGTGTCATGTTTTCCTGGAGTTAAATATGCCCCACTGTATTACCGTGCTCTTGAAAATGACAAAACTGATGCTTTAAGGACGTTCGCGCTAATTGTTTTTGCGCATCCTTACTGCGCACGTAATTCATGTCGCAACGCCACGCCACGTCATGCATCGAGCGCGCGCGCTGAGAAAACTTTCCAAACAAATGTTTATTTTACCGCGTATTGTCATGCATTTTTTATTGTATTATTTCAAAACAAAAAAACGTAATTTTATACCTTTCCACTCATACCACGTCTCTTTCTATATATATCAGCATTATGTAGTAATTTTGCAGTTGGCTATTTTATCTGATGAGTGCTACACAAGTTGTGCGGTACGAAACTATATAGTAAGAAATATCCAAGTCAAATCCAAGGTTGATCAGACTGTCTTCAAATATAACACGAAAGAGACGTACATTGGACTCTGTGACACAACATTCAAATTAAGATATCGTAATCATGTATGTTCTTTTCGAAATGAGCGGTACATATAGGTTATTCACCAGCCGGGAGGTCCGTATTGGGAAAAACTGTGCCCGAGGTCTTGGATACCGCCCTCGGCCTGCGGCCTCGGGCGGTTCCAAGACCGAGGACACAGTTTTTCCCAATACGGACCGACCCAGGCTGGTGAATAACGTTTTTATTTTTTTTCTAACAGCCGGTAAATAACTTATTTATTTTTTTCTTACTTGGTTAAAAAAAATCAAAAAAGATTGTCTTGCAAAATGTAATTGTAATATACGCGCGCATCCAATTCATGTTGAATCGATCGGTAAAAGCTGCGGCTAAAGTGAAAAATGATTTGTTTTCCGCAAAACTAATTAAAATTCGTGAAACTGAACAGTACTCGCGGAAAAGTTCATCAGAATAAAAGAGAAAAGTAATTTTAATATTAAAAAAGAAGCACAATGCAGCAGCAAAAGAAAGCATAAAAAAAATCTCCAGTCAAGAAAGTGAAATTGAATGAAGTTTGTTTGTGTAGTTTGGTCGTCTGCACACGGCACAATTTTGCGAGAATTAATTTGACTGTTTTTAATCAAAACATCTCAATTTCTTGAATGGTGATAAGCAGTATTCGGTTTTGGGAAAAAGTAGCAGAAAGGCAAAGCGTTTAAAAGGATAAATCGAGTCTGTAAACCAGCAACTTGCAGTAAACCGCATTACGGAGTGAAAACCAGTGCGAATGCATAAACAACAATCGGCAAACTATAACTTGATTTTGTAAATAAATACAATAAATACCCACCTACTGGAGAACTTCAAGGCCTTTAATTCCGTTACTAAGTTAGCTTTTGAAAGAATCAATCGGGTATGTAACTAAGCCGGTGACTTGCAGGTAAGCGCAATGGCATGAAAATCAGTGTAAATAATGCACAAACAACGATCGACAAATTACGGCCATAAAACTCGGTACAACTTGATTTTGTCAATAAAGAGAATCAATACTCGCCTTTTGGAGAACTTCAAGGCCTTTAATTCCACTGCTTACTTTTCCGTTCATATTTACAACGGTTGGTGAACAACTTCATTAATTTTGGAGAGCAAAACTTTCATGGGTTCGATCGTCTCGCCGCGAAATGAAAACACAGCGAGCTAGCCGGGCGGAATCGCTCCGTGAGCCCGCTCCCGGAACCAATCAGATTGCAGGGTTTGCTGCACAAGTTATGCAGTACGTAACTATATAGTAAGAAATATGCCAAGTCAAATCCAAGGTTGATCAGACTGTCTTCAAATATAAAACACGAAAGAGACGTACATTGGACTCTTTGACACGACATTCAAATTAAGATATCGTAGTCATGTATGTTCTTTTCGAAATGAGCGGTACAAACTAATACTGAACTAAGTAAATACATATGGAACCTGAAAGATCAGAACATTAAGTATGACATCAAGTGGCGCATAGTTAAACAGGCTACACCTTATTCGAATGTTACCAAGAGGTGTAATTTGTGTTTGTGGGAGAAATTTTTCATCTTATGTAAACCGGAAATGTCAACACTGAACACCAGAAATGAGCTTTCATCGAGTTGCAGACACACTAGGAAATTCTTGCTGAAAAATGTTATCATCTAATTAGCGTTCAAGATTCCGCGTGACGTGACACGCAGCACACCTAGTAACCATGTATTGTATTGTTCTGTATTTTCAAATATCTTTGAATGTAACCGTTTTTTTCTGGCAGTCGCCTGATGATTGCCTCGCATGAGGCATGAAACTCGGAGTAGCAATTAAATGACCATATAACCAAGCTCTTGAGTTTTTACTGTTATATATATCTATATATATTATATTCTATATCAAGTGTTTTCATGACCTTGTCCTCACGTTAATCATACATGGTGTACGTGTACAGTTCCCTCATTTTTGTGTGAAAGCCAGGAAGGATGTAAACCCATGTAAAGCATGAAAATTATCCATCACTCAGACCTAGCTGTTAAAAACACACGTTTTTCTTTGGGGCACTCTCAAACTATTTTAACAAGCTAGAGTTTAAATCGTAAAGAGCAAGTACTACCTTACTCTGAACCGAATATGGCATCTCATACAACCGCAGTTCTGATTGAATGGCGCACTGGGGATGAATGGCATAGAATCCAACAAAAATATTCTAGGAAGCATATCAAACCTGAAGGGGCATTAGATATCGGCCAGCAAGTCAAAGTTAAATACAATGGGCGATGGTACAATGCTATTACCATAGAATCTCGGAAGTCTAACTCAACAACTGAAGGTAAGGACATTTTCTCCTCTATTCAGTATTCCAACTGTAGGAACTAATTAGTCTGTTTGAACTATTTTACCAATAGCCAGTGTAAATCCACTTTGGTCTAAATAGGTTTTTTTTGTTCTTTAATATTTTTAAAATGAAAGTTAATCAAAAGGTTTTTAATTTTTTTTTTTTTACCGAACTATACTGAAACCTTTTCATTTTTTGGCGCCTTGTCCTAGACTTTACAGCTTCCTTGTTTTCATGGTTGTACTCTTTTGTGTTAAGTTAAGTTGAAATACATTGAAGAAGCACTGATAGGGCCAGCTTAAGAAGACTAAAACCAGTTCAGTCAACAACATCTTAAATAAAGCGGTTAAAATGTTGCCTGTCATGAGTTAGGCACAGAGAAATGCTTATTTGGGTAGAAACAAACGCCACACACCTTGCCACGAATGTAAATTTTTCAACCTCAATTTTTACTTTACTCACTTGTTTCACTATTAAAGCTGACCTGACGTCAAAACTAATGCTCCCAATGTGTTGTTATTATATTCATATAAGTCGCGTTCTCTTTACTGAAAAGATTCACTGATAACTTAAGGTAGATGCCCCGGGTAATTTGGCAAACACTCTATATGAAAGTAAAAAAATTTTGAAATTCATAGAAACAGTGAACATACTTCCCACTCAAATCAATATACAGGAAAAGGGGTAAGGTTTTTTTTTTTATATCTAAACTATCATAGTACACACTCTAATCCAATTAAGATGGCACCCCTGTAGTGCATTCGAATTGAGAAAATTGTAAAATACATCATTCACAAAGACGATTGTCTTCATTATAAATTGGTTATTTGAATAATAACCACAGATGATTCTTTATGTGTTTGCTCCACTGAAATGAACATAGTCTTTACAAGTTATGGGAAATCTTATTTTGCGCTTCCAAAAAAAACAAAATAATTTATCTAGAAATTGTCTGAGGTGGACCAAACACAGAAACGATCGTAATCATTCAAACTAATAATCTGCCAAGTTTCATACGAAATGAGTAAATGGAATCAAAATAAAATGAGATGAGTGCACCTGTTAATGTATTACACCAAAAAATGGTATTTTCTTTCCTGAATTTCCCTTTTCCCTTCACTTCACCGCCATCTTGAAAGAAAACCGCTGGTTAAAATAAATGGCAGTCAATAAAACTGGCTTTGTTTGGGTGTTGCTAGGCATGGGCCAACCAGCGGGGGCCAGATGAACATTTTACTTCCATTTTACTTGTTACCAGTTTCTTTACGCACAGTGTCGTTCTCAAGTCAGTAAAAAATCATGGCGTCGCTTCCTTCAGAACCAGGTCTAAAGAAACAAAAGCTCTCTAAAAGAGAAAAGAAAAGGATGATGTCTGAAAAGGGAAAGAAAAGTGCACCTGCAAGAGGCAAGGGAATCTGTTCGCGTGAAGAATTCACCCTGCCCACTCAATGGGAATGTGAAACGAGGGAAGGTGAGACCAGACTGATCGTCGATTGCTATTCACCTGGGAAGACGAAATACCATTCTGCGTCGGAGGTGGAGAAAGTACTCCGTGAAAGAGGGATGCATTTATGCTTCAATGATGATGAAAACCAGCCAGAGCAGGTCTCAAGCAGCGAAAGTGATGGATATCATTCTAGCGAATTTGATCGCACAGAGAATACTTCACTGCCATCAAAAGTCCTCATGAAGTGGAACAGCATTTGTGTGTCTGCGAATCAACACAGATCTGTAAGTTTGTTGAAGACATCAACAAAAGTTCTCAATGTTCTACGGAGGAATGTAATGATATGTTATGATTCTGCTTTGTTTTTTCTTTTGTAATGTTTTTTTTCAACGTGTTCTGTGTTTAGCTTCTCTGAACTATTTTCTTATAACATGTTGCCCGATTATCACGCCTGTTCAAAATGAACATAAGATCAAAAGTAAGAGATATTTGTGCTTTTAGTCTCCATTATTCTGAGCTTTCTATGTTATTGTGTTTGAAGAAACTTTGACACATTCTTGTAATTTCAGTTTATAATTTGCTATTCACCATCATGTAATTGAAACTACCAACTACATGTAAACTATATATATTATAAATTTAGGCAACAGTGCAACCTTGCCCCTACCAACAACATGATCCTGATTCCACAACACCACTCAAAAGATGGTTGGTTACAACAGTTTTTAGAATGAATCTGAGGGAAAAGGGGGGCCACAGCCCCATCGGCCCTCCCCCTAAATCTACCCATGATATAATTCCAATGGTAAGGGTGTTGACACAACATTACCAGTGTAATGTATACAATATTTAACAAATTTCTTATAGGAGTTCACTGTGTGTAAAGTGAATACATTGTGTTTATTTTCTTTCAGGTTGCATTACCTAGCCTGCACTAACTGTGGTCTGGCAGAGGGAACATGTCTTGGTGCTTTGAAAACCGAGGAAGTGAGTACCATTGGGTTGTTGATTTGTACGAGTGATTGAAACTTCCAATCATACCCGAGCTTGTTCGAGCCTTTCAGAAAGCCACACAAGAGAGAATGAAGTACCTGGCAAAGGAGAAAACTGAGGAGGCGAATCAATAGAGGATTTCCGAGAAAGTTGCTTGTGCTGAAGACCAAGAAGAATGCAAGAAATGGGTGAAGCGACAGGCTGTTATTCACATCTATGGTGTAGAGGGTGAGGAGGATGGCACAGAAAACTCCAATTTGGTGCAAGAAGCAGAGCAGTTGTAAGGTGGGGATGACACACAGATAGTGAGTGGCAGGAAATGCAAATGCGGTTCCACAAGTCACCTATGCACCTCGAGTCACTCTTGTCCGCTCAACAAGAAGAACAAGAAGTAAGAACATTTTTAAAACATTGTTTCTTCTCGTAAGAACTCAAAGAGTTCATACTGCATATATTGTTGTAATGTCAATAGCTTTCTTCATTGTATTAATTGACTTCAAATAATGCCCATAGTAACAATGATTACAGACAGTAATTGAATATTGAAAATCGAATTTATTCTTGTATATATTTCAAAAATAATTTTTGTATCACTGCTTTGTTTTCTCTAAATATTGTACAGCTTTGAAAATATTTGAGATGTTCAATTTGATAAGATCTGATAAATTACAAGATATGTATTTAAGTACTTTCTTATCTCTTCTTTGTTCATACAGTGGAACCCCATTATAACAAAGTGCCAGGTTCCAGAAAAATTAGTTTGTTGTAATGGTGGTTAATTATAGACAACCTGTTCCATACATTTTACAATAAATTTGTAAGTTCAGGCTTTTGTATTGCATTTGTTACACCAGGGACTGTTACAAAGGGGTTTGTTCCACTGTACATCCATAAAAAATATAAATTTCTTGATATGTAAATAAATTTTGTTTGGAAAATAACTTTTATCTTACTGATTGTTTGATCAAAATTGCACATCTCGTTTTACATATTTTTGCTTTGATGATCAGATCCTGATGACATTATATTACAGTGAAATCCCAGTTTCTTGGACTTAAAAGAGAAACAAAATAAGGTTGAGAAATTAGACTTTCTTGTAACTGTAAGCATTTACAATGCATGGTATTAATTTTACACCATTTCCAGGCATATCATGTCAACATTGGGGATTTAGCTAATGCAAAGTGGCCTGCACCAAGGACAAGTGGCCACAACACAGCAAATAACAAGGAGAGTGATGAAATAATTATTATATGTCAGTGAAATCCCAATTTCTCCAACCAAAAGTTGCTTTCCCTTGAATTTGCCATACTGTAATGGTGTCCCTGATATAAAGAACGATAGTAAAGACGTTCATAGCAAAAATGCTGCAGCCGAAGTGCCACCGGACACCAAACAGCCAGATCGCGATTTAACGGACAACTCAAACAGAAGTATAAGCACGCCTCCTCCGACTTTCAGTGATGATGAAGGTCACGAAAGTTACGATTTTAGCGATTGGTGGGCCAAGGATACGTACAACCGATCGGGCGTTGAACAAATTTCTGAGGTAGTAAATTTCCTTTCAATTTTAAAACACACCCTGCTTCTAGAGAATTCAGGTTTAATGTTGATCATAATTCTTGGTTTGTATTTCTTTCTGTAGCGAGTAAAATAATTGTTTCTCCTTGACAAAACAATAATAACTGCAGTAATCAAAGTTTAGTAGTGCATTCGTCTCCACGTTTGTGAGAAAGAATACGTGATTGGGTTGTGTAAGTGGATAACTGTAGATAAAGATGAATCGGAGACACTGAGATTTTTTCTGCGATGTCCTCTCTAAGAGAAATTATGCTTCTAAGAAGCAGTGTGCTCGTACTGGCAGAGAATTCGATTTCACCTTTTTTACACATAAACTTGACTCGAAACTACCACAACAAATTTTTTATATTGTGCGTGCTCTGTTACAGTGTTCTGTTTGAGCTGATCAAAGAGGAGAGCATAAAATACGTAAGATAAGTCAAAATAAACGTCATCCTTGTGGCTCAAAACACTGAATCTTCGAGTTTTGAAGGGTCTGTGTTGGCAAGCTCTTCAAATAAGATGTATCTCAATGAGATGGGTTTTTTTTTCAGGATGTGAGAACGATAAGGGATTGGGTGGAAGGTTTGCATAGAAAGTCAGACATGGTGTATTCCTTGATGACTGTGATGGAGGCAAGATTGGGCGCCATAGAAGCCGGAATATGCCTAGTGCCACTTCCCAGCCCGCCCCCATTTCAACACCCTACCATGTTCCAAACCAATCAGTTCCTCCAGCAACACAAAGTGGGACAACTACAGCTACGCCAGTGTTCCTAGGCAGTACACAGTCCTCGTCAAATTTCATGGCTCCGCCAGTACAATCGACGTCAGTGACACCAATGCAGAAAGGCAGATAGATTAAAATTATGTAAAAAGAAATCGCATTCCAGAAGGCAGTTCACACGGAAGGTTTTAGTAGAGCTTTTTCACGCTGATGAAATGGCTGTTTCAAATACAAGCGGAAGTGGAAACAAGGAGAAGCTGGGTGAAGATAAGATTGGACTAGTAGCCGGTAAGTACTTTCAGTTCACGTAAATAAAGCAGTATTAAGTACCTCATAATTATCAGAAATCAAACAAGAACAAAAAGAGTAAAATTATGCTTCCAAAGCAGAAAAAGAACAGCAGCAACACATCCACCATTAATTGAATGTTATATTCAACTCCAAATTGTTTTAGGGGACTCAAACTGTGCACAAGATTCCAAGTGTTATTACACAACGAAATTCACAATGCTGGTCACAATAACAAACTAATAAACTCTTCACCAAATCCTGGACTGCAAACGTTTGCATTATTTGAAACATCAAAAAATTGTATCAAAATTGTAGAATTTGGGGTTTAAAAATTCTGTTTACAGGACTTGTACGTGCTGCATTTCCTCCTATTTCCGGAGTTCAAGATCTTTCTGTCCTGCAATGGGAGATAAGAGATACTATGAATTTGAAGTGCAGAGAAATGAAATGTGGAAACACAAAGAGCCACTGAAACCTGTAAAGAAAATTGTCAATATTTCATTTATAATTTTGTATAATTTTTAAGAGTCCATATTACAAGCTACACTTCCTTTGGACTCCAGATGCCTTACACCCAGTACTATTTTGTGAGTTAAAAAAACTTCTTAGCTGAGTCAATTAATTTTTGTTAGCAAATTAAGTACTTTTTCTGGGTGATCAACATCAATGGAAGCCATTTTCGAATTACTGGTTTTTGCAGGTGATCTATGGCACATAAAATAAAAAAAATAAATTAATTGAACCTTGGTATACAGTAAGAGCATGTGGCCTTCGATGGTAGGCTCCAAAGAGTTTCTCGCTGTTACAGTCTTTTCATGAGAATTTTCTATTTACAAAAATCAAATTAGCTTACTGCGCTTAATTTCGAGATGAAACGGAATCATTAACTACAAGTTTCATTTCTGCTTGCGTGATTTTAAATAATTGTCTTCAAATTCTGTTATGTTTCGGGCATACGAAATTTGTACTAGTACCTATTCAGGTGACGTGCACACCCTCACATGTCATGAGCTGTGCAGCCAAAAACAGATTAACTGAGCCTATTTATTTTAAACAAGGGATACAGAATTGTTTTCTTTTGAAGTCATTTGTGTGATCTCGCGGACGTAATGACACCTTCTGAGAAAAAATACACCAGATCCCTTTCGAAGGTCGCCTACAAACGCAGATGTATTTCTAGCCTCCTACACAGCCGTTCTTTTGGTTCGTCATGGGGTTCCGTGAAAAATGCAATGCAGAATGAAATAGAGAAACGCCTTCAAGATTCAAACCAGGAGGTAACAGTTAAAAGTATTCGTCTATTCCATTTTCAAAATGGCGGGTATTAAGCCTTGAAGCTTTAAATGAAAGCTTCTACAGGTGCTCATTCCTTTTTGAGAATATCAAGTGTTCAAAAAGCTAACCCAAATGAATTTAACTACTATGACTGAACAAACTCTCCCTTCTGTCAAGACTAGCAGATAATGAACTAAAACTGGCAACACTCGAGAAGTCTGAAGGACCTTTGACAAAACACCTTGACACATGACACAAATGAATATGGGGAGGAAGGCATATCATGGCAAATCATTTATTGGCAATCATGTTCATACATGCTGCAAGGTAATGCTAATATTTTCCTCATGAAGACAAGGAAACCAGTGTAAAGTACATAAAGTTTGCACAGCAACTTGAGTTGGTCTACCTTCGAATAACATTACTGTTTATTTCTTTTCTGTCACAGGGAAACAACATAGGGAAGTTATGTCGTGGAATTGTTGTGAAAACAGAGAAGCTCTGCCCTTCCTTAGTTTCTCAGGCTACAGAAATCAGCACAAAATTTAAGGAGCTGTTTTAGTTATTTGCCACTTGCCAGTTTGTTTATGACAGTGCACACTACGTCAGCGATGAAAGGATTAATAAACTTGGAGAGAATATCTCTTTAATAAATAGTTTCTTGCTAAAAACAACATTATGTAAAGGAATAACTTTATTGATAACCTGCAAAATCTTTTCTTGTTTCAGAGCAAGACATCGATAGATTCCTGAAGTTCATTCGCCCAAAATTTCCACAAATGGCAATAACACCCAAACTTCATATGTTGGAAGACCATGTTTGTCCTTTTCTTCGAAAATGGCACATGGGCCTTGGATTCTATGGTGAACAAGGGATTGAAGGCATCCACTCAGAATTTAACAACCAGTCAGAGCACTTTAGTCACGTAAAGAAATGTGATGTGAGATTGTGGCAAATCCTTGTCAACCATCATGTCGCAACCAGTCCAACACTTGCAGTGAAGGCCCCAAAAGCTAAACAAAGAAAATTAAAATGTAAAGCAAACAAAAGAAATTATAGGGTATATTGGGCACAGGACGTTTGGCATCCAGGCCTTTCCAGAAGTCATTAGGAGGGTATAGGAGAAGGCTGGGTCCCTAGCCTTTAATCTTCTAGACATCGTAGTTGACCTTGAGACACAGGCGTCATCAAATATCCCTTGCCAAAATGGAAAAAAAGCCATTGACAAAAATATCCTTGGTGCCATTCAGTGTAAGTTCTCAAAGCATATATACCTATTTGTCGCCTCTCCATAATCTAATTATTATTTTTGGACCATCACATTCAAAACCTAGTTTGAGGTTATCATACATGATCTCCATTAAGGTTCACATGAAATGTTTGCAATTACAAGGGAGAAATGGTATAGAATGGTACTTTATTAATTATCAGGAAGAAAGTTGTCCTAAAGCATTTTTTCACAGAAGAGAAATCCATGTGATTTGACATGTCTACCATCCTATTGCAGATGCAGTTGAAGAGGTAGGAGAGTTCGGAATTAGAACTTTAGAGACAGAACTGTTGGCAAGAAACCGAATGAAGAGAAAGTCTGTATAGTAGTGTATCATGCACAGTGGATTTGCCAACCCTTCAAATGCAACACATTAAAGAAATGCATGACCTGTGATATCTCATTTTGCAAACATTTTTTAAAAACAAGCTTCATTTATTTAATTTTTTTAATCAGTATCAAGTAATGGAATTTAAAACTTTTAGAAAGGCTGAACTTTTTCTGTAATGTTTTCATATACTGATGTAAAATGTAACAAACGTTTTAAGTCACTTTTTTCTGGACATTGAGTTCTATCTATGTATACATTTTTGACAATGGAGATAATTTTCTGTGTGGCTTCCAGTTCTTGTTTTAAGGTTTCTGCCAATAAAAGTACTTTTCTTGAAATCATGGTTTGTTTTGTCCAAGACTACAAAATCCAACCAGCTAAAAATAAAACTGGTCACGCACAATTAGTTTCAATTTAGACAACCAATCAACGACACCTGTGAGAATACGGACAATTTTCAGCCTGTTTCAAGTCACAAAAGCTTGTGGAAATCAGTCTGCCTGAACTTTTATCCGACTGCTAATTTAACCTTTTTGGTGAAAGCAGAGTACGTTCAACTGAATTGAAACTAAGTGACGCTCAAGATTGCACATGCTGAATGGCACTTTGATCTTCAATAAATCAAATCATATGCGTTGAATAATAAAAAAAAATAATTAGAGCCAGCAAGGAGAGAGAGGCATTTGTGAGTTGTAAAATATTTAATGGTGAGTCAAAGCCAAAATTGTGAAGAAACCAAAAGAAAATAACATTTCTTTACCCTTGACATAACAACAGCAACATACATGACTGTTTCTTTTAATATTCCAGATGGTTCATCACTTCTGCTGAACAGGTAATATCAACTACTGCTGGTTCTGCAATATTTAGGATATATCCTAGTCATGGCCAAAGGAGCAAATAGAATCTTCAGGAGTTGTTACCTTTTTTATTACTTTATTCCATTAGAGCAGAAAAATTATGCAAATGAAGGAGAGGTCAAGACCTTTAAGTATAACTACATAACCATAGCACCGTTCACTAAAGATACACAGCAGAAAAAAGCTCCATAATATTCTCTTGTAAGACAGTTTCAAACTTGGGTTTCAAAAGGAACTAGGATTTACATAACTGTGACGTTACCGCTACAGAGAAGCCTTTATTAGAACATTAATTACTGTTTGTTTTCTTTGATTCTAGTTCTATTTCGTTTGATTGTGATTTTCCAATCCCTTTTTTGGCTAGCCGCACAAAGCGTTTTTATAAATTCAGTTCATCACCACATCACAGGAGCGTATTAGGTCTCTTCTTGAGCACACACTTTCAGTTTGATAAGAGTTGTCCCTACTGTAAGGAGTCCAGGAGTTTTTACGGAGTTTCTTGGGGACTTCACCACAGAGTCAAGATCAGACTTAAGTCACGATTGTCAAGTTTCCACTCGTTTTCCCTTTCCTTTTGCATTGTCGCATTTGTAATTTTATACATTCCCGTAGCTTAGACAATCATGCATTTCTTTTTAGTTTTCACCACAAGTATTGTAATAGTTGGCTTAGCCTTGTTCCAATAAGAACAATAAATATGTTGAAATTGCTGTCCATCCTTTGCCTCACTGTGGTTGACCTGCGGAACTCACGTACACTCCAGCCCATGTTTGTACTGGGAACAGTATCCTGAGTTGCATGGTGTCAGTAGGTGAACACTCTTATTTTGAATGTAAATCTGCTATTGTTACTTATTTTCGTGAGAACTTCTGTTAAAAGGAACTATTAGCTTAGCAAAAATTAATTGCAGACAAGCTGATCCACAATTGCAAAATTCTTAGAAGTCTCAGAATCGGCACTGCAGATTTTAAAGCCATACTATTGAGCACAACCACAACAAGACAAAACTTCAGCAGCTTGCTTTTTCTATCATGACCAAACATATTGCAATACAGGCCAGCCAATGTCCTCTCTAGCAAGAGGACTTAGAGAACATGTACAAAAATACCTTTTTAGTAACGTCAAAAACTCAAAAAATCTCCAAACTCACAAAAATTAGTAACAACAAAGAACAGAAAAGCAGCAAAGCCTCCAACAATGCCTTCGAGGATATCTTCAAATCATGACCATTTTTGTCCATAGAGGCGAATGTGAAAAAGCCAGATGGTAACAAAAGTAGCGAGGATGAAAAGCCCCCACAAGCAGGCGGGTCATCAGGGGACAAGCAAACTACAGTCCCATCATCTGAAAGTCAGAGATACAAGGACCATGTTGTCCAAAGAAATGCTCAACTGGAAAAACAGCACCTCCTGAAAGAACAAAAAGGAAACCCAAGCATCCAGCCCACGAATAAACAGAGAGAGAAATGGCAAAGCAGAAGCAATTCTCGCTGGCGAAGCCAGCTGACACACAGTGGAAGCTTGATATGAAATGAAAAGAATTCGAGGTGGCCAAAAAACACTTTAAAAACCAGTGCCACCAAATGGTACCGTATTTACCCGAGTATAAGTCGATCCCGTGTATAAGTCGACCCCCTATTTTTGAGGCCATAAACTAACACTTTTTCGTTTCTAGGTAAGAATCTTCCTGGAAAATTAACCCTGTGTTTCTTAGAAGTTCCTTTCATGTAGAGGTACTTAATGAAAAAGTCACAGCAAGTTTCAATGTGACGTTTATTATCGTGCTTACACGAGTGTTTTTGCTACACATGTTTATCAGGCATTTTGTTCATAATTTTTGAAACAGGCTTAAAAAATCAAACACTAATCAGAAACGAACCTTTGTAATTGTGGAGAGATGGTAATGGCTTTAGAAGACAAGCAAAACACCAAGTTACACCAAAAACCTTTGAAAATGACTCGATAAACAAAGTGCCAAGCTTGCTCGTGGTACTTGGTAACCAAGCTACAAAATTGGCGAGGTACTGGTAACTAATAACTACATGTGCTTGCATCATGCCAGGTTACTAAGTAGCGAAGTTCGAAGCGAGAAAGATCATGCAGAAAGATGTTTTTCTCTAGTGGATTTTACAGCTTTATGAGTGGAAACTGTCAGCCCTTTATTCAAACCTTGTGCCAGTGAGTCTCTACAGCATTCAGGTTTATATTAAGCAGACAAATCGTAAGGAATTCCAACTTGAACTGCCAATTTAATGACACAGCAAAGCGAAAGGACATTGTAACCTGTACTGTTGTTTACACGATGTTTGATAACATATAAAAACAATTGTTATGCTAATTGTGCAGAATGGGTCGAAAATGTTGACCCATGTATAAGTCGAGGACGATTTTGTTGGACCGATTTTGAGGTAAAAAAAGGTCGACTTATACACGGGTAAATACGGTAGCCCAAAAGGAACAGAGCAAGAAGTTGCTCAGAAAATTAGAGGACAAGAAAAAGGAGATGCTCGAAGCAACGCCACGTAACAAACTGATAGTGGTATATTGTTTGTTTTTTTAAGTGATTTGCAGCTACGAGTAACGTAGAAAAGAAACTTTTCAAAGAATTAGTGTATTGATAACAGCAATTTACAACAGTTTCAGGACATACATCTTATTACAGTACAACTAAGTGAATTACCGGTACCTTTATCATGTTTTAAGGACACTGGTTACACAAATGAAGATGATGAGGGCATTGTTCCCTTCATGGTCATGCTATCAGGGTTGTTAGCTGACATGGGGAGTCAACTCTGTCAGTTAAACAGTCACCTCTATTTGATAGAGGAGCACTTGTTTACTGCTATGCTTGCATTAGAAAATCCGCCCATTTTACAGCACTAATTTATTCATATCCATTTCAACATGCCCACAGATGGAAGCCTATTAGATAGCGGAGTCATTAATAAAACTCCACCACCATCATATCGCAAATCACACAATGCCAGGGCTACTGCCACTGATTCACCTCTGCTTAATAACAGCAGTTTAGCAGCTGAGCAATCTAATAAAATTAAAAACATGAAAGCAAAGGACCAAAATCAACAGGCTCGTGGAGTAATGGATGTCATCCATAGTAAGGAAGAGATGGCCTCATGCAACCTTCGTGGGAAAAGAAAAAAACGAACCACTGGACAAAGGACAGGCTGACCTGGTTAAATTTGAACTAGTGTTTTGTTTTAAATTCAGAACTAGACCAAGGGAAAGGCCATCGTATGTTCTTGCGATGGAACTTCCAATATCGATTGACAGTCTGATTGAAGAAACTCAAATTTGTGACCTGGAAAGCAAAAACCACCCCTAATGCTTTACTAATATTTTACTTGGCTCAATCAAAATTAGCTACCACACCTGCCCATGAACAATGTCACATGATCATGTGCTGACCAATCACAAGTTTTTTGCCAAAACTAAAGTGCATTTCACTGTGAATCGTTCCCCATGCATTTCACTGCAAGTTGTAATTCCAGCGTCAATGTCAAAGCCCAATGCAAAAGCCTTGAAACCCAAAAAACATAGTTTTACACCAGAAGAAGCAAAGCGAAGGTTGGAAACAGTCTCAGGACCCAAACCATTTTCGGCAGTGATAAATCTTGTTAAATTTGCCTTGTGGTAATTTTTCCTCTAAAAGCTGCTTTGCCAATAAAATACACTTCATTTTCTAGTTTTTGCCTCCCCTAACTCTAAATTTTGAGGCTCAATATCGCCGATTAAGTGGACTATGCAACAACTCTAACTAGCCGCTGCTGGAGCAGCTCTGCAATGAAACCCAAACATCAACAACAATTTTTAATTCTGACCCACCTGGCATGGGGCATTTGTAAAGTGAAAATTAAAAACCAACAGCAGTCCGACACAGTAATACCGTCTCTTCTCAAATTGCCCCCCTACCAAGTCATGCATTGTACTCTTGACCAATGAAGATAACATCCCCGATCACATGTTGACCTCAATGAAGCATTCCATTGCATTTTTACTATCAGTAGCGTTTGTTGTCTGCTATTATATAGTAATCAATACCCCCCAAACCTTTTGTTAGCAATTTTGTTTTCCACTTCTTGTTTAACAACTGTACCTTTATCATCTCTTTAAGCACATTTGTGTGACCCTCCACCATCAACCTTCAACATCATCTAAGCATGAAAGGACAAAACTTTATTCCTTGGTTCAACACCTTTTCAGCATCATAGAATCCAACTTCAGCTTCTAATTACTGCGACAATTCGAAAAAACAGACAGGATGTAAATAAAGCAAGTTGCGTAATTAGAACTTAATACACACATTACCTTATCTTGATGTCACAAATCATACCTTGAAGGACCTTCAAGTAAAATCTTCCTAACATTACCTTAGTTTTGCGCAGTTATTTTGACTTTTTTCAGAACATTCAGACTTCTTTTATATTGCGACCTTTTTTTAGCATATAATCAGTTTGATTGCAATAGATGTTTATTCCAGTGTGCATTTCCCACAGTGATGAATACGAGGTGAGATGAGTTTAATCCTGCCTAACTTTTGTTTAGGTAAGTGGCTGTCTGAAATTATTTTTTCCATTTACTTTATTCCATTTTAGACTAACAGATTAACAATGTGCTGTTCTTGAAACAAGTGCAGCAGGCCACAATCTATTATTGAGTGGGCAAGCTGGTACGGGAAATCGTTTCTCGTTAACAGCATTGTGAAAGGACTCAAGAAAAGAGGTAAAAAAGCTATCACAGCATGTTCTAGTGGCATTTCATGTTCCATGTATGACAACATAAAGGCTCAAACCATGCATTTGTGTTATGGACTCCAAACTGCTGATATGCCATCACACATGGTTTTGCCAAGATCATCCAGTTTGCGACACTGCATGCAGAAAATAAAGGCTGAAGATACAATTATCTGGGATGAAGCTGGAATGTCAAGTAAGCGTACCTTAGAATTGAATTTTACATCATATGGTTCCTGGATTAACACAACCACACCAAACCATTTGGAAGAAAACAAGTCATTCTAGTAGACAAGCTTTTGCAGCTAAAACCAGTGACCAGTATCTCACATGACAGCGATTTCTTCATGTTTCAGTCCAGTATGTGTTTAACACAGTTGTTGTTTAACACAGTTCAAACTTACAGATCTTTTGTGACAGGACTCAGCTAGTCCAAGTTTCCTCAAAGCACTTGGGGAGCTCAGATTGGGACATCGTAATCCCAACAGTGCTGCATTTTTAATGAACCTCAGAAGGCCCCTCGAAAGTGGTGTCAAATTTAGCTGATCACCACCATTGGAGTTACACACTAAAGCAACTGTGTCACACCCTCAGACTGAATCAAATGCCCAACCACCATCGAAGGAAAGAACTGTGACCAAGACCAGGTCAGGCCAGGTTTGAAAACCAGTGGTCCGCCTAGACCTGTGAACTGTCTGTTCCCTGTTTAACAATGTTGACCTCAACAGGCTGTGGTGACATCACAAAGTCACAACATTTTTAAAACATTTTTCTTTTATTTTGACTTTATCAATTTTTAACTCATTTTTTTAGGTTCTCTATTGTCCCTGTGTATTGCTAGACTTAGAACTTGTTGTATTCACTAGCTTTATGGCTGAGGGCCAATCCAGAGCTCCTGTCAGTCATGCAGTATATTTCATTGTTGTTGTTGTTTCAGCGCCAACGTTGTTGTGCTCTGCAAAACAAAACAAAAAACAGAGAAAGTAAGATGTTACAGTGCACAATGCATCATGGTCAGGGTAATAAACATGCTAGTAGATTTTCCACTCAACATGGCTTCACTTGATGATGAGTTCGCTCTCTGTCAAGAAACCTAACTCCCTTTTGTTAGTGAAAATTACAATGCCCACAGTAAAAAATGCAAGACGTAATGAATGGAACATTTCTTCAGCCCAACTTTTCTTTGCCAATTCCCATTTTTGAGTATCTCTTTATCTGCAGCTGAAAATAATGGTAACTCCAGTATAGGTAGGTAGTATTGTGCATGCAATGATATGCTGTGTTCTTGTAATTAATCTAGTAGCAGCCACGTACTTAAAATTACTTTCACTTCAGGGTTGGCTTTTTGAAAATGTGGAAGCAGAAAGATAAATGCTGTCAGGTTCAGTAACAACACTAGGGTGCCTTTAAAGAGATCAGCCAAATCAAAAGCAAAGGCAAAATTCTCTTCGTGTCTTGAGATGTCTGATGATGGTGATGAAGTCTACACATGTATCTCTAAGAAACCTAGAGATTTAAACCAAGACGATATTCAGATTGCACAAATAAGTGATATCAAATCAATGGCTGGTGATATATTACAAGTCAACCATATCTTGTCCTTGCCTCTAGGGGTTGTAGAACTTGTAAGGGATGCATTTATGTGCAACATCTGCCATAACACACCTATGAAACCCCAAGTAATTTCCACAAAGTGTTGTAACAGCATGCTTGGCTGCAGGAATGTGTTAATATCTGGTACAATGGGGCTAAAGGTCCAAGTAAGAAGTGCTGATATTGCAATGAGCCAAGAGCGTATGCCTCTACATTTCACTGTAAAGGCATGGAATTTCTGGTTGTAGTAAGTGAGCTAGTCAAGTGTGAGGAAAATAGTGCTCATGTAAATTAAGGCATGGGTCTTGACTAAAAAAAGTTGCAAATTTCTACATAAAAGCTATTCAAATAGATGACTTTGAAATTAATTGAAACTTGGACAGTATAATCTCCTTAGTCTTATCCATTGGGTGGATAAATATCACTTGACCCTGTCATGTGACTAGTGTTTAAGGGCTGTGAACAATTTAGAATAAAATGATGATTTTAATGGGGAAATGGAAACACTTTTTATACCTTGCTTACATAACCTAATGTTACATTTGAAAGTATATGTAACTAATTAACGCAAAATAGTTAACCATGATTGCGTAACTTCTGTTGTGATGAAAAGTAATATAAAGTCGATAAATACACATGTGCGATAGAAAATAAACATCCGATTTACTCATCAAAGACCGAAGAAAAGAGTTAAGTTTGGAGAAAGAGGTATGTTTTATAGTTTTAGTTGTATGCTCGATTTAGTTTGATATTACTCCCTATATTGCTTGCAATTCGTACCGTATTTACCCGAGTATAAGTCGATCCCGTGTATAAGTCGACCCCTATTTCTGAGGCCATAAACTAACATTTTTTCGTTTCTAGGTAAGAATCTTCCTGGAAAACTAACCTTGTGTTTCTTACAATTTCCTTTCATGTAGAGGTACTTAATGAAAAAGTCACAGCAAGTTTCAATGTGAAGTTTATTATCGTGCTTACGCGAGCGTTTTTGCAACACATGTTTATCAGGTATTTTGTCCATAATTTTTGAAACAGGCTTAAAAAATCAAACACACTAATCAGAAATGAACCTTTGTAATTGTGGAGAGATAGTAGTGGCTTTAGAAGACAAGCAAAACACCAAGTTACACCAAAAACCTTTGAAAATGACTCGATAAACAAAGTGCCAAGCTAGCTCATGGTACTTGGTAACCAAGCTACAAAATTGGTGGGGTACTGGTAACTAATGACTACATGTGCTTGCATCATGCCAGGTTACTAAGTAGCGAAGTTCGAAGCAAGAAAGATCATGCAGAAAGATGTTTTTCTTTAGTGGATTTTACAGCTTTATGAGTGGAAACTGTCAGCCCTTTATTCAAACCTTGTGCCAGTGAGTCTGTACAGCATTCAGGTTTATATTAAGCGGACAAATCGTAAGGAATTCCAACTTGAACTGCCAATTTAACGATACAGCAAAGCGAAAGGACATTGTAACCTGTACTGTTGTTTACACGATGTTTGATAACATATAAAAACAATTGTTATGCTAATTGTGCAGAATTTATTTAACTGGTGCTTGGGTCGAAAATTTGACCCATGTATAAGTCAAGGACGATTTTTTGGACCGATTTTGAGGTAAAAAAAGGTCGACTTATACACGGGTAAATACGGTAATATTCGGTAATTTTCAAGTATTGCCATATGCTCCCCGTTTTGTGTTGTTATTGTACAATCGATGTTCTGTACGAGTTATTGTAATAGGCGCTTCCTTGTAATTATATTTCCAGTTTTTACGTGAATCAAGCAAGTACTGAATTAAAGAAATGATAAATAGAAAGGACTCGCTTGGTTAATAGTAATGCTCTATCCAACAACCCGACATTAATCACGTTCAGAGCATTTGGAATGTTTAGAAGACCTTCCTCTGCTACAGTATGATACTTGAACTGTTAATCCGTGCTTGGCAATGTAAGAAAGCAGTCTGTTCTGTTCAAGCAGTTTCTGGATGAAAGAACAACGCAGTCACAAGTTTCTTATTTGACTTTGAATTATTGCGACTTTGCTAAATTTTCCAAGCACAGAAATGAAGAAAATAACTTTGTTTGCAAGTTTTTGACGTTTAAAGCTGGCTGTAGCACATCTAAACTGTTAACATGTAGCCAAGTACCTTCCCACAAGATCATTGTCCACCATTTTAAATTCATCATGTGGACCGTGCAACCATTCCAGCATTTAACTCTGGGTACCAGCTATTCTGTTGTGAAAAAGACGAACTGACCAATAGAGTAAATGGATAAATAAAAGACTTGGTTCCTTTGTATAAAATGGTGGACAAAGAATCTAACTTCAAGGTGACCCATGCACTTTTTGCAAAGTCTTCAAAGGGCTGTTGACCATTATTTTGGCGAGAAGAGAAACAATCAAAATAGTTACTTCTGCTACCAATAGGATCTAGTTGTAAAAGGACATTTTACTGTGTCCAAGAATTAATGAGGTGAGAACCTTCTTTAGTTGCAATTGATGCCGGGTTGTGATAGATTAAAACCATTCTCATGTTAATACATCGAACAATGGCACTTCTGCAAAATAATTGTATGCACTTTATACAAAGATTGTAATTCTCTGAGGGTTTGCAAGAGGCTTCTTCTCCGTGTTTCCAACATAGGAATTCATTTCCCCTCATTCTTTTTATGAAATATCCACCGCACGCTTCACATTGTGTGACTTACATTATATCCCCGTTTTGAGTTACCCGTAGCACGTAATTAACTCTGTAGCTTAGTAACTGCAGATCTTACTGACAAGCAGTCATTGATAAAATTGACACCAATATTCCGATATTTTTAGTGAGTTTCTTGACTAGATTTAGCATTAGGTACTAATAGGGAGGGGGGAATAAGACTAAGGAGGTCTTAAGTGAGAAACACAAAAGGTGCAAATACTATCTTTGAATCTCAGCTGATTAGAATGTATGCTTTCTATGGCAACCATACATATGGACAACTGGACGAATCTGGGGCAGTTAATGCATGTGTCCTCTATCTGTTATTTTCTTGGGAAAAAATACAGATTTTCTTGCGCCACAAGAATTACAAAAGCTTCTACACGTTTTCCTGTATGTATATTGTCCTTTTTTAACACATTGTTTTTGCCACTTAGCCTGGAATTTACCATCATGCATGAGGCGGGCATGAGGATGAGAACTGCTGGAATTGACTGAGCCTTTATGATTTATTATAATTTGTTATCTTTTTACTGGGCAACTACACCTTATAAGCGACTTTAAAAGTAAGCAGTTATGTTTTATTTGACCGTTTATGCAGACTACGGGTATATTGCTTTAAAGAAAACATTGCATAAATATTTTGTCCCATGCCTCATACAGTTACTACATGAATCAATACAACTTACAAAAAGGAACAAATTCAAGCTTACATACCCTTATTGGGAAACGTGCAAACCTTTAAATGTTACCTTATCCTTAACTGTGATGAATGCTGGAAAACTTTTGTGGAATATGCCGTATTCCCCGTGGAATACTGCACCTTCTAGGCTCTTGATTGGCTGTATTCTTGAAGGCATGGGATAAACCTTTGTATTTACAGTATTACTCAAGAGAAAAGGTATTTTCAGGTTGAAAGGGATAATGCAAATAGGGCCCATTTTTGCCTCAAGTAGTAGATTAAAGTGTAAGTGAGAAAGGGTTCTACCTGAATTGTCCACCTACTAATTTGTCTGTTGATTTCCACTTTATATTACTTAATACAGCGTCTAATTCGTCCCAATCAGCATAAACGATGAGCCACAAACTTAGCAGCAACTAATGCAGCAGCAGCAGCCACCAATGCAGCAACAACAGCCACTAATGCAGCAACAGCAGCCACCAATGCAGCAACAGCAGCCACTAACGCAGCAATAACAGCCACTCATGCAGCAACAACACCCACTCATGCAGCAACAACAGCCAACAATGCAGCAACACCAGCCACTAATGTAGCAACAGCCCCTAATCCAGCAACAACAGCCACCAATGCAACAACAACAGCCACTATTTCAGCAACAACAGCACTAAAAAATGCAGAACTATCAGCAGCAGCAGCTACAGCAACATCTACAACTACAAATGTATCACCAAGTCGGCATGAATCAACTGCAATCAGTACTGCCCCACCAGATAAGCTCACCCCTCATGAATGCCCAGCAATTTCCAAGTGGATTAGGTAGTGTTAGGCAGGCAGGACAAAGACTACTGGATGTGCTACAAAAGGCTCGCACTTCTTTCTCAGACAAATTGTCTCACAATTTTCCATGGGTGCAAGGTGGCAGAACATCAAACCAGAGACAATCAAGAAACAACGAGCAAACCACCCAGATAAGCATCATCTGCCTTCCACCAGGAAGTCAGTCTGTGCCAAACCATGTGCAACTTCTTTCCAAGACCAACTCTGCGTCAGGCTTTGGCTACCCCCTTGGATCAAATTCATCTGGTTTCATCAACATTCCCAGTACCTTTTTATCTCAAGATGAATTACTTAAGCACCTTAGGTGATTCTTTGGTTCCTTAATCAGTAACGTCTGTTGCTCATTTACAAGTGCACCCAAGGACTGGGAATTCGCGAAATATCTTTTCAACATTTCGAGAACTCCGGCAAGCTGTTGGGAGAGGAGCACTTGTCATGGTGCCAGAGTCTTATGGGCATGCAAACACATTTTTCCAAGTGCCTCCCAAAATCAGCCACACAATCAACTACCTGCACAACCAAACTCATTGAATACCTTACCTCAGCTACCAGACAAACAAGTCATTCCCAAGTCTCTCCTTACTTTTCACAATTTGAGTCACTTTTTAATCATCCTGTGACTTCATACTTTCTGAGCGTCTTCAAATGGAGTCAGATAAAGAAGGGGCTGACCAAGTATTCGCTGTCTTGATGGAATATAAAGTGAAAAGTTTAATCAATTATAAATTTTACTATAAAGTGAAAAGTGGTGAATACCTTGCAAGCTTCCTATTTAGTTGATGCCGTTCAGGGTTTCTAAATTCAGGCATGGCTGTATAGTTCTAAATAAAGAGGTTTTGTCAGTATTAACAAATTTAGCTCCTTGATCACCACTATTCACAACTTGTGCGTTTTAAGGTTTCTATTGAAATGCATATCAACGTGGTTAGTGTCTTGTGTCTTGTAAATTTTAGGATAGGTTATGTTATTGGTTGAATCTGTGATAAGTTTTAACTTTCTTTTAAAATAGACAGTTCATGTTCGTGTTACCATTTGCGATAATCATCATCCTTGCTATTATTGAAAGATTGTTCACTCTTCAAACAACATAGACAGATGAAATGTTCGTTGCAGTCTTTCTTGTTCAAAGAACTGCGCTACTGTCAGAAGTTTATTAGGTGAAATGTGAAGGTCCCAAAAATGCTCTTAAAGCTGCTACAAAACAGATCTATGAAAAAATTAATACCCCATTTGAAAAGACATTTGGGGTCACTTTTGCTGTTGCATAAACCAGTGTTCCTGATATACATGTCCAAGTAAAAAAATCCTGTGCTGAGTTGAAGCAGGAAAAGAAAAATAAATCCAGAGCTTACAAGAGACATATACAGGAGCAATGGGCAACAATGGTTGCGACACCATGCTTGGCACCAGGCAGACCGAAAACCAATGGTAACAACAGCGGTTGATACTTTCCTTTGAAACCAAAGAAGATGCTGATCAAAAGCACTATGTGCAACGACTGTTTTTTTTGGAAGTGGCAATGAGCTACTGAACTCGGAAAATGAATTATTAATAAATGAGGATTTATCAAATCGCAACGCGGTCTAGCGTGCATCGCTTTAAACAAATCATACATCACACCTGACAACGTTGGAGTTCGGGGTCCAGATTAGAGAAAATAACTCTAGTAAAAACTTCTACACCGATCCATTAGTAGCAAGCACAATAATATCAACCTATTTGGTAAATAAAATAAAGACACGGCAACTGGTTGTCCTTTGTGGTTCGTTGCGCAACAAATGAGTGGCCTGTAATCTCCAGCAAAGTGAACATTATGGGTGTCAAATACTGTATGCTACAAATGACAACAAAGGTCAAACAAAATGAACAGAATTAAAAATAAATTTTATTAAATGCTAATTTTGTACTTGAATTTTGTACTTGGACAGTTTGATAAAAGCGATTGCACTATACAAACGTCTAAATTCGCACCCTAGACTGTTACAAGCCGGAACACGAAATTGTCATGCCAAAAGACCCGAAACTACAGGAGTTGCGTTACGTCTGTCAACCATCTGTCAAACCTTTTTGTATTCTCGATTAAAATAGATCTTTCGCAATGCGTTGATTACAGTCAGTACAGTAAACTCTGGAGTCACAGCGAGAATCTTAGCTTTTTGAGCGCAGCTCCCAGTGGCTTTGCTGAGTTGTACAACATTTGTACGCCGCCGATGATTGTAAATTTGAGCCGCGAAGTCTGATTTTGTGATGGAGTCGGTGACACGTGGAACGAGTTTTTGGTTGAATTCGATTGCGTGGACATCTGCATAACTTTGGAGGCAAGTTGTTTTCTTCTCTGTATTTTTATGCGTGCTTGGAAATATATGATCGCTTTTATCGATCCGCGCATCTGTCGTTCTGCAACTTTGAGCTTTGATCGCTCGAGTAGCTAGTGGCGGCCGCCGGCCGTTATACATGCATGACTTGTAAAGATCTATACGGATTTACGTTGTTTTTACTCGTTTGACTCTCTTTTTGGTGGAATCTCAAGGATTGTAAAGGTTGAAATATTTAGTGTGATTTCTAGAACGCGAAATCGATTGTACACCCACACTGAAACATGTCGATGACTACTTCGGAGCGGGTAGGTGCATGAACTTTAATACGAGAGAACTTTACGAGTGAACTCTTCCGAGTGAAACCTTTATCAGAAGCCTAGATTTTATAGTGAGCTATCTATATAATGGAGTTTGAAACGCTAAGAGAATCATCAATACTTGCGGGAACTGACGCTGTTGAGCACTCAAGCATTGCGAAAAACTGGACTACAGACATGCAACAGAGTTTTCCTTATCAACACAAGAATCTTCTGGAAGATGCAATGGACACCATATTTAAGCTTAGTTGCGCTCTAAAAGAAGAAACGAAAACCGAAATGAGTACTTCAAGCAGCTTTTGGGTAACTATATTCTTTCTTTCAATTTTTGCTTTTATAGTATTGGTTTCATTGGGTTTATCTTGCTTTGTTTTGATCGTTTCAATTATTGTAACAGCATATGCTCTTGTCCAGCACTTCATGTCGTATGTAGATGGCTATGTAGAGAATGTTGTTATTTCGGCATTTGATGATTGTGATATCTTAGACAAAGCTATTTACTCAACCGGAAATGTAAACAATTATTCAATGGTGACAATAAAAGCGAGAAAAGACATGAGATCTCGCAATGCGAAGTATGTTTACTATAATTATTGTCGTGTAAGGTTATGTAAACAGCGTGATCCAAGTTAATTTTTTAAAGAGAAGCCCGAGTACACACGTACGCAGTTAAGCGTCTAGTTCATTTTGATTTGCATTGGGAGTAAAAGAAGCAAGTTCCGAGCAGTTTGCGTGTTGTTGCGTGTTTTCATGCTAGCGTGTGTACACTCTTTTCTCTGTACAGCGTTTACGATTGACGTTCAATTTCCGGAATGTGTTTTGATAGTGCCATGAGCAGGTTTGATTGCTGTGAAGATTAAGCGTCGCATAAAATTTATTTTGAAATCAGCTAGGTTGACCTTTGTCGCGTGACACTGATAATCTTCTGTCAGCTAGCGATTACACAAGCTTCGCTTTCAATTTCGCTTTCACCGTCACATGCAAACTTAAGAAAATTCTATTGATTTTTCTATAGGGCAGAAACAACATACACCTGATTTAAGGTAAAATAAAAATAAAATATGTTCACAATCGATTTTCAAATTATCATCACATACCCATCGAAACAAAACACAAAACCATCAGCGCCTAAAGTACAATGGTCTGTCATCGGTCTTAATAAACCGCAACGTCAAACTGAGAGTGGCGTTACATGTAGGTCTGCCAACCATCTATCAATGGCCTTTTGTTTACATCTGATCGACTGAAGGAGTGAAGGAAGGAAGGAAGGATGGCTTCAAATCACCCCTCAATCCGTAACTCCCGTTTTGCATACGCAAAAACAGTCGTAAAAACAGGGCCCCAAAAGAGAATTTCTGGAAGAACAAGGCCAGTGTAAGAACAAAAGGCACTCTCCAAAATGAGCTCCTGGAAGAGAATAAATGCAAGATGGGCATGGAAGATGGGCTCCTGGAAGAAAATAAATGCAATGAAAGATGGAAAAAGGGTTTGTTACTGACATGTATACTGGTAGTATTGCAAATACTCAAATACATTTTTCCCTCAAATAATGTAGCCATGTAACTCCACCACATTAATTCCCTTTATATTAAAAACTAAATAAATTATTTAAAAAATAAATGACTAAACACATAAATTGGAATAGAGATTAGCTTCTCAGTGTGCACCTTTCCTGGACAACATGAATTGGCTACTGCCATATTATTGTAATTGTTTTCAATAACAAAAAAATAAAGCTGAAAGATGTGGGAAAAATTTCAATTAAGATTAATTTCTCTAGCCTCGCTCATAAATATGGCTTATTGGACAAAAAACAAAACTGGAAATATGGGTGTCAAAGAGTTTCTAGAAAAAACGGAGTGCAGTTATGTCGTTTTAACCAATTCCGAAATGGAAAGCCAGCAGCCAGGCCAAGATTAAGACAAATGTAGGGTGGAGAGATTACAGTCCCAAACCAGCAGACAAAGAGAGAGATCAGGGAAACCTTAATGGTGAGTTGAGGAGAACCAAACAAAATTTGCTCTCAGAATACACAAGTCAAATTAAAGAAAAAAAATAAAAACATAATTATATTGGTACTTTTCTGTGCAAGTTGTAAAACAGGCATTGTAGTCGCTAAAATCTCGAAGCACACCGAATCGGCCACGGGTTAAAACAAACACACAAAATCAGTCACGAAATAAAACAAACACAAATCCAGGTTCCAAACACGTGCCACACTTTGTACTTTAATCTCACAATCCTGAACTCGGTCACTGCACAAGGGCACGTCACACAGTTTGCCCGATGAGCTGGAAGACTCAAAAATACACAATTACACTTTTGTACGTTCGCACGTTTGTACCGTTTCTATAAAGAAATACAAAGAATACACGCTAAGAAATACTTGCCAAAAAACACTAGTGTACAAGACGGGCAAGTTATACTTAAGAAACACGCTGAACCTATATAAACTTCGATACACAAGGAAAAAATCTTCCACTCACATGGTCACCCCCTGAACATGGCGGCCATTTCTCTACATGTGTTTCCACCGCACTGTGCATGCCTGAACACTAAACTCGAGCGTGAAACCGTTGTACAATACAACCAAAACTTGAGCTTACAGGCATAACCAAAACATGAATTTCTATTAAGGAAAATATGGTACTGTACATATATTAATAGATACATGCCTATCAATTTGTTCTGTTTGTAGAGCAAAACTGAAAGCACAAGTATGTTCTGAGGAAATGACTGTACCCCAAGCATTCAAGGAAGTGATGTTGACAAAAGAGGGTACAAAAACATTTACAGTATTGGGTCACAAGATTCCTCTTCTTGACATCCAAGAGAGTCTTCTCAAAGAGGATGAATCAAAGACTTTCATGCGAATATGACATGACAGTGACTGACTTGGTAACAGAAGATGAAATCAGTTCCAGACTAAAGCAACTGGACCAGGATAAAGAGGAAGACAGGTTACCCAAGAGCAAAGACAAGCTGAAAGAAATAGAATGTAAAAGGCACCTTATGGTCTGGGATGACAATTCCACTCTTCTCAATTATGGCCACATCTTACAGTCAGTGCTATATACGATGGTAAACTTTACTACACTAATGAAGAAATGAAGGGCAGGGGTCAAGAGAACATTGATGTTCAATCTCTAGTTCAAAGACCACATGTGTACATATTGGAAAAATGTGGGTCTTTCTGGGATTGAACAGCTTGCATACATTAACACCAGAAAGGCAGCACCAGTGTCCCTCAGCAGGCCACACGTAAGCCTCCCAGAGCGCCAAAAGAAAGTTTTACAAGGTTTTGCCGGAGGACACAAAGGAAAAGGTGGCATGAAATCCTTTAAAGATCTTCTTTAAGAAGAGCTGCAGAGGTTGTGCACTGCCCGAGGGCTACTTGCTAATAGCCAGAAGAAAGAGCTGCAAGATGTTTTCAAGGAGTAGCTTGATGGGATACGAGTGCCTGCCTTGATTTTCTTTGATCAACCAAAAACAATGGCAGATCTTGTTTAGGTAAGAACAACACGTATTACCACACTATCATTACATTTATGTACATGTAAATAACTTTGGTACCAAGCAAGGCACATGTATCAATATTCTTATCATAAGCAGAAACCTGTGAAAACAGGTGACAGCCAAAAATATCTGCTTTGTACAACTTTAAGGAAAGTACTGTCCGTTATGAATACTGGCTATAATGCATCATTTTCAGGAACACCACTTAAAGTGCTACTATGATGAAATTCGCATGTTTTCTTTCGCAACCATTTTAAGATATTAAGAAGTACTCTATATGAGAAGCAAAATGCCGTTTACTGTTTTTCAATACCTCTTTTCGTTCCAGAGATATTCAAGTTTTTAAAATATGCAAATTAGCAAAGTAGTGACGTCATACACTCAACCAAATTCTGATTAAATACTAAGAAAGTGATATCTCAGCCAATTTGTATTGAAAGTTTCTGATTCTTTGCAGTAACACTCTGCTAGTTGTGTTTCACAATATGAACTTGACAACTTGGTTACCATGGCAACATACTAGGTTCCAGATCCCCCAAATGCTTAACGCCTTTCTGGCCAATTCTGGCATTCTCCGATAATATTTGTAAATAATGCTTTACATGCGAGATCTAGCAAGAATATCAATAGATTTGGCAGACGTCTTACCTGGGTTTAATTTTTCCGAACTGAAAAATTCTGAAATATTAAAATAAAATTGATGGGGACTGGAAAAGAGTGAGTTGCCATGGAAACATAATTTTATTACAGCTGTAGGTGTGTCACCTGAGGAACTATTAGTCTGCCAAGTTTCATTGGTCTCTGCAGAAAAATGACCGAGATAACTTAATTTTTGTACTGGACAAAAAATTGGGTTGAGTAGATGACGTCATCAGTTCCCTAATTTGCATATTTTACGATTTTTTTAAGCTTAACTATCTCTGGAACTAAAATAGATATTTGAAAACGGTAAACTGCATTTTTAATCTTTCATTAAATACTCTTTGAAACACCTAAAATTGCAAGGGGTGAAAATTTGATCATAGTACCACTTTAACCCTTTGGTGACGACCCCCGCAAATTTCGATATCCAGATATCGATGACGTTTTTGTTGCTATAACAATGGCTTTTTTGCGTTACCCAACCAATTTTGCCATAAAAATAGTCTGTGACTATAGCCAATCAGTTTAAACCCATTTTGCAATCCATGTACCTTATTGGCTAGTCAAAATTCAGCTTGAGCGTAAGTTGCGTTACAACAAAGGCCATTTTCAAAATGGCGTCTTCGAGTAAGCGTCAACGCGTGTGTTTCACGGCTGAACAAGTCGCTGATATTTGTGCCCATGGTGACAGCGATGTTGAAAGTGAAATCGACAGTGAGACTGGTTGAATTTCCACTGGAGAAGAGTTCGATTTAAACCAAGAACTCGAAGGAAACAGCGATTCAGAGGAAGAGTTGAGGTAAGCGTTGTGTAAACAACATGATGAAATATGAGTGTGTTGGAATTTAGTCAATGTTTCGTCCCAATTTTGGCATTTTTTGTATCCCTTCGTAAAAAAGAAATTGTAGCACTTTTGTGAAGTAGAAATACAGAAGCAGAACGATTTTTAGGCGGTTTTACGTGCATATTAGAACATTTTTGACCAGCATTGCATCAGATGATTTTTTCGTGCAATATGTAATGTGAGAACCAAACATGTGTTGGTGAGCAGAAACACAAAACGCAGGTTTCTCAGTTATTTCGTCATTATTTTTCCTCAAATTGCTCTCAGATAAGGTCAAAATACATTTTCTTCCCTCTAGTATTTTTTTGTGAGTAAATTTTGCAGCAATCACGTTTCATTTACGACAAATGTACCTTTTACTCGTTTCATTTGTAGCAACACAACTATGACCTAAATCTGTTGCATAAATAGCGCGAAATTTTCTGCAGGAGTTATTTATTGTGTTCCAGTCTTGTAGTTCACTGGAATTAGAATGCAAATAACTATTTTATTGGACACTAAATACTAAACACAACACGGTTTGTGAAAAAGGCAGCTTTTTATTAGATTTATTTATCATCAGTCAACATCTTACCTCTTCATGACCTTTGATCAGATAACATGGCAAGATCAGAAATGCAAGTGTTTTTGTTTAGTCTTTTATGATCGTGAATTGTTGTAGATCTAGCTCAACATAATAAACAGAATTTATTTCATGTTAGTGATGCATTTTTGCCTTAGCTGGTTGAAATATTTCCTCTAAATTCAGCTGATACCTCTTTCCCTTTCAGTAATATGGATTCAGTTGTTGATGCTCCACTTTCTGGGAGTGACTTAGCCGAACAGCCTGCAAGTGCAAATGATTTTGTAATGGTCTCTAGGAAAGAAAAAGTAGGCAATGTATGGCGAAACATCAGTGTAAAACAGCCTAAAGCAATTGATCAGTACAACAACTACATGAATGCAGTTGATCGCTCTGATCAAATTATTGCAAAGAACTGTGCTCTTTGAAAGTGCATGAGGTGGTGGAAAACATTATTTTTCCACATGATTGACATAGCCATTGTCAACAGTTACATCTTATTTCAACTTCATCGTGCAGAACACCCTGATGAAGCACTCAAGCAACCTCAAAAGTTTGCAATTGCGGAGTATCGAGAGGAACTTGTGAGACAGCTTGCGGGCCTGGAAGAATATGGACAACCACCAGTGTTCAAGCCCCCAAAAAGGGAACCTGGAGAGTTTGAAACTGTTCATATGATTAAGTTTTCTGCAAAGGGAAATAACTGTAAAGTTTGCTACGCAGCTACAAAGAAGGAGCAAAAGGTCAAAACCTACTGTAATGCACCACAATGTCAAGTTAGTCTTCACTGCCTACCGGATAAAAACTGCTTTGAAATATGGCACAGCAAGGACTACCCACACCCTAAATGACTTTTTGTAGACATTTTTAATTGTTTAAGATTGTTCTTTGTTAGGTTAAGGCACCTTTAAACCCCAAAGGTAGCATCATAGCACAGGTTGGGGGTACACGGTCCCCTTTTTCCACCAAGTCACGGTGGTGGTTTTTTCGGGGTTTACGTGTCCAGCTGTGGTGCATGCAGGTTAATATTTTTGTTAACTGGATGTTAAAATATTCAAGTTCTTTGTTTTTTGATAACTGATATTTAATTTTGTTTGACTTCCTTGGCCAACATGCACTTGCATTGGCCATATATCAACATGTAGAGAAAAGGCCAAACTAGTCCGTGTGAAGGCACCGGAAAGAAATAAGCATAACTTTTTCAATTTCCATTCAATTTCATTCAAATTTTCACAAAAGATCCATTATATGATCAGAAAAAAGTTTTCTTTTAACAGTTTTTAATTCTATGTAAGCAGCAGAAGTTATAGACCATTTACTTCAAAAAATGTGTGTTGCGTGACATAATTAGTGGAATAAATTAGCATAAATTAATTCATTAAAAGAGAAAATTAAGAAAAAACACAATAGTCTTGAAGTCCATTTTATTAGCTTTAAAATGAGATATAGCATGGTAAAATTGGTTGAATATATCCGGAACTAGCCCTAGTTAATTAAAACATGTCAAAAATGACCTTTTTGGGGGCAGGCACCAAAGGGTTAACTAAACTGTACAGTTTCCCTGTTTTTTTTGGTCTGAAATAAACAGGGACCACACTGAGTACAAAAATAGTACATGTACATTATCATCTTCCAAGGGAACTGGTTTGACCACACAACTTCCCCCAAACTCTTTTTAATAATGTGAGAAAAAATTGGTGAAAACTAAAACTGCCAGTACTTAGTAACAACTAGCCAAAGTGGCCAATCATAACCTCATATACATGTAGATATTTTAAACAGGAAACTAAGTCCTACCAACAGAGCCCTCCATGACATCAAAGAACATATAGCCAATGTCCTGTGTGAGTTCCCCTCTCACCTTGAAAAAGAAGAAAAAACCCACTTAAAGAGATCATAGAATATTCTTTAGGTGGAAAGGAGAAGCTAAGGGGTTGTGATTATAGACTTGCAGCTGTTATTGTGGCTCAGTATTTAAGAGGTATTTATTTATTTACTTAATCCAAATAAACATTAATGTATTTTCCTATTAATTCAATTCAACAGTGTCTACATGTTTAATCAACAGTTACAGTCTGATAATGGTTGTGTATTCAAGAATTGTGCAATGAATATTGTAGCCTTACAATGCTGTTAAGGTACCTGCCCAGGGTATTTTGGGGCATATCCAGGCAAGCGCTGTTATCCTTGAGTCAGTGTTTGAAAAGGCAGCAAACCTTCCGAGGTGCACGATTTGTCATTATCAAGCTTTTGTTTCTTCTTTCTTTTTATTTGAAAATGTAGACTTCTTATCACCTGCTCTATAATTTCCATGAACTTGAAATTCATGTCTCCTGCTGCCATTTGATCTTGCATGTTTTACTTCTCAAAAGACGTATCCAGTTTAAAAAAAAAACAGGCGTGGTCCGATCTGCTCCAGTTAACTTTTTTGCTCAGACAGTTCAATTTTAGATCATTAATCTGTGCATAGACCTCCTGATTAATAAAAACATACAACTTAATTATAAAGAAATGCATATACTTCTTTTCTTTTATTGGTTTCCTCAGTTACAACATACAACCCAATATCGACATACAAATTCTCCTCCCTGATCTCAATCAATTTTCTTATACTATAACTTAAAAGATCAAAGACATTTCCCTTTGGTGGTCTTCTTATAAATTCTCTACAAATGGAGAAATTGTTAGAATGCATAATCATCTCTTAATAGAAACATAACGGACAGTCTGAAATCATCGCTGGTAGTTGCCTTGTGCTATTCCTGAATCTAAGCCCGCAAAAAGTTATGGCTGTAGGGCGATTAACAAGTGAAAAGAGCAAGCTGTTTCCCTGGCCAGACAGTTTGTAGAAGGAAGCCTCTGCCATGCCCCATCAGGTCGCAAAACCATCCAGGACCCAAATTGGCCGGCAGAAAGCAAAAAATAGCCAAAAAAACAACAAATAGCCATGATGGGATGAAACCCAGACAGTTTATTTAAGAAACCAATTAATGAAACAATTCAGCTAATCATTCTACAATTCTTGCAAGACCAAAGAAGGATGTTGTAGTCACTCAGCATGCAGCCATCTTCCAACTGCTTGCCGGCGAAGATCAACCTCTGCTGGGATGCCTTCCTTGTCTTGGATCTTGGTCTTCACATTCTTGATGGAATCACTGGGTTCTACTTCCAGGGTGATGGTTTTGCCAGTCAGGGTCTTTACGAAGATCTGCATACAACCACGTAGATGCAGCACAAGATGAAGGGTTGACTCTTTCTGGATGTTGTAGTTGCTCCGTGTGCAGCCATCTTTGCCAGCGAAGATCAACCTCTGCTGGTCTGGTGGGATTCCTTCCTTGTCTTGGATCTTGGTCTTCACATTCTCAATGGAATCACTGGGTTCTACTTCCAGGGTGATGGTTTCGCCAGTCAGGGACTTCACGAAGATCTGCATACCACCATGGAGACGCAACACCAGATGAAGGGTTGATTCTTTCCGAATGTTGTAGTCATTCAGTGTGTGACCATCTTCCAACTGCATGCCAGTGAAGATCAACCTCTGCTGGTCTGGTGGGATGCCTTCCTTGTCTTCAATCTTGCTCTTCACATTCTCAATTGAATCACTGGGTTCTACTTCTAGGATGATGGTTTTGCCAGTCAGGGTCTTCACAAAGATCTGCATATCGCCACGGAGATGCAGCAAAAGTGAAGGGTGGACTCTTTCTGGATGTTGGAGACGCTCAAAATGCGGCTATCTTCTAGCTGCTTTCCAGCAAAGATGAGCCTCTCAAGTCAAGTCATCGCAGATGCTACCTTACACTATGTACCTTTTGGCCTCAACCATAGTGTCACAGACAAGAACCGGCACGTGAAACTCAACCTCCTGTCAGAGTTTGAACTTTTCCTGAACCAAGTCAGCTCAAGCATTCCTTCCTCTACGTCCACACTAACCTTCATCTCACAAGGGAACTGGTTTGAAAACACCACTTCCCTGAAACTCTTTTTAATCATGCAAGAAGAAATTGGTGAAAACTAAAACTACCAGCACTTGGTGACAACTAGCAATGAGCTGTCAGCGACAGAAGGTAAACTTGGCAATTTATGAATTATTTAATTAAGAACCCCTGGTCTAAAACAAGGAGATAAATTTAGCATAAGATGCGAGAATGGCAGAGTATAGTATGCTGTGAACACAAATTTCGTATCTTCCATCTATGTTGACATACTTGAAATGTGATCTAAACTACCTGTGACAAAAATTTGAACCGTGATCATAACAGCACAAGACACACTAAGATCATTTCAATCATTTATAGTGTCAGTCTTTATTAACTTTTAAACATATTGTATAGATAGTGTGAACTGTTAAATGTTTACAAACTCACTGTCTTAAGTGTTTAAAACAATTATCGCCATTTCACTGCAGAAAAGGTTTGAATTTTGAAGAACCCTATTGAGAGCAGACGTAAAAATATTTAAAACAACTGTTTGATAAGTTATTTTTTTCTCTCAACTTGTTATCTGTTTTTAAGCATTAAGGTACACATTTCAAACCCTTACGGGTTTCTGGGATAATATTTTTCTGATCATTCTTTCAGGAACCAGGCAATATCATAAGTCCTGACACTTCCAAAGTACTCTCCCACAGAAGTGAGTTTTCACTGAACATTACATTATTTTCATCTTTAAGGCCTCAGGCAATACATAAACAAGATGACACTCCATGCTGGTGTTTATATTATGTTGATTATTAAATGTATATACCAGATGACATTAACTATTTGCTCTCAATTGACAGGCACATTCTCTAGCAACTTGTCAAGACTCACAGGCATCTCCTGCTGGGAGTGTCAGCATCATGAAGGTAAAAAAAATTACTGTACTTTCTTTTGCTTACTAGCCTTGGGCTCAAATCTTAGCTGCAAAGATTGCATTCTTTTCGTACTCTGCCTCTAGTTGTTGAGGCTATTTACATTTTACTTTGTACGATTGGTACTGGTATTGATTTCCATTTCATTTTTTAAGGGCAAGATTAAACTTGTGAAGCTTGTCTCAGTAATCAGATTTTTATAGGGCAGACAAGCTCTCCTTGGCTATTGAAATGACTAAGGAATTCCAAACAAGGCTCCTACACACATTGATGGACATGTATTTCACACCAGAGGTGATGTGGTGGCTAGGAGTACTGCCAAGGGCAGTACAAGAAGAGATCCTGATCATTTGGACCCGCAGATAATGGAAGCATTATATTGCGAGTCTTCCTCTTTCTAATGTGGAAACGTCAAGTAAAAAATGGAAGGATTACTCATTTAGAATCCAACTTGTATGTATGTATAGAATGTACATTTATTGACATAACTGAGTAGGGCTGAGCCGGCCATCCTCATTAATTCAATTATTATGTTTGTTTAAAATCGCAAATGAATACCATTAATTTAACCTTCACTCAACCAAACCAAGTTTGACGATAAGAACTCGTATATAGACATTAATTCTTTCAAAAGGATTGTCATTGCTAAACACCCTGGAAAGACCATATACAAGGAATTGCTCAATGAAGCAAACGATAAGTGCAACAGTTACAATGGCAGACAAAAATTCAAACAAATGACATTTTGAAGCTGACCTACACAACTCAACAGTATAAGTTATAACTACAGTTCTAAATATTTCTGGCTCATAATTTTCATTTCTGCATTCCAGTACATTCTATGTTAGAGTAAGAATTTAAAAATAGACCTGTTTGATCAATCACATAGAAAGCAGTTTCCACCCTAATGTTCTGAGGATGTCTGAATTCTATAATTAACCTGATTTTGACCCTACTCACTTCAATGGTGCTAAGATCAAACACTATGTCAGGGTTTTTGTTAGAGCCGGGACGTTTACTCGCCTATTTTTATTTTTGTCCCAGTTATTTCACGCACAGCTTTAGGATTTTTCAATAAAGAGAAATTATAGACAACCAATTTTTCTACTTTATTGTCTGTGTCCTTATCTCTGTGCTGTTGGATATTAAGATTTGTTTGTGGCACATTTTGTGTACGTGTAGCTGATTTAGAGTTCGTGACAAGACGTTATCAAAAGTAACACAAAACATTTATCGGCGCGCCCAAAGCTCATCACCAAAGTATGAAATAACCTCCGTTTGTGAGTAAATGTGTTAAAAATAAACAGTGTTACAAATCCTCGAACCCTCCCGAAAAAAGTTTGCGTATTTCCGTCAATGTTTTTACCCGGTATTGCGACACAGAACCACAATAAATACAGTTTAATCAGTCACTACAGTTCAGTATAACATTCCCTCTTGAGGGAAAGCAATCAAACTGAACACGCAGTATTCACCTTTGTGACAACGTTACGTGATACATCTACATTGGTGGCCTTGGACAGAAGCAAATGAAGCGGAAAATTGATCAATTCTTTACTAAAAGGTAAGGTGTTTTCTTTGTACTTTTAACGCAATTAGCCATATTTCATGCCACGCTTCTGCAAAATAAACACTGAAATAGATTGTAAAGTCGATTTGTCTGATGTTGCTTTAAATTACCGACAAGATGCCACATTTTCCTCACTTTCTTACGCTTTTTCTTTTCGGCTTTTGTCTTCTTCACTCTAACATGACAGATATTCTATGACTGTGATCGGACTGATTTTTAATTCATAAAAGAGGATTTCCATTTTAGGTTGGAAAGTGAAACTAAAGACATGTGCGGTGAAGTGATTCCATTTTGGTAACTTGTTTACATGACGTTTCGACAAGCCTCGGTCAAAAAAAAACATCAAACATTGATATCTAAATTTGGCAATTGGGCTTACTTTTTATAACAGGATACTTAAAGAATTTATAAAGTTTAAGTGGGAGTACTACTTTAAATGAGACGAAAGTTGTCAAAAGCTGAAGGAATGAATTAATTTAATTAAAAATGCGTGAATGAACTTTTTCAAGCCGAGAATAAATAAAGCGGCACGTGACGATTATCTGAAATTAGTTGAAAAAAAATTATCTACTAAAACCCGAAACGAAATAAAATCTAACAAACAAATAAAAGCTAGCCACGCGCAAACCGGAGTGCTAACTGCAAAGCAAGCCGAAGTAAAAGCTAACCACAAGCAATCAGCAGTAATTGAACATCATATTTTCATTCATTTTAATTAATTAAGCTTGGACTTACGCAAGAGAAGCTAAAATTACAGCAGAATGGAGATAAGTATCAAATTAATTAATCGCAAGAACGCGGAAACAACTATTAAATTAGGCAACAGTAATCCGAGACAACTAAAAGCGGAACTTCATGCAGTGCATCTTCGTCTGTCAGACTGTTACTTTTTCTCAAATAAGACAATTACTTTTTAAAAATAGTTCGCATTAAATTTGAAGTGTAACTTAAATTGCAGGCCATCGGTGAACAAAACTTTCATTCCGCGAGCAGATGAAACATCTGTGGCTAGTGTTCCATTGGATATTTAACCTTTGAAGAAACTCCTAGTGAGTCCTCGAATCCTGAGCCCAGTCAGAGCGATTCTACCCAACAAGTGCTTCCTGTGGCCAGCTCATCATCCGCATCTTCCAGCAAGCCTACAGCAACAAAGTCTAGTCTGCCTGATGTCAATGCCACACGCGAAGTAATAGACGATCTGTTTCATGCAGGTGAAATTGCACACAGTTTCTTTTTGAAATTGTGCACTGGAACTAAGTGCAACTATGAGAAGGAAAAAAGGGAGAAAACAATTCGATCATGCATGGATCTTTCGACGCAACCTAAGTTACGATGCAACAACAGGGCTGTGGTGGTTGCTTTTCATCAAAGAAACGGGCATGTACTGTCTGTTCTGCCGACTCCACCAGGCCAAGGGCAAGCATAACAAGAGTACATTGTATGGAATGGAACCTGCCATACGTTTCCAGACCTCAGGACTTCAGGAACACTGCAAGGGACAGAAACATCAAGATTCGATTGCAGTAGATATGTTGAAGAGAAGCTCGATATTTCAAGAAAAACTTGATGAACGTAATCTCCACTGGCAAGAAATTCTGTTTAGTGATTTCATATCGTGGTACTGGCAAGTACAGCATGGAATTGCCTACCGCAACTTCCCGTCCATGTTGAAGTTGATGCAGGCGATAGGTCTGGAAAAGCTGGAACATTTCCAAGACAAATCACTATGGTCTGTACGAGGAATCCTCACAACTATGGGCAGGGTGATAAAGAAAAAGATCACAAAAGCTGCAAAAGAAGCAAAATGTTATGGCCTTATGGTAGATGAGGTTACTGACATTCAGGTGAAAGAACAGAGCATCATCTTCATTCAATATGTTGAAAACACGAAAGTGCAAATCCGCTTCTTTGCTGTAAATGATCTACTAGACGGTGCTGTTTCAGCAAATGCCAACCATCACTGACAACATTAAAGAAGAACTGGTGAAGAGTGGCCTTGATATTCAAAACTTCTTGGGCTTGGCATCTGATGGAGCTTTGGTAATGGTTGGCAAGAACAATGGAGTGTCAGCACTGCTAAAACAAGAGAACCCGCGGCTGATCAATGTCCACTGCATCTGCCACAGACTTGCTTTGGCTTGAGGGGACTCCAACAATGATGTGAAGTACATGGAACATCCTCTGTTACAGCTCTACAAGTGGCTGGAAAATTCTTGTGTGAAGACGGCGGAATACCTGACGATGCAATTGAGGGTACGTGACATGCAGCTTCCTGCAGAAGAGTCCAAACGACACAAAATCGGCCACAAACTCCAACGGGCTTGCAGAACACTGTGGCTGTCCACAGACAAAGCAGTATTAGGGGTCTGGCAGGATTATGTAGCAATTCTTTTGACGCTCAGTGCTGAAGAGTTTCAAAATGATGCAACAGCTGTTGGCCTGCTCTCCCAAATGAAGACCGTAAAATTCATAGGTATTAAAAATGATATTTTAATACATTCGTTTTTTGTGTGTATGTTCGATTGTTTTGAGAGGTTTATTAAAAGTTAATGAACATTTGTTTCAATGCCTTTTTATAGGAAGTATTTACATCCTAAAGCTGATTCTTCCTATCCTGACAACAATCAGCAAGTGCTTCCAAACAGGTGTAGTGTCATTTGCTAAGATTGTTCCTACACTGGAGTATGCCAAGGAACAACTCAACAAGATTGCCACCACAGACACCCATCGCAGCTTTAAAACAGGTAAACTAACTATATTTTTAACCGTATCCAAGCCACCATTTTGGTCCCTCCTATTAACAAATTGGGCCCTGCTATTCAAAACCTTAACAAAAACCATGCTATGTAAGTCTAATGCAACAAAATTTCATTTCACACTGGCAACATACTATTCAATGCTCAAAATTACACTTTTAAGAGCGATCATATGCCTTCCTGCTATTTACACCTAACAAGGAAGTTAAAGTGCACCTAGCCCCAAACCTTTGTTCATAAAAATTAATCTACTCACTCGAACTTATACTGCAAAAATTTTGAATTTAATTGAATCCTCAATTTTCTATGGCCCATTGAAAACTCGAAAAAAGCCCTCAATTCAGTGCCATTTTGTTTCACGGCCGTGTTCTAGGGGAATGGGTCCAATGGCTATTGCAACATCTACCTGGGGAGGAAAGATGTTTCTGGCACTAGCCATTTCACTGAAAGCCTGACTGAAAGCTGTCTTTCTCGTAAAGAATTCACTTCCAAAACGCCTTTGAGGTGCGATGCTGGCGGTTGCGATTGATTGTCAGCGTCTCTTTTCTAATTTGCCTGGGCTAAGCAAGCCTTCCATTCCCCGTCTTAACTAGGACAACTTTAAGGACACTGATTTTCCTACAGTTCATGCTTCGGTAAGTGTCAAACCACCACAGTCAGAGCAAAGCAAGGGAAAGGTGAGATATTTACCACCTTGTTGCACTATAAAATTGTCTTATTCCTAAGCACAAGTCTTCAAGATTAATGAGTTAAATTTTTTTTATTAATATATAGACAATACAAGCGGCAATGCAATCAGCTTCACAGATGAGTTGTGCTGAAACAGTACTAACTGAAAGTAATGAAAATCTTGAGGATCCTTCTTCGAACCCAGGCAATTCACAATAAATTTTAGTTTGCTCAGACCCAGTGGATGGAGTTCACCCAGATCCAGTGGAAGGTACAAGCCAGAATATTGAAATGCTAAGCAATTGTGAAGACCAGGATTTAAATGTCCTAGCAAGTCAAAAGGAATCACCAAATGAGTGTGCACCTTGTCTAGTCCGGAGCGCTACCTCAACTTTTGATGGTAATGGAAATGTAATCAAGGCAAAATTCAAGTCTTTTCCGAGTCATGTCATCAATAAGCAGACCAATCTTGAAGATTCACGATTCAACAAATGTGCACATGGGAAATGGCTACAAGTTCGTATATTCAGTTAGCTGATTAAATGAGACAGAAAATTCTTCTTCTGGTAGTTTTCTTTTGAAAAGGTGTTGTCTGCAAAAGAAAAATGTTCAATGTATTGAATGTTTGTATGTGAGTAAAAAGAATCATTAAATTTCTCACATTCAAATATGTTTTCTGTTTTTGCTCAGGCTCAGTTGTTTATGATCGGCTGTACAGTGCACTCACCAAAAACGCAAGGGGAAGGGGATCATGAAGGCATCACCACTAGCCCAGAAAATAAGTGTGGTGTCTGTCACAGCAATAAGCATCAGTGTTCCTGTTCAGAACGGCCCCAGAAAAAGAAGACTGTCAAGTCATCATCCACCAATGATAACTTGTACAGTGAGTTACGCGAGATGTACGATTCCTTTCAAAAAGATCATGAAAGGTTGGGGTTGGCTTTTGAGAACCAAGAACGGGAGAACGAGGAGCTAACGAAGGAAATGAAGAGAAAGAGAAAGAGGCTGAACAGTTGGCAAACCTAGGGAGAACCAAAGCTAAGGTCATTAAAAACCTTGAGCAGCAGCTTGTTAACGCCAAGATAGTCATGGCAGAGCTCATCGCAGCCTGAATTTAATTTCCGAGTCATCGGAATCAACACTCATCTCTGAAATCTGTGACTCTGAAGAGCAAGACATGATCTTTTAGACGAAAATTTAGACGCTCAGACACGTTTGAAATGTACAATTTTGCTCGATGTTCACCGAAAATGTTCTTTTGCCTTATAGTTTGTGGCCAATGAATTGCGGCTATACCCGATAAAATCACCCTAGACCTTGTTAGTAACTATACTTTGACAGCGTTTAAACCAATTCCTTTTCTTTTGTGTTGTGGTACAAACCTTATTCCGGAAACTACAAATTAATTTTTTGTTTATCATCGTGAACTTACTCTTTCTTTAATATAGAATAACCAATCACCTTGACTTTTACCAGGAGAAGTGGCCGTGGATAATTTATGTGAACAAGTAAGTTTTTCAAATATATTTAACTGTGTTCATTTGTAATTGAATTACAATTATGCAATGAATATTGGTCAAAGACTCATGTTCTGTTTTGTATTGCAGCAGATAAGAGAATCGAGTCAATGCTGCAATTGGAATCCTCCACAAATCGTAAGTGACTTGTTTTCAGTCTTGTTTTCGCTAGCGGTTTTGACTTTGTTCAATACCAAAGCGATCTGATCAAAAACTTACGTCTAGTTTTTTTGTTTGTGTGTAAAGTGATGAAGATAAATAGAAACTAAAACATATCAACAAAATTATTTTTACGCATTCACGTTTTAGTACATTTCTAAACTGATTTGTCATAGTTTTATTCTAAAAACATCAGTTTCACTGAGAATTTGAGCACAATTTGTTTGTTCACTTGTTTCTCCTAACTGATTTTCATGAAAAAATCCTACTTGATAAAGCGAAGATTGGGTATTTCAAAATTTTTTTTTTTTTTTTTTTTTTCATAAAGATAAACTTTATTACCAGCAAACAAACAATTACAATTACGCGTACAGTACAACTACTAGTGCACGATACTAAAAGTGACGAGGAAATGGACTACAAAAAAAGAATTACAAAAAGGGTGGAGCCAAACAGACCTTAATTATAATAATTACATGTATATTACTTTAAAGTAGCTTACAAAATTGTTCACATTTTTTACGTCAGTCAGTCAGAGGAAGAGGAAATAACACATTATAAACAATCTGCAAGAGGAGTCCATTTTTTTGTGTCACCCGCTGTTGTCTCTACTGTAAATCGTGACTTTACAAGACGTAAAAAGTGCACGAAATTTGGTGCTGTCTCCTCTAGCTTGGCCTTCCAAATATGATATCGTGCTAGGAGGTAAATATAGTTTAATTGAAGCGTATGTTTTGGATGAGGATCTGGCCTCAGGCCCAATGCTGTGATATTCAATAAGGTATATTCACTGCTTATCAGAAGATTTTCTTGAAGCCAGTCAACCATCCTTTCCCAAAAGGATGATGTTACATGACATGACCAGAAAAGGTGAATTAATGTCTCTGAGGCGCTGTGGCAAAAAGTGCAGTTTTCGTTTTCTTTTCTTCCTATTTTAAACAGAAAATTGTTGGTTGGTATGCGTCTATGCAAAAATTTGAACTGAAACTCGATCAGTTTGGTGCTTTTGGTGCAGCTTGGTGCCAAGAGGTATGCACGTTTCCAGTTAAAAGTGTTTTCTTCCTCTAAATAGTTGCAATCTTGAAGCCATTTGTTTTGGCTATTAGTTGGAGTTAAACTATTAGCTTTGATAAACTTTTTGTAGATTAATGGACCTGGTCTTTGGCTTTTCATAATCCTGTCACAGAGTGTTTCAGGGTTTTGATTTCTGATCTCATCAACTTCGGTGACGGTTTTACGAAGAGATTTTACAGCTGATACTAAGCCGTAGAAACCGAGAGGACGTGGCTTTATGTCATATTTTGAGGCAAGAGCATTGAGAGGCAAAAATCTGTTAGTTCCTGTCATTTGAAGGTCTTTAACTTTTGTTATACCTTTTTCCGACCAATCTTTAAAAAATATTGGCTTATTAGCAATTCTTATTAACGAGTTAAACCATAGTCCCTGTTCTCTAAAATTGATTTCAGAAGTTATCTGGCGTTGAAAGTTTGCTTCGGTCCAATATTCTAATATCTCCTTAAGGAGGGGATCCGTGACCTTAATCACTTCTTTTGCGTCTTTAACATTAAGGTTGCAGCGGAAAAGGTTTTCGCAGCTATAGTTCTTAAGTTCATCATCGAAGAGGAGCTTCCACTTTCCATTGTTTGTCGTGTCTAAGTATTTTTTCACCCATGTTGTTTTGAGAGATTTGTTGAAAGAACAGAGATCAATCATTTTCAGACCTCCATTTCCGTGTTCATTAATCATGACTTTTCTCTTTATTTTGTCGCCCTTACCATTCCATAGAAAATAATAAAACATGTCATTTAATTCTTTTATAGCATAATGGTTAGAAGGTAATGGCACAAATAAGTAAACCAATTGTGATGCGATCAGTGATTTAAGCACGGTGATTTTCCCTAGCAGCGTGAGCCTACGGTATTTCCAACAACTTAATAACTTTCTAATTTTTTCAGTTTTCTCTTTATAGTTCAAGGTGTTCGCTAGATCCGGATCGGTTGACAGCCATAAACCAAGCGTTTTAACCTTGTATTTTGGCCATTTTAAGTCCTTTTCTGGCACAGAAATTTTTTCTTGTCCAATCTTAGAGCCGATCCAAAGAGCTTCCGTTTTGCCAGCATTGAGCCTGAGGCCGGATATCTTGCTGAAATCATCTAAAGTTTGCAGAGCTGCGAGAAGGGACTCCCTTGACCCATCTAGGATAAGAGTAGTATCATCCGCGTATTGACTTATCTTAACTTCGTTATTACCAACATAGAAACCCTTTATGCTCCTATTATTTCGGATTGTCTTGGCCAATACCTCCGCTGTTAGGATGAACAAATACGGCGAAAGGGGGCAGCCTTGCCTAACACCTCTTTGCGGTTGGAAAAAACTGCTTGACCAACCATTGTTGAGAACACAACTTTCAATTCTACAGTAAAATGTCCGTACCCAATTGATGATTGATGGGCCGAAGCCAAAGAAGCGCAATGTATCCTGAATGAAGGGCCATTCAAGTGAATCAAAGGCTTTTTCAAAATCTATGAAAAGCAGAAGACCTGGGGTGTTGTGCTGTGCAGCGTATTGGATGATGCCATCAATAAGTCGTGTATTTTCACCAATGAACCTTCCTTTCATAAAACCTGTCTGGTCATTGTTTATAAGTTTTGGAAGCACGGTCTTAAAACGATTTGCAATAGCCTTTGCTGCAATTTTGTAATCCGTGTTGAGGAGGGTAATAGGACGCCAATTTTTTATATAAAAGGGTTCTGCGTCTTTTTTTGGAATAAGTTTAATAATTCCACGTCTTTGAGTGATAGAAAGGCAGCCAGACTCGTAGCCAAAGTTAAGAGCGGAGAGTAAAAAAGTAGAAATATCCTTCCAAAATAATTTATAGAATTCAGCAGGAAGACCGTCTGTGCCAGGTGTTTTATCTGAGTCCATTGATTTTAAGGCTTCTGCGCATTCTGCTTCGGTCAAGATAGCATCACACATCTCTTGATCTTCAGGGCTTAAAAGAGTTTCATTTTCTTGCTGAAAAAAATTGAAATGAGGGGAGTTTTCTATTTTCGAGGCGTAGAGATCTTCATAGAAAGTTTTACATTCGGATAGAATGTCCTTATCTGATGTGACGAGAATATTATCATTACGTTTTAACTGGCTTATCGTGCCTTGTTTAAAGTGTCTCTTTTCAAGGCTATGAAAGTACTTAGTGTTTTTTTCGCCTTCATTATACCACTTTGACTTTGATCGAAGAATAGCTCCTTTGGTTCGGTATTCAATGTTTTTCAAGTTCCTCTTTTAGGACCTTAATTCTCTCTTTAGCATTCTGGATTAAGGGATCATAGCCGATTGCACTATCCAGCTGTTTCTCTAAAAATGCAATTTCTTTTTCTAGCTCATCTTCCTTTTTCTTTTTCTTTCTTTTTATAAACGCAGAGTAAGAGATGGATTCTTGGCGCACTTTCAATTTTATCATCTCCCAAAGTAGTGCGGGGCTGACGAGTTCATCATCTTTATACTCACTAGCTGTTTTTTGTATCGTTTCTTTTATTTTCTCGACAAAAATGGTGTCGTCAAGAAGAGACGTATTTAGTTTCCAGAAACCGTTTCCCCTTGGGTTTGAATGTAAGGATAGGTAAAGTGTTATCATGGAGTGATCCGTTTTGAAACCTGGAATGATATCTGTATGAGTACTGTTACATAACGTAGTATGACTTACTAAGAAGAAATCAAGTCTGCATTGAATTTCTGGCTGTTTCTGTCTCCAGGTAAACCTTTTGCTATCCGGGTTAAATAATCTCCAAACATCACATAACTCCAGATCTTCCATCGCTTCTTGTACCACCTTCAGGGCATTTTGGTGTGTTCTGGCGATACCATTCTTTTTATCATTTTCAATATCAAGTACTAGATTAAAATCGCCACCGATTATAACTTCATCGCATTTAAAATTAGAGAGGTGATCAAAAAAAATGCGAAAGAAATCGGGATCATCCTTATTAGGCGCGTAGATATTGGCCAAGGTCAATAGTTTGCCGTCTGCCTCGATATCGCATATAATGAATCGGCCGTTTGGGTCTAGGAGTGTTTTGATAATATTTAGATTAAAGTTATTGTTGAAGAGAATACTAACACCGGCTTTATTGCTCGAGCAGCAGCTGAACAGCGCTTTATAACCCCATTCACAGGTCCAAATGTCTGTAGTGTTTTCGGAACAATGGACGTCTTGCAGCATGTACACTGAAAATTGTTTAGATCTCATCCAATTAAACACCTCTCTTCGTTTGGCGTTATTTCCAATTCCCCTGACGTTTAGCGATGCGATTTTAAGATTCATGGTTTCTCATTAGTATGCATATAAACATTAAATAACAATGAATAATCTTTGCTCCGGAGAAAAAAAAATTATCAAAAATTTGTTTAAAAGAAAAAAAGAAAAAGTTAAGCTACACATAGGTTACTGACAGAAAGCGTAGGTAGCAAGAAAGAAAAAAAAAGCGACAACAACAACGGCAACAACAAAAAAGGCACGCTTAGTTAAACAAGAGCTAGTTGAGGAATGAGCTTTTGGTTCCGCGGTTCGGTCTACAGCAAGACCTCTCTCCACTCGCAAACTTCTATAGTGTCTTTAAAATGACGAAAAAGGTTTAACTCAAAGGTGGCAAAGAGCAAAAAGCCTATAGTACAAAGAAAAGGTTTACGTGGAGTTCTGGTCCTTAAATTAAATGTCAAGCACCTGGCCCACTGGCCAAAGTTTGCCTCTTACATAGAGTTTGTCGGGTTGTGACTTACTAAAGGATACAGGTATGTTGTTCCTTTTCGCTTTCTTGAAGGTGTCCATTTGTTTGCTCCTCCGTGTTACTAATTCTTGAGGAAGATCCCTGAACATCTGGAAATTCGTGCCTTTGAGACGGGAGCCCAGAGCCAGTATTTGCTCGCAATCTTTAAAGCGAAGGAATCTGGCTAGAATTGGCCGCGCTCCTCCATCCGCTTTCTTTTTCCCCAGTCGGTGGACTCTCTGAATTTCAACTGAGTTTGCCTCATGATATCCCAGCTGCTCTTCCAGGAATGATCGAAGCACTTCTTCTGTGTCTTCTAAACCATTTCTAGGTGAAGGTGATTCGGCAATGTTGTTGAATTTTATATTCTCGCGCCTCGAATAAGCTTCAAGGTATAAATCTTTCGTGTTGAGGTCTTCTAGAGTTTGGTTGATTTTTCTCTCCTTGTCTTGCAATTCAGCAATTTTTCCATCAAGGCTTTTAATCTTTTTATCTAATGCTTTTTTGTCGTCGCCTTGTTTCTTTTCAATGAGGCTGTGGTTTGTCTTTAAGTGCTCAATGTCTTCTCTGGCCGATTTCTCAAGCGCTTCGAGTCTCGTAGTTCTTTCTTCCGATTTGTCCAAGCTGCCTTCAATCTTTTTAACGGCGCTTTCGATGGTATCCAGCTTCTTGAGCTTTTCTAGGATGCCTTTTAGAATTCCACTTAAATCGTCAGTCAGTTCAAGAGCGGTCAACACAATGTCGCTATCTTCGGTCTCCTCGCCATGTTCGTCACTCACTGTGGAGAGATCGTGATCAGTAGTGCTTTTCACTTTCTTTGTAGCAGGAGAGTCTCCTTTTCCATCAGCGGAGCTGTCTGAAGATCTATTCCTTCTCCTGGAGACATACTTCAACAGGGATTCCGCCATAATTATGAAGAAAAAAACATATATTGTGCGAGCGGAGAAAAGTAGGTTCCTCACGCCGCCATGCCTCGACCCAGTCCTGGGTATTTCAAAATGGTGGGCAATCAAAACAAATACTTTTTGCGTGTTTGAATAGATTATAAACTTAATTAATTTATCAATTTGTATGATTTCCTTTTTTTGTGAAAATTAAGACATTTCTTTTACCGAGCCAAATTCAAATAACACTTTATTTATCACACCTAAAGATAAGATTAAATAACACTATTGTAGGTAATTCAAACCGGGGATGGTCAACCACCAGTGAAAAAGCCTAGCAATGAACATCACTGCGTGTCTTGTGGCAAGATGTTCGCTCGACCAAATCACCTTAAGACCCACCAATGTATCCATACCTGAAAATAACCGTACGAATGGATCGGCTCCAGCAAACAATATTCAGATAAATCAGTGCCTAATCGTCATCTCAGGGAATAGGAAGAATAGAAATAGAAAGTGAACCACAGAGGAGAAATCAAAAGCCTCCCCTGCAGCCAAGATAGCCATATCAAACCAGCCAGCTGCCTCTCAATCCACTCCTCAACTGATGTCACCTGCTGCTGTGTCCAGCTGGCAAGTCGATCCAGTTCTTACACCTTCCAATCTTGTACCTGGTAACAAAGGAAACCTTGTTCAACTCTTCCGTCAACACTGGCCTCAGATCCAAACCAGATTTAGGCCATCCCCCTTTTTGAGTTATTTAAAAAAATAACTCTTAGTCGGCATGAAGACGTGTTTGGCTCTTAAGTGGATGGATGTTGGTTGAGTGGATCATTCATGTATGTATTTCACACCAATCAGATTTGGGATTCTATCAAGGACCAATGAAAATGCGGCTTGTATATATAGATCATTTTTATGAATATTTGTTTTGGGTTCAAGGTACGGCCATTTTTGTTTTGCTATAGATTCGACCTTATTGGGTCGTGTTGGTCTGAAGTCTCTTTTCCAATTCTTGATTTTTAGGTAGCTTTGGGTGAGAACATTGTGTGTGGGTTCTGAAACCGAGAAAGTGTTTGGAAATTTCATCGTGGTGAAGGTGATTCTCTTGGTTTACGGAATCAGGTGGTTCAGTTGACGACACAATATGGGTATAGTATTTGTTGACCACTCTATATTAAAATGTATGATGTTTTTGAGTAGAATAAATATGTATATTGAGAATAAATGTCGTGACTTCCATTTTTAATGTCAGTGTTGTGTGCTTGCTCAACGTTTTGTTTTGATCCCCAAGTGAGAACAAACTGACGCTGCGCGGGTTGTTTGTAAGGGCGAGTGTTAAAGATTTGAGATTCCAACCGCGTGGTGTTTTAACTGTTTTCTCTCGGTTAAAAGTATAGTATTAGTAGGAGCTTTGGATAAGTAATAACATGGGTGACCACAAATCTCTCAAGGTTTTTTCCCCAAAGAATAACATGATTGTAATAGGTTGAGGCAAGTGCGTTTGTTTGGGTTCGAGAGTTGCCAAATTATAGGTATTTTAGTGAGGTTGGAATGTGGCCGGAGAAGGTTTGACGTTTCCTGCTTAGGAATAGTAGGACTTCACATGGGCGGTCATGAGTTATTTATTGTACTATCGTTTGAAAAGCTCATGATGTGATGATGTTACAAGGGCACGTTTTGTCTGCTCGGCAAATATTAAATCAGGTGTTTTGACAACGTGGTTGGATGGCACAGCAAGAGAAAATCATCATTTGTGCCGCGAGCGAGGGCCGTAGGAAGGTATAGTAGTCGTTGTGCGAGTCTCGCATTTCAAGCTTCGCATTGATGGCTATCTTCAGTAGTACGGCGGTGCAATGCGGCTATTTCCACACCAATGACGTAATACTTGCAAGTGTTTACGTCGGCCAAATTTATTTTCTTCAGATCTCTGAACTCGCCTCGATGAAACAGCCAAAATATTCACTTTAACTGGCTAAACCGACAAGAAATAGTCGCAAAATTGCAAACAAATTAATGACCGTCGCAAGTCGTCCTTGCTTGCAGAAAGGTTTCTGTTTTATATTGATGATGAAAATAATGGAGCCATTTCAGAAACCCGAGAATACTTTGTTCTTGTTCCATCTGGCTATTCGTTTGCAATTTCTGGGTCAATTTGGCTTTCTTAGTGAGCGTGTTTGCGATTTTGTGATCATGTTTACGATAAATGTTGTCAACAGTTTTCAATCCATGTTTTGATGTACTTAGCGGTTTCGGCTTGGAATGAAAGGGGATGGATAGTTAAACATCAAGGAAACCTTAAAAGTGACTACCAGATATTTTTTTATCTTTACGTTTGAAGAAATTACTGACGTATTTTTTGTCTTCAACAGTATGGTTTGATGGATAGGTTGCACACCACAGTCATATTTACAAGGGAAAGCAGCCTAATTTTAGAACATTTGCACAATTTCTTTTTAAATTGTTTTTGAGTTATTTTTCCAAAAGTAGCTCTTAGTCGGCGCGATGGACCGTGCACATGAACCATGCACAAATAGCTCAACCCATGAAATAAACCATCCCAACAGGACTAACACCCAGTTTTACCCCAAGCCACCCAATCAATTGAAAAAAATAACTCCTGCACGCTTAGCGTGCCTATGTTTTTCGTTTATCATTGTATGTGTTTTCTGATTTTGGGTCGGTCGGTCAGTCGGAAAAGAAACAAAAGACAAAAAAAGTGGATAAGGAGTCTGGAACTATAATAACAACAGTTTATAATTTAAGGATTATAATTTTTCTTTTCGAGAATATAACTTTATCAACTATTTATAAAATTTATGTAAATCAAGAATATAATCTAAAATATTTTGTTCTGTCATCTGCATGTAGCTATGAAAAAGAAATTTTCTTCTCTGGTCCAATTATTGTGGGCTCTGTTTAAATCTGGAAAGGACCAGGGTGTACAAGCCAGTGCTTGCATGCATTTTGATGTGCATAGATAATTATTTTGATAACTATCAGCCCATCCTTAGTTCAAAAATCTAATGGGCATTGACAGTCGTTGACAGACTCAAAAGCAGTCACAAAAGTAATTGTATGTCATGTAGAGATATAACCTTGTCTTTATCCAGCTAATTGAACTGACTCACAAGGAAACCAATTCACATATCTAAAAACAGCCACTAGCAGCAGAGGTCACGATTCACCTTCTGAAGAATAACAGTCACTTCACCCAATTGGCATAGCTCTTGAAGACCTCAAACACCTAAAGTTAAGGCTGGGCAAGACAGATGCAGCTTCCTGTTATCTATGGGGATGAGTATGACTCAGTTGGACATTCATACAACACTCTAGTACACCCTTTTAAAGAGCAGTTTCGCAATGCCTATGAAGGTACCTAAAAAGGAACTTTCAAATCAAATTGCCTGAAAATTTAACTTTGATCTTGGTGCATTTCTGGTGTATTTTGGTGTATTAAAACATGTCCTTACTAGCACAATAAAGTGTTCTTTTCATGTTTTGTGAGTCCCGACCAGACATTAGAAAAAAAAAGCAACAGACATTTTTATGAATGGGTCTACTGACATCTCACCTACAACTACGGTCTCCTTAAAATTAACCCCAGAAGAAAGCAAAATTGTAGTCTTAACGCTTTTAAACCCCCAAAACTCAACATTTAGATTCTCCTTACTAGCATCTCCTCGACGTGCCAAAAAGGAAAAGGGAGAAAAGCAACCAAGTCAATGTAACAACAGAAAAGTGGTCTGGTGCAGAGCAAACATCCTGTGGTCAAAGAATACAACAATCCTTCCACTCTATCATCATACCAACGACGTTACCATGCAGCAATTCACTGTTCAGCAACCCACTGTTCAGCAGCCCACTATTCAACAACCCACCGTTCAACAACCCTTTATTCAACAACCCAGTGATCAAGCCTCCTGCAAAAGACATTTCCCTTTTTCATGAGCCTTTATACTTACATCGCCTTATCACTGTAATAGTAAAGTCCCTGTCTGCGATGTTTGTAACGAAAAGTTGCAAGACCCTGACTTCCCTATGCCCATTTCTATACCTCGTCATAGTGGGAAAAATGAGAAGAGAGTACATACAAGATGGTGAAAAGAAAATAGGCAAACATATCAATATTTATTCCCATCAGCTCAGCCAGTGTGCCAATAAGCAAGTACCATTTTTCATTCCCTTGCTACTAACTTTTCACTCAACAGACATAAGGCAGACATTATTTGGACAGGCTCACAACGACTTCCTTAAAGAAAACCTTGATCTTTCAAAAAAGTTATGAAAAAGAAAGGAAAGCAAGAAAAGGCAGAGTGATTTAATGCAGAGATTTCTTAACCATGGCAAACATCCTGGCACATACCAGCTGGGAAACTGTTGAAGTGCGTAGTTTGATTACGGCCTACCAAGCAAATTATGATCGCCTGAGTCGACAAAGAGTAGCCACGGAAAGAAAAGCGTGTGGGATTCCACAATGGAAGATTTTTCTCAGTTCTTGCAGCGATGCCAGCATAGAATCTCAGAAAACATTGGCACAAATTAAAGAGAAATGGCGCTCGTTATTCAATAAATACAAAGCCGCCAAAGACCACAACAACAAAACTGGAAGGGACTGTAAAACCTTTGAGTCTTAAGATGACATTGACAAATTCTTGTCAGGGTCTGACAAGATGAACCCTAAATTCGTTAAGGAAACGAGAGTAAAGCCAAAGGATTCAGTGACGAATTCTGATGGTCTGAAAAGTTACAATTTACCTGCTGCTGATCCAACAGTCATTGTTGGGAAAAACCCAAATGACGCAAACCATTCACCCTGCCCACCAAAACAAACGCAAGCAAACCATACGTTTCGCAGTTTGCAATCTCCATGATGAATTAAATTTCCCACCAAACACTGCCAGGTCGAAAGTTGACCTCGGGTAATTATTTGCATTGTAACCGTAGAATTAAACCTGACAGGAAACCCAAACCGATCCCAACCCAAGGCAATTACCCACAGGGTTACCTCGGGCAGAAGGCGTGTAACCGCAACTAATATAATGGATCTTGAACCAGGACTGTCATGGTCGTGGTAAACACCAAAATCAAAATCAACGACTTCTTCTCCTCTGCATCTGTTAACATTGGTTTAAAGCAGCAGATAGATGGATAGATGGTGTGTTGACAAACTAAAAGATAAGATTCTTTTTATTTCCGTTTAGTTTAAAAGGCATTTTATAATTTTATTTTTGCTCCTTAAAAAATTGCATCTTAATCTTGGTTCTGTTGAGACTAGTCAGAATACAATATATCTCAGGTCGTGGTCACCCACCCTAACAAAATGCCAGCACAGAATATTCCCATGCTGATTTCCGTACAGGGGAAACAAGAAAATCACACCATTGAATTGAGGAAAAGGCGTCGAGATCGACAGGTAACCACATAACAAGAGATGATGCTCAACAGAGGGAACCATCATTCAACAATCAGCCTACAGCATGCTCAGGATATGAGCCCCTGCTAATGGCACTTCACAAGAGGCTTTGCAGCTAAGAAGCCGAATTTGAAAAACTGAAGAGAAAGCAGAAAAAGTAAGTGGTTTTTATTATTTAAAACTTTACCAATAATGCACAGTTTTGTTAGATGGTTTTATTCTCATGGTTATTCTATGACTATGTAAATGGTTTGTTTTACCTGTAGTTGGCTGGTATATTTAAGGATAATGCCTGAGAGGCTTTGATGCAAGTCACTTTCTTTCATAACTTTATAAACAAGGCTCTTTCCTCTACACTGTCATGGTCATGTGTACGGAAATGCAAATGAGATACGTTTTGGTGATCTTCTTGTAATGTCTTAGATATCTCATCAATGTTTATAATTATTGTTAATATAATTCTTATATAACCTCTATACATGACAGCTGACAAATACTTTGACTTTGATTGCCTGTGTACATTTTACTCATGATATTTCACAGTTAACTAACCCTGGAATAGTGTGTTACAATTTCTGACATGTTTTTTTTTTCTGTTCAGCACATCTTACACTTCAAAAGAATGCTTCTAGTCGTGCTGGACTGATGTCATGCCTTTCCTTTCACTGCAGTGATTGAAGTGAAAGTACTCACGTTGAGATATCTGCCAAGATAACTAATAGGGGAAAGTCATTTGATGTCAACCAAAGAGCTGTTTATCATTCCATGGAAACTGGAACTGGTTAGGAAGGCTTCTCCTCTTTCTGTGGAATTATGAATATGCCCTGTTTGTCCAAGGCTGTGTATTACAAGCAAGTAGAGAAAATTCTTGAAACAAAAGAAGACAAGGCACCACAAAAACATAGGAATGCAGGCCAAAGGCTTCAGAAACTCATCTTAGCAGAAAACGATATATTAGATAGCAGTGCTATTCTTGATGCTGCTGTTAGTTTCGCTGGCACCTGGGCAAAGCGGAAATTTACATCCATGACAAGGGTTGTCTTTGCATTTCAGTAGACACGGGAACTGCTAGACTACCATGTGTTATACTCTGGATCTCAGGCACTGCAATGTTCATCCAGAAGGAGTTTTATTTAAGCTCTCCACCCCTAGAAAGTTTGGTAGTGCAGACAAACCAGCAGAAGCTTTCTTCGCTCGTTTTAACCAGCACAAAAGGCTCTGTCCCGTAGAATGGACATGTGAAATACTATAAACTTTGACCAAAACAGTATATATGTTCACTTGAGCAACATCGCAACAAGTTTGAACTTGATTCGGTTTATGTGAATCAACTCAAGTACTTCCATCACAGGTCCAAAAGATTAATCAGATAGATCTTCCTCATCTTGGAAGAAACAATCAAGGAAGAAATAGTAAGCAGTGCACAGCTATGGACAGGGTTCGTACAAAAAATCGCAACCATTTTTCCAGGACTTTTCAAGGACTTTTCAAGGACCAAATTGAATTTTCAAGGACCACCTACTAGGAATGTAATTTCACAGATGGTATATAAATCCACATTCCCAGTCCAAGCTAGCAGGTTTCTAATAAGGCTTCAAGTGTTTGCTCCATCTCCTTCTCTACATTTTTCAGTTCACTTGCCTTTTCTCTTTATTAGCTGCTTAAACACTCGTGTTTTACAGTGTTTGAAGTTGCTTTACACAGGAAAAGAATACCAAAGTCTATACAAAGCACTTTCCTTTTGACGCCACTACGTTTGAAGTTGAAGAAAATTCAAGGACTTTTCAAGAACTTACACAGAAATTTAAGGACTTTTCAAGGAAAAATGGAATTCAAGGACTTTTCAAGGACTCCCCCTAAAATTCAAGGACTTTTCAAGACTGTGCGAACCCTGTATGGACCTTCTAGGAACTTGACCCTGGGATACATTTACTCTCATACCAAAGGTTGAGATTGCTTTTTAAAATCTGTGGGCTTCGAAATAGTCGAAGTTATTCCTGTAAATGCCCTTAATAAGACAAAGAAGCCGCTACAGGCAAAAAGGTAATGGAAAAGGTTTTGGTGGGTGTAAAGAAAAAAATTGCTGAAAAAAAAATGTCAGGTGAAGTAGAAATCGAGCACAATTAAGCACGTCTTATGAGGAAGCCGACACATCAAACTCTGAGGACTCTGATCAACCACTCAGCTCATCAGTGAAGATGAAGCTTCACCATACAACAAAGCAATCACCAAAAAGCTCGGATGAAGAACTGACTGGCAAATACCAAGGACTGGCTACAGTCTATTTTCATTCCTAGGCTACAGTCTATTTACAGTCTATCTTCAGTGCTCCCTTCAGCACATAAATGTAAAGGCGAGAAATTGCCTTGATAGGTTGTAATGCCAAATCTTTAAATTGTTTTTCCAAGCTGAAAGACAAGCAAATTCAAGCATATAACTTCTCTCAGTGATTTTAAGGCTTTGACTTTGTTGTTTGTGCCTAAATATTTTGGCACTTGTATTCCCATTACTGGACTGTAATTTATATTTTCAAATGGCATGCAAAAGATGCCTCACTAAGACATTTCAAATAAACAGCATCTCATACTGCACATCTTTCTTGTTTCTTCAGCAAACATCTTCCTTGACAATAATGAGCCTTTGATGCAGCTGTAAGCTTTGATGGCAGCTGGGCCAAGTGAGGCTTTACCTCTTTGACAGGGGTATTCTTTGCAATCTCAGTAGACAGTGGTGAGGTTTGAACTACGCTGTCTCGTCAAAAGTTTGCCAAAAGTGTGCTAGCATAGAGTCACATTATGAAGGGGATGATGAAAGGTTTCAGGAGAAGAGGAGAGAACATTTGGCCTCTGGTGAGTGTGATATTACCACCCATACAAGTCAGAGGAGCTTCTATCCTTCAGAGATCAATTGAAATGCACAGCATGTTGTATAAGTGTATGGTCTCAGATGGTGACAGCAGAACATTCAAAACCATCGAAAATTTGTATAAGGGATGCAAAGTGACCAAATTGGACCTTTTAGATTGAAGAAGCTCCAAGAAGACATTGTAATGTTTCGTTATGTTTTTATAGGTATTTTTACACTCCCAATACATGTTCTGTTGTTGTGTGGTCCTGTCAAACTGCATCTCTACTTTGTTATACTTAGTTTTATTGTCTAGGGAGTTTTACTCTAGGAGATGACAAAACAAAAAGACTGGCTGATGTCAGAACTGTCTTTACAGTGTAACACCTGCCATGAGTCTACACCATTTCTAACCTCCTCCAGTGTGACCCAGCAAGGAACATCTTATGACCTCAACTGCCAAGCCGTTTATCATGCCATAGAGATTGGTCGTGGCTATGAAGGCCTTGCTACATTTTGTAGCATCATGAACGCGCCTTGTCTCACAAAAACAGCATATTATAAAAAAGTGGATAACATCTTAAACGCGCTTGAAGATGCAGCAAAGGAAGAGATGAGGAAAGCTGGAGAACGACTCCGACAAAATATCGTGGATGAAAATCTGGAGAAAATGAGAATGATCGATGCCGCTGTCAGCTTTGATGGCACATGGGCAAAGCAAGGGTTTACTTCATTAACAGGTGTAGTGTTTGCCATCTCAGTAGACTGGAGAAGTCTTGGACTACCATGTCTTGTCCAAATCATGTCAAAAATGTGCCCTAAGGAAAATGCAGTGATGAAGAGTTTGAAGAGTGGCTGTTAGAGCATGAGTGTGACATTAACTTTACTGGAAGTTCTCCAGCTATGGAAGCTGAAGGACCTGTTGTCCTGTGGGGAAGGTCAATTGAACACCACAGCCTCAGGTATAAGTGGATGGTAAGTGATGGAGACAGTAAGGCATTCAATTCTGTTGAACATATTTAAGTAGAAATAACTGTGGAAAAATTGGACTGTGTGGGGCACGTTCAAAAAAGAATGGGAAAACACTTGCTGAACCTCGAAGCTAGAACAAAGGGTAAACTAGTCGATGGTCAACCGATTGGAGGTCGTGGCTGCAAAAGTCTTATGCTATTGCAATTCGCCAAAACACAATTAAAAAGTCAAACCCAACAGAAAGAGAGGTGGATGAGAGTTTATGCAATGAAAAAGAACATCATTGCAACTCTTCATCATAGTGTTAAGTCACAGGACCCAGCCAAGCAACATCGTTTCTGTCCTCCAGTAACAATTCGCAAGGGCTAGCGATTATCGCCGTTGCTTGGTCACTAGCCACTTTGACCAAGCCACTGTTCGATTCACGCTGCCATCAATAAAGCCCAGTCGCAAATGAACAAAAGTTCTTCCTGTATTATTATTATTATTATTATTATTATTATTATTATTATTATTATTATTATTGTTGTTATTATTATTATTATTGTTAACAACAAGTTGCCTAGGGAAACCAAGAAACACCCCTTGTTTGCTGTTTCTCTTCTTTCTACCTCTCCAGCACCTTTCTAAGAATTCTTGCCGACCCCAACAATGCACATCTCTGGATCAGTCCAAAAGGAATGCCCACCTCAATGGCTCTCAGATTGTCATTCAATCTCAGTGGTATTGATCCCAATGCTTTCACTACCACTGGAATAACCTTTGTCCTCAAACCCCACATTTTTCGAACTCTTGATACTCATTACTTTTCAACTTTTTCATCTTCCTTCTCTCTCACCCCATTATCCTCTGGAATTGCCACATCTATTATTATTATTATTATTATTATTATTATTATTATTATTATTATTATTATTATTATTATTTATTATTATTATTATTATTATCATTATTATTATTATTATCATTATTATTATTATTATTATCATCGTTATTGTAAGGATATCCACATTTAATAGCAATGTAATTTCGCCACCCGTGTTTATGGAAACTCTCGTATGTATAGAAGTTACTTTCAAGTTACATTTTGCTGCTCATTGTCAGTCACACTTTCTATAATAGCTTTAAGCCGCTGTCTGTGTGAGATTTATTTCTTTGAATTTTGTACACCGATGAAAAACTCGATAATGAGTCACTAACGCAGACAGCAGATTTGGGAAGCAATGCTTGAATTCTGCTAGTAATATAACAAATGTCCCTTGTTAACAATTTCACTGCCAAATTTTCAACCAACTCTGCATCAACGTTGTTGCATTATGCTAACAACCCATTCATAATTTACGTATTATAATTTTCTTTTGGATAATATAACTTTGTCGACTATTTATAAAGATCGGTTAACAAAAAGTTAAATAATCATGTGAAGTTAATTTTGTTTGCTTGCACATCCTTTTCCCTACTATTTTGGGGGTTGTTTTATGATGCGGCCTTTTGTCCAATCTGCGACTACACTTGACTGGAAGTGATTTTATTTTAGAGACTATGTTAATCAGCAAAGTGGTTCTATTGTTCTCGTGACAGACTCTTTTGTTTTTTGTTGACAGAAGCATGTGTCAGAAATACAAGACAGATCTCTCCATGCGGATTCCCTGGTCTTCCCACAAGATAAATCTCACGTTAGTTTGTCAGTGCAGAGTCAGTGTGGATTGCTAATGAAAATAAGAGTATTTTAGTAGGTCTCCGAAATATTTCTGTACTTTATCATCTGCGTGGATGGACTGACGAATGTCCAAAGAGGAAAAAAAAAAAGGTAAAACTGTTGCATCGAACATGTAAGGATGATGTAAATCTTCAGTCTATTATAATAAGTTGAGATTTTGAGTTATCTGTGAATATCTTTTTATGGCCTTAACCTATGAACAGCAAACTCCTAAACGAAAAGTCCAGGTAGGACACAATACATTCATCACCGGAAAGGCTCGGACAGGAAAAACGTTTCTCCTTTCGCATCTTTGTGATGCCATTAAAAATGATGCAAAGACTGTTTATGTAACATGCACCACTAGAATCGCTTGCAAAAGTTTGCTGCCACGACTACAGGCCACAACTCTACATTTCTTTGCGGGAATCAACGATGGCAGCGGATCACTAAACCACTAAACCACCTTCTACAACAGATCGATGGCAATGCAGAAGCCATGGATCGATGGAGGGTTCATCATTTATCGCCATGGATCGATGGAGGAAAACGGACACACTTTTAATTGACGAAGTGTCAATGCTAAGTGAGAAAATTTTCAATAACACAGAATACATCGCACATAGCATATGTCAAGAAAGCCGAGTGTTTGGTGAAATACAAGTTATAGCTTCTGGAGATTTCTTTCAAGTTCTTCTCTTCTCCAGATGATCAAAAGGCTCAACAGTGGCTTAATGTCACCATGGATGGTCTACCCAACCTTGTGTGCAGGAAAGTGATTGAAGATGTTTTGCTCTGTACAGAATGTGGTGAACGAAATACTGGAGTATTTAGACGATAACTTTGATATTCCTGACGATGGAGTAAATTCTGACATCAAAGGGCTAGATAAAGAGGATTTTGATGAGAAAAATGATATGCTTCCTGAAGTGGCTGTCTCTGAAGATGAGGATGACAAAGATGTAAACCTGCTCCGGATTGACCTTGCCAAACAGCTGATTGGCAATTTTTCTTCATGGAGGAAGTGTGGGAGGCCCTCTGGTGAGCACTTACTTCCTAGACATATTGAAAACATTTCTCTGACTTTCTGCTAAATAATGAGAAGGGGAAAAGAAAAGAAAGGGGCTGCAAAGTTTGCTCCAATGAAGGCAAAATAAAGGCAAGCTACTTTTGTCTTAACTGTGATGTTCGCCTTTGCGCTGCACCTTGCTTCAGACTCTACCATTAACCAGACAAAATGTCCACAAAAAAGCTGTGTATATGATGGTGTTTTACAGTTAAAACTGATCATTTTTATGACATGTCAACTTCTTGGTTTCACTGGATTACATGGCGTGTTACCTCACGTGACAAAATGCTGACTTTAGTATTAAAATAATTGCTCAGTAGACATTTAGCTTGGGTTTGGGTCACAATACATAATTTTCCTAAAGGAGAAGAGGGTTGTAGAGCCACAAAGAAAACACTGTTGTATATTCATGCATTATTCATGTTTCTCGTTAGAATGTGCCATCCGTCTTTTTTCCATACGTCTTTTGTTTTTTTTTCTTTTTTCTTTTTTCGCTAAAAAATTGTAAAATTAAACAATCTATTGTAAACAAACTTTGTAATTAATTACTTATACGTAGTTATATGGTGTAATTGTTTCCTCTGTATTAATAATATTGTACGTCTTCTTTCAATACTGTAAAACCTGATTCTCTTCAATTAAAAAAATATATATTCATGCAACGCTGTTTCTCAAGTTTGACATATGATGAAAATCATATGATCAAAATCAGAAATTTTTCTGAACACTACTACATAAAGTATGGTTATTAGGGATGTTGGTGTGAACGTTTGGTAATCATATCTTTAAAACTGAATATTTTACAGTTTTTAAGTAGCTTAGGTTTGGGCCACAATACATAATTTTCCTAACAGAGAAGGGGGTTGTACAGCCACAAAGAAAACACTGTTGAATATTCGTGCAACACTATTTCTCAAGTTTGACATATGATGACAGGTGTCAATCAAAATCAGAAACATAAAGTATAGTTACATTCTACATAAAGTATAGTTATCAGGATGTTGGTGTAAACGTTTGGTAATCATATCTTTAAATCTGACATTTTACAGTTTTTAAGTATTTAGCACTGGAAAATTTAATTAAATTCAATAATAAATTTGGGCCGTAAAGGGTTAAGCTTTCCGATACAAAATGTTCAAAGCTACTATTGCCTGAATGATATAAGTGTTTGCTATTGAACAAGGTTTTGTGTTTGCATCACAATGTCCTCAAGAAGCGCGTGTCTTTTACTCTTTACCTCATGATGTACTTGAAATCACCGTTTCCTAACATTGTCACTTATGTTCAGTACCCTTAGGAAGATTGCGGATGACAAAGATGGGGAGTGGGACGAATACACAGACGGTGCTCTGTTTGCAATCAACACCAATAGATCAAACACCACCAAGTATACCCCATTCTATGTAATGTATGGTAGACATGCACGTTTGCCTCTCGAAGTCCAAAAGTATGTGGAGCAAGTCGATCAAGACCCCTGCAAAATTGAAAAACTAGCAAGTGAATTAACCTCAGAGGATGTACTCCAGGAACATGTGGAAAAAATTACATCAACAAGAGATGCACTTTTCCCAAAGGTGCTGGGAAACATTGAAGCTGCCCAAGAAAAGCAAAAGCAGGAGTACTTAAAAAGAAAAGGAGGCTTTGATTGCACATTTAAGAATGGCGATGCTGTCCTACGCCACAATATGTTGCAGAAGACAAATCAAAGGCACTTAAAGCCATCTAACATTACTCTTTTTTCCAGATTTTCGTGACACTAGAACATTGTTTGATTTTTACGAAGATCGTGAAAACTATATCTGCTATTTCCCACCACTGTAATCACTATAAATAGAGCTGAACAAGTTTGCGTGTTTTCGTGCTAGCATGTGTACACTCTTTTCCCTGTACAGCGTGTACAATTGACGTTCAATTTCCGGAATGCCATTGCATTTAGAGGACATAAATGCAACCACTGGCTGATGGAGATCTTCATTTCTCCTCGAGGACAAAAAAAACACTGAAAAAGCAGATTTAGTGCCTGCATAGGCTATAAATTTGTGGGTACTTTCTATTCTTAAGCTCTCTTAGATGGCCTAGTAAAAGGAACAGGCCAAGACATGGCATCTGGAATGGAAACCGAATTCATACTAACCAAGGAATCTGTCCTGGACATTGTTAAGCCTGAAGTTCAGTGTCTCAACAGCACACAGGGGCCATAAACCTTAAAACTCTTGTGGCTGCTTTAGTCAGAAGGATGACACAGAACTGAACAATGTAAACAAATTCCAGTGTAACAGCAGATCCTCATCAAAAAGCAACAACACTAGACAATGTAGCCAAAGTACAGGCAGAAAACAACAACAGTGTGGCAAATCATCCAAAAACCAATGAAATCTTCTGCGTGATATGCATTTGCAGATCAAAGTTACATACAGGAATTAAAATATCTCACTAACATCAAGCATTAAATACAAAGAAAGATTGTAATTTCAAATTTAGCTGTTTATTAGAGATTCTGATAAGGATTGTGAATGAATTAAAACTGCTTTTATCCAAAAGTTTCATTACATTGAAAAATTGAATCTTGAATGAGTGATTTATTTATCTTCTTTATTAAATTGATTTGCATTAATTCATTAATAATATAGAGGACATACAAGCTGTGGAAGACACAAGATCAAAAGGCCCTATGTCCTGCTTCAGAGCAGGTCATATCTGCTCATGAGGCCAAAAAACAATAGTGTCTATCAAAACCATCATTCGTCAAAACCCATACAGTTTACAGACGTGTTCTATTTTGCAATCTGCTGCACACTAGAGAAGAATGGTAAACTTGCAATTTTCATATTCTGATAAATTCTACCCGTTTGTCACATTCCCCAGCTTTCTACTTATCTGGCCTGCCTACAGTCAAGATCAGCAAGTATTTCATCTGTCACAGAATGACTCGCAGCATTTCAGCCTTGAATCTGAACCAAGTACTTTGAAGGCACTGGCTAAAAAAAACAGTTGTGACTGATGGAACCCCAAAGACAAGCAACTGCTTGTGCATCTATGGGGAGAGAATATAGAGAAGCTGGAGAGCAAGGACAAACACAAGGCTTGAAAGAGGTGAGAAGAATGCTTAACGAGAGACAGAAAGTAAGGGTCTATGTGAACCAGTGCCAAAGAAAAAGAAAAATTTGCAAATAATGTACGAGGAAAGCAAGGACTGACGGCAGTTACAAGGAAATCTCTGCAAAAGCCCCCACTTTGATGCGCTTTGTGTGATTCTCAGGTGCCAGCCAGCATGAGAACTGCAAACACAGGGGCTTCAAACTACAGAGAATCCCCACGTGAGCTGAGCTCAACTCCTTCCCCTATGCCTTCTGCCAGCAGGTTGGTCTCGGAGTTGGGAAATGCAAAATTCAAAGAGCAAAAGAATGTGCTGAACTGCTTATTTTGCCTCTGATAGCGAGGAGGACTCCTTCAAACAGGCAAGAATAAACACAGAGCAGATGGGGATTGCAGGAGGGGTTTAATAGAGAGCATGCAACAAAGTCAGGCTCAACAGCTGAAACTGATGGGACTGTTAGCTTCCTTTTACTGACACATGGACCATAAGGCTAAAAAGGATACAGCTTAAATAAGTGAATTTTGTGAATGATGGGAACACAATCTTTAATTTATTTATCCCTGCAGTTGGCTTTTGTACGAACAGAAAAGTATTTTAAATTGAACAAAGGTGATCACTCTTTTATGAGCAGCTTTGCAGTTGCACAATAACAATATTAATAACAATCTGCATTTATTTTTGTACCACAAACTTCACAGAGTTTATTGAACATGAAATAATTTATAGGCCATTAATTAGCTTAGTATTTTTATCTTTTAATTTCTTTGTTATTGTAATTAGCTAAATATCTTTTCTTCTTTTTAAATTTTCATGTAAATGTTTTATGAGCTGAATGGGCTACCCTGCTTAAATAAAGTTTTTCTTACTTACATTTACAATCATACTTTTGGTGTACGTATGAATGGAGAGGTTGTGCATAATTTCACAATCAAAAGTTTTTATTATAATTATTTCAACATGGTAGGAATGTAAATATTTTTAGTAAAGAGTACACTGAGTATACCAAATACAGTAATATTGAAATCCCAGGAATAAAGCGAAAAGGCACTGGCAGTGAAATATGACTTCAGTTTATACATTTCCACTGACAAAATCTCAGAGCAAATCACATATTGTATCGCCATTGCCCGATATATTGGCATTTTGTTAGTTATCAGGGGGTTCATGATTATCATCATCATCCCAATCATCATTCAAGTCTATGCATATATTATGCAGTACTGTTCAAGCAACCATAGTTTTGATTACATATTCCATTGAGCAATCAAATTCAAGCCTCTTTTGTAGAACCCTCCACCTACTCTTAGTATCCCAAACACTTGTTTGACTGTAACTCTTGCGCTGCTGAGCTCTTTATTAAATGTCATTTCTTCATGGTCCCTTGTCCCTTCTGGGAATGGTTTTATTAGCCAATTATAAACAAAAACAAAATTGGCAACCGACATTCACAGACTGAGAAACATACGGCCTTCTCTACTTTCTCAGCTGGTCGACAATTATGGCGACAACTCAGCTGATAACCATATTCTTTCAACCAGTCAAATCCAGTGAAAAAGGCTTACGCAAAACCTGATGTGTGGAAAGGCATGGATGTTACTAGGGCTGCAATAATACACCGGTGCACCACAAATTTGAATTAATTTGTTGCCATTGTTTCTGGGAACTTTGATACACTAGCCCAACGACCAGCATGTCTTTTCATGTCCAACAACATCATCTCATTTCCAACCTTAGTTCAAATTATTCAACTGACAATTTGACATTTAATCGAGAGCAAGTTAAATATACTTCATATACAGTAGTTATTAGTTGAAGTTTGAATGTGAACAACTTTAGAAAACTTTGCGTCAAGTGGACACTTCTCATTTTCCAGTTTTGGTTCCAGACATATTCTTGTGTTATTTTTAACCATTAGTTAATTGTTATCAATGGAAATTAAAGATTCCAAAGCAGTTTAGTAAGATTACGTCACTTGTATTGTATTGTGTATCATATTGTGGAACTTGTATCGAGATATGTATCATATTCTAAGAAAATGTATCATTGCAGCCCTAAATGTTACAACTTTCTATGAACTTTACAAGTATGTTTACATAAGCTTGGAAGCAATAGTTGATCAAGAGTTGCATCCTCATGTGTATTCCTTGTTATCATTCACATGGCACAGGGAGACTAAAACCAAGACACAAGGTCTTCTGGCAAATTTGAGGACATTCAGATTCATTTTCACCTTTTTGATCATAAGGAATAGCCTAGGAACACTCAAACCTGTTGCAGCCAAGCCTCAGAAGAAAGACCAAGATGCCTTCCACAAAATTCTATGATTGACGACACTATTAAAGCAGTTGCTGGGGTGAGGTCAAACACAGAAGAGGAATGTCAAAAATGGTTTGAAGATTCCTCCAGAGTGACTGACAAGATTGGCACTACAGTCTCACTGCCAAGAATCACTGGCAGACAGGAACAAAGGAATGATGCGCCCAGTGTAAACCTGGAATCGCATCATTGAGTTAACGTTGCAATACCTTTTATAGATTATTTATTGGAAGAAAAAAGTTCAAGATTCAGTAAAGACAACAGGGCTGGAGCCGAAATTTTTGCCTTGCTTCCATCTGCCATGGTGAAGCACAACAGTCTTCGTAATTTAGAAGAAAAGCTGCAATTTTGGCAACAGGATTTACCTACACCATCCTCTCTCCTTTCTGAGTTAAAGGAATGGCAATACTTTCGGAAACAGTACACACCCACTTTGAAGAGCTACCGGGAAATCTTTTTAAGTGTGTAAAATATGCTGGTGAGGATATGTATCCCAACATATCAGTTTTATTTAGTTCTGCCAAAGCTGAGCATTCATTCTCTGGCTTGCAATGAATCAAGTCAAATCTCACAAACACAATGTCTGCTCAGTGGTTGTCGGGGCATGCACTCATGCACTTTCCTTGTGACCTTGACATTCATGTTAACAAACCCTGCACAATCTTTGTTATCAAACACAAGAGAAGAATGTTTCAAAGGGGGCACCCTGTAGAATTCAAGTAAGTGCAACCTCAACTGGTGAGATGGGGTATGGGGTAGAAGTAATTTACCACAAAAAATTCAAAAGTCCTCTCTGAACCATAGTTTGGATCCCCCAATCAACATTCCTGGATCCACCCCTGTTTTGCATATTGTAAAGGTACAGCAGTTCTGGTCGTTCCTTGGACAAGGAAATCTTTTACCATAAATAAAATTTGGTATTTTTTGAGATTTCACATTCTAGTCTCATAATAAAATTATAGAGATTTAATTTTTTTTGACAGTAGTTTAGAAATCGCTGTGGCCATAACATATTGCAAGTTTTGTTTCATACTGATAGAGTGACACCATTAGAGATGGCATGAAAGTTATCAAAAGATTATAACCACAGTGTTGTTAATTGTTGTTAATCTAAGTTATTGCCAACGAGTCAGGCCTTCTTGGAAGACCAGAAGGTCTGACAAGGCGGCAGATTATAGAGCCGCGAGATTTGTATGTGCGAAAAAAATCTCACAAACGCTCCAAAATGTAGAGTAATGTAATGCAATGTAAGGTAGATCGTGACGACACAATGTCTAATGTTTTTAGCCAATCTGTTGAGCAGAAACTGTTCAGCACGTGCACAATTTGTCATAGTTTTGGCCAATCAGCGCGCTACTTATTTGTTCAGCACGTGCACGATGCATGATTCATGGCGTCGATACGTGATCCGCAAACTCATCGGGCAATCGCAAAGTTACTGCGATCAGGCTTTCGTTCATTCATACTGCCAAAAGACGTTCTTTTTTGCTGATAAGACGATCATCTGGGCTGAACTCAACTGGTAAGTACTTTTAAAAGTTTGCTTTCAAAGATAAACTGTACGCAGTTTGCTGAAGTGGAGTTAGCGAGTATTCGCCATATTAGAAGCAGCGTGTTCATCGAGCAAAAATTAGAACCAGCATGTTCATCGAGCAGACATTATAAAATTAGCTTGTTAATTAATGACCAAATGATCATTAAACGTTGTTTTTATGCAGACTTGTTTCTTTAAGGTGGTACCGGAGGCTAATTTCAACATTTTTAGCACATATTTACATGCATAAAATCTGTAAAAATAATTGTTCAATCGCAATCATATTTTCACAGGTGAATCTTTTATTTGTGCTGATTCTCTCAAAAATAGTTTTATTCCAAAAGAATGAAAAGAATTTCTGTAATATGATCTTCTTATGGGTGCGGTCGAAACCTTCACATTTTACTTTTTTTGATATAACTCAAAGAGAATTCCTTGGACTTCAATAAGCTTTGGTAAATTTATTTGTATCACTTAAAGCAAGAATTGTGTGGGAGTACGTCAAAGAATAAGAAATAGAATAAAAGATATGTCAATAAATATTGTTTCGTACATTTCAAAAATGTTTCATCCTGCCACGGGCCTTATATTTGTAGGCATTTGACGTACTCCCACATAAAAGTTCGGTCACGTATATATTCGATTTCTGCGAAGTTTCGTGTCTTTCCAGTAAAACTACAAAAAGTAATATAATTTCACAAACTACCACCTTTAAAATAACATGTCTTTTTTGGCCAAAAATCGAGCTAAAACTGAAAAAATCTGGCTCAAAAGCTCACATTAGCTTGTTTTCAATGGCAGCCATATTGTTTTGACGTCTACAATAAAAGTTAACAGTGGTAAATCGCTTAAAATGGCCTTATTTTGGGTCCCCCTTCCTTTTACGGGGAGCTATTTTTCGCGCGAAACCAATCAGGCGAAGGCATTATAAACAATGACACCTCTGCATAGCAACGGCACCCCAGCAGTCAGCGTTGACAGGTTGAAATTCGACAAAACACAGTCATTTCGAGGGAATGAACGGGAAGCGAGCAGAGATAACAAAAACAGCGATAAATGCCTCCAAAAAAGCATTCCAACGCGACAAAGGAAAAGTCTGCGAGTGCTAACGAAGCTCGAGGTTCGGGATCACACTCAAGAATTGTCCTTGATTTTGAAAAGTTGCGACAAGCTGGTTGGAAAGTAATCGAAGACAAAAGAAAATTGAAGTCATCGTCAACAGGACTGAAAGTTTTCTACAGATATACAAACCCCGCTGGAAAGTCTGTCAAAAGCAGCAAAGAGGTTGAGAGACAGCTTAAAGCAGAAGGGAATTTCGACACATTTGTGTGCGAGTCAGAACGAAATTATGATGAGCGTATCGAGCGTGATCCAAAAGCGAAGACGTCGGATGCTTTGTCCTCAGATGATGACACCGACTACGAACCACCAGAGAAGCGAAGTGTTCAAGCAAGCAAGGACGAATGGTGAGCTTTTATGTTGTAGTATTTCTATCAGCAGCGTACAGTAAGTCATCTGAATTTTATTTAAAAAATTCCTGATTTCCGTTGTTGGCGGGATTAGTTGTGATTATTTGAAGTGTTTTTTTTTTTTTGTTGTCAAGCTATCACATATTCATTTGTGGGTAATGTTTCCTGATAAGTTTCTGTGAATATTGAATGCACCAGGAGCCAAGAATTCATACTGTATTCGGCTCCTGTTCTTGTGTATTCCTTTTTGTTGACCATTCGACATGAGATGGCTAATACGTGTTTTCTCAAATGAGTGGATCACCTGTTTACAAGAGTTCAAATCTTTTTGTTTTCAGCATCGAAGTTCCAGAAGGACTGTTTGTGGCTACGACCTCAAGCATCGTGAACTTTGTGAGGCAATTCAACCAATGTTTCAAATGTCCATCAAATGAGGGAAGGTGTAAAGGTACATTTCCATTTGTTTGAGTTTATACCTTTGAAAAAGTCTGATAATAATATTTTTCAAATACAAACTGCTTTGCCATAAAAGGTGCCAAATTCTGCATACATAAGCTTATGTACCTGTGAACTTTAGCTGTAGTTCTCACCTGCTACACCACCAAACGAGTAAATTTGTATTTTGGGGCATTGTAAAAAAGTGCCTAAGAATTCCTAGCAAACTAGACAAACTAGAAATATAATTTTCTGATTGATTGATATATGATGCTTTATTTTTTCCCTCTGAAAATAGTTTTTGTTGATTCAATATCTGTATCCCCTTCATTCGAAATCATTATTAATGTTATTATTATTATTATTATTATTATTATTATTATTATTATTATTATTATTATTATTATTATTATTATTATTATTATTATTATTATTATTATTATAATTGTATATTCAAAGATACATATAACAATGTGAAAACAATGAACTAAATGTCCCCTTAGGTAACCTTGTGCTTGTGGCAAATGAAAAGAGGGGATTAGGTGGTGCGATGAAATTTCTATTCCGCTGCAATGGATGCTGGACAGCGGAAATAGGCTATCAAAGCAGTCAACTAGCCGCAGAGTCACGCCGTCATCTGGTGTCCTTAGCCCTATCCTTAGCTTTTTTCATAAGTGGGCATAACTATGCTTCTTATAGGAAAACTTTGGGGAAGGGTTTGGGTTTGGGTGTTTTATCTGACAAGCCATTTATAGAAATCATCGACCTTGCTTATCCCCACATCAAGGGCATACTCGACGAAATGTGCGAGAGGGAGAAAGATTATATGAAAGCCCTTCCAGATGGTCAGTTGGGGAGTTGGTCAAGGGGGGTGACAACATGCGATGGGTGCTGGCAAATAAGGGGGCATTTTAGCCAAAACTGTACCTTTATTATAAAGAATTATTTGACGGGGGGTCTCCTCTATTATGGGCACTTGTCAATGCGCGGGGCAGATAATATTTGTAATGAAGAGTTGTGGCAGGGTACTTCAAAGGCTGCAGAGGGACACTTGGCCCAGGTTTTGTGGGGAAAAGCCAAAGAGGAGGGATTAAAAGTGGAAGTTAATTGGCAGGATGCGGATTCATCTTCTGCAAAGGGTTTCAGGTACTCTTTTTCTGATGAACAAGAGTCCAAAATAATGCTGTGTGGGGGTCACGTTGGGAGGGCTCACGGGAAGAAGTTGCAAGAGCTCCAAACAAAGAGTTCTTTTAGCAAGGGATTTGTTGACAATCACAAGAACGATTACCCCGGTATGGAAAAAATGAAGCGTTGTTGTGCTGGGAAAAAGCACACTTACGTTGCGACACGCAACAAACCTTCATGTGGATGTATGAGCCCGGGTTTCATCCAGGGTGCAAAGCGGAATCATTACTGTGCAATGGTGCATGCAGGTAAAGACCCCGAAAAATACAGGCAAACAATGCTTTGCTTGGGAAAATATCACGCACGTGACATCCATGAGTGGGAGGGGGGTTCTTGTTCATTCCACCCTGTAAAGAAATGCAGCTGTAAAGGGTGTAAATGTGACGAGGATGGGTTTTATGAGGAACTAAAATGTCCCGGGGAGAATTACCATTCAGCTCATGTCTTAAAATGTGAGTTCCATGCTATGGCTTATGAAATAGAATGTGCAGAGAGGGCTGCTGGTGCAGAGGTTATTGATCCAGGCTTGGGTAAGGGGCACTCGAACCTGCCAGAGTCAACCTTTAGTGTCCTTACTAAGTTTAGGGCTAAGGACATCAACTTGCACCAGAAGCACTACTTCGCATCAACTAATCTTGGCTTAATCCAAGCAAACATGATGTGGTGCTTCACAAGGATGGGACCCACTTACCACTGGATTGTGGACCTGTATTCCAGAATGGGCTTGCCAGTGCTTTATGGTGTCCAAGAAAGGGTATGTTTTCTAATTTCTAGAATGTTTTCAAGGAGTGAGCAGTTAAAGTTGTTTACTAGCTAATTTCAATATTGCCTTGCATCTCAAATGTATATAATGTGTGAATTGAGATTAAAACAATCATGAGCATCAGAAATTTTCATTTTTGTTTATTTTTCCCCAATGAAAACTATTAACCTTATTTATCACTTTTATCTCATGCAGTGTACAGTCGATAATGCGGAAAGAATGAGAAGGTTGGAAAACAAGAGGACTGAGGAGGGTAAAAAGAAGCGTGTAAAATCAAAAATTGACAGAACTGAGGAGCAGACACTGAGGTAAAACATATCATTTTTAGATTTGTAAAGTAAGAAGGGAAAAAAAAAATGGAGGATGGAGGGCATAGTTGACCTGACGAACATTATCACAAATTTGACACCTAAATACACTGTATTTACCATGCATTGTTTATTGTTTTACTTCAGAAAGAAGTATGTAAAGAGCTGTCGTATCAGGCATACTTATGGAGATGATGACGAAGATGACCCCTGCAATGAGGAAGAGGCTGTAATGCTGACAGAAACAGCAATTGCTGATGGAAGTGCAAGACCCCCTCCCATGCTGCAACCAGTTTCTGCCCCTGAAGGAGCAAGTCTTGAAGTAGGAGGAAAGAGTTGTAAGTGGTGTGGTAGCAAAACTCACACGAGAAAAAGCCACAGAGACTGTCCTTTTAATAAAAAAGAATAATGCCAAATAACTGATAAAAATGTATGTTGGCAAAGAGTTTGAAACACTTATTGAATGAAAGTTCCATGTAACATGAACCACGAAATGAAACAAAATATGAAGAGGTTTACTTCTAAGATATGTGAAAGTTTACTTCCTAAGGATATGAAAAGATTTCTTTGTGACCTGTAGTTGGTTTCTGTTTGAAGTTTGAGTAGTCTAGTGTTATTAGGGTTCTGCTCTTGTTCATTGCAATTACCTCAGAATTCTAAAGTTTATTGAACAATTATAAAACAGGAAATAATAGAGTATAAGCAAATATTAATGTCTTGGAGCACAAAATTTGTGTAGTACTTCATACCTTATCCCTTACAGGCAAGGTTTTGTGCAATGGAAAAGTGAGGTCCAATTACATTTTGTCTTTTCTTAGCTGATAATTGACATAGCCTTAGTTACCACATATCAACAGTTTCGAAAATGAATAATGAGAGAATTCTGTGTTAAATAAATTATGATGTGCTTGAAAATCAGCAGCAGGCCTAAGTAGTATTGATCGAGGTAAATATGTAAGCGTTTATATTTGAATCTAGATAACTCATACCTCCTATTGATCTTACCCCTGATAATTTGGGAACTTCAAAAACTAGAGCTTTTTTCGATTTCCCTTGAAGGGTTGAGTTATTGGGATTCAAATCAAATTTCGAATGTATTTGCAAAATGGTTAAAAATTAGAAAAAAAAGAATATTGTAGTTTTTACACAAGATATACCTCTAGGAGTCTTGTCTTTTATTATCATAATTTTTAGGACAATGCCAGTAAGACTTGATCTAGTTTTGAATCTAGTTTACATTCTTCCACAATTTGACTTTCTGAAAGTAAGAGTACCTAGGTATATATTGCTGGTAAATTTAATTTTTGGTGAGACATGATTGTACATAAAGTAATAAAAATTGGCTCTTCCATACATGTATGGTGTAATAATTTATTGTATCAACTCATGACAATAGATGATGACAGAGGCATTCCTTTTCAATTCATTTTATTGCCAAAAAATACAGAACAATACAAATAAAGAAGAAAATCAGGCATCCCCTGGCCATTTTGCAGCCCTTAGGTCTGTCAGGGTAACCTTGTATACCTAAAGGCAAGATAGAAGGTGTGACTGTAGCCAGCCCAGTCTGCGCGCGGTCAAGATTCGCGCCATTTTCGGTCACGTGACCAGTTTGTTTAACCAGCGTGGTCTTATAGTTTTGACTCAAGTTTATCGAAGGATTTATCGCTCGTTTAGCGTGTTTTCCGTCCCTTTCGCGGTCCCAGCTGGACAAGGTTAGCTGTGTTCTTTCACTTGTATCTTAGGTTTAGCTAGTTTCGTAATATTTTGTATTTCGGACTTTATTTCGTTGTATGTTATGTCGCTCGCTCGTGTATTCGCTTCGGTTGTTTAGTATTGTTATTATTTATTTTATTTTAGTTTTACGGTTCCTGTTAGTTACCAGTAAAGACTTCCAGACAGATCAGCTATAACTACTTTGGTTCGTTTAACCTATGTCGGTAGTTACAGAAGGAATGAGATAACTAATTGCTGAAGGGAAGCACTAATTTGTTTATCAATGTTTACATAAATGTGAATTTTTCAATGAGGCAAAACTGATACAACAACAAAACATGATATCTTACAGCTGAAGTTTCAGGATTCAGATAGTCCCGGAGTCCCTCGTCGATGATTGTTCGGATTGCTTCTTTCAAGCAATCCGGATAGACATAGGTGGGAAGGGCCTTTCCACGGTATTTTCCCTCGCCGATTTTGTTGCCATACTGTAGAGGCAATAAAAATGCAAAAACATAGTACACTCCAACACAACCAGGTTTTGTGTGTCTTCAACAAGTGAGAAAGCGCTAATGGGTTGAATTGACATCGCAATGTGGTAAAAACAAGACGCTACGTAAACTATCGTATATACTATATGCGGGAACGTGCCACGTGGAAGAACAAGGAGAGTGTTGGCTGAAATTATCAACTAACACAAAAAGAATAAAGGAAGAAAAGGCAGTGGAAAGGTAAGCACAGCTTCGAATGTTCTCACCGGGAGAACCAAGAGCAAGAAATCGGAGTTACTTACCCACAAGATTCCAAAAATTCGGCGGTAAAAACGCCGCCTCCCTTCTTCGCTTGTTTCGCCAGCTTTCAAGTTGAAGCCACGAAGCAATCTCTCAAGGCCTGGAGGAGCTCCTTGCAAACTGGATGACAAAAACGCCATTGTTAAGTTAGCAAATAAGTGACGAAAAGAAAAGGAATTTCATTACAACAAAGCAATATATTTACCCGTTCTCTTTGAAATGACGGTCAAGCGCGCGTGTTGCTTCTTCAGCTGCCATGATCAAAGAGGGTGTTACATTTCAGATTACAAGGTTTTATTGAATCGAGCTGTCAGCAAGACCATCCTTGGGGACTTCCACAGTTGGACACACCTTTGTCGAACGCAGCATAGAGCTCGTATTTTTGCCGCGAAAATGGCCGTAGAAACGAAACTTCGCGTGCCTATATCTCGGACGGGTTTTTTTTCCCCGACCTGAAACTTGGCATATGTTTACCTTTTAAGATTATCTCCATGCTGAAAAAAAATCCCAGCAAAAAAAAAAAGGTCACTTTAGCCTCCGGTACCACCTCAATCATGTCTGTTAGTGCTACTGTTTTATAGCAATCTCCCTTTTCGAACAAGATAGGCAAGAGATGAATCAAAAACATGCATTTACCGGAAGTCGAGGGCATTTGCACATACCAACTGGGTTGCCTGTTCAGCTTTTCATCCATTTATCTGGTTTTCACAGGGATGTCTTCTTCAAGCTAGCTGCTTCCCCACATTGTTTTGATCGTTCGGACCATCTTTGCGCTTATGGACGCCATCTTTGATTTAAGACTCGTCCCCAGTCCTCACAAATCAAGATTTCAGAAACCCTACTGGGGTGACTACCTCGCCTAGCAAAGCATAAACAAACAGCTTTTTTAAGGTCTATTGGACTTAAAAACAGCTGAACCTTTCCAAAATAGCGGCATAGAACTGCAATGGCTTGCAACCCTCAAATTACATGGATTTCACAATGTTTCTCAAAAAATGGAATTTCCGGAGGTGGGGGAGGGGTATAGTTTGTGGACCGTTTTTGGAAAATCCAGAGGGGAGGGGGATTATGTGAAAAATCCCTTCCGTGTGGGATATTGATATTTTCTGGAACCACACAATGGAACGTCCCTGTGCTCAAAAATTTATACATGATAACGATTCGAATAACTAGAAGTACATTCTGTTAACAAAGAAATTGGGTTTTAATAACTTTACTTTTCCTACCCTTTTGCGACCGTGTGCAATCCTGATCTTCGTTCAAAGGAGGAGCAAAATAATATGGCACGTCCCATTTCACGACAACAGGTACGTATTCTATGCTTTCCAAAGTCACACGAAACTCCAACACTTAGCAACAAAATCCAAGAAATCCTGACTCGGATACCTGAATATAAAAACAAAATGTACATAAGTCTGTGTTGAAATGAATTGTTATCAAATTAGTAGCGAATTACGGTTCCGTGCGAACAATATAAGTGCAACCTAGTGAGAAAACTACATTCTTTCAATTACTTAAGCCTGCTGGTCCAACGAGATTTGAGCATGCTTTTAAAAGTCGTTTCGCTGACCTTTCTCCATCTTCGAATTCCTCCCACAGCTTGAACACTCGTGATTGTAGCATTCTGTAGGTCTTGCGCTGCACACGTTTAAGTTTCTTTTCTGAAACCAGCCTGATCTGCAGGGAGGCCAGTCGGGCTTCCTGGTGAAGAAGATGGATCAGCAAGTAGAGAGGCAGCTGAGTTTTTCCTTCGGCTCTGCGGTTGAGGCCATGATGCCATCCCTCGATGTCGTTGTTTGTTCTCACCGCTTCTTTAAAAACGCTCCAACTCGCCGGGGGCATCACTTGGCTCTCGATCCAGGTGTTCTTTATGTAGGTGGCGAATGTCTGCATGGGAGCTGTCGTGGCTTTTTCCTCTAGTCGGGCGAACATGCGAGGGATTTCCGCTGATAGGAGGAACGGCAGGGCCATGAACTTTTTAATAAGAAGGTTCGTTCCACGGTCCTCCTGATAGGCGCGTTGAAGGCCAAGTTCTTGCACCTGCGAAGGTAAGAAACTTGTTTTATACAAACAAAGAAGACATAGAAAACGCTATGCATGTTTGTGTAGCCTGATACAATTTTTTTTTTTTTGTACTGTTTTCTCGTTTCGTTAAGGGTCGTTTAAAGTGATATTTGTGTAGAATACCTTTGTGTAACCTTACTTACTAAGTAGCACATTCAACAACAACCTAATTTTCTACCGAGGCTGACGTTCTCAATTAGATATCAATAAAGATCGATTTCTTTAACCAAATCTGTTCTCAACCAAATATCACTATCCGAAGAAAACAAAACACAAACAAGCACTTACACGGACATCTCCACGGAGGAAGTTTGCGGGAACGTGTTCTGTCTCCAACTCGAACTCCAAGTCGTTTGGGTCGGTGGGTCGCAACTTCTGGCGAAAGCGGTTGGCAATCCTGGCAAGGTGTTCGTGCCGTGGAAGGGCGGGACAGGGTGCGTCTGTCAACTCTCGAAGTAAGACCTCATTGACTATCGCGGGTGCTGGTTTGAACAGGTTCGCAGAAGCCTCCTCTTTAAGGCGGGCCTTGATTCTGGAAGAAACTGCGGCGCCAACTGCTGGGTTGTGGTTGTGGCATCTGGCACTAGGCACGAACGCCCCGTCGGCTCTCTCCACAACTGTGGCTCTGCAGGGGTTAATCTAAAAAAAATACAGTGGAACCCCGTTAATACGGCCACCAACGGGCCATAAAAGTTTGGTCGTATTAACGGGGTAGGGTCAAATTTCAGGACTATACTCTATACAGTAATTAAGAACTAATGAAGATTCAATTAGCACATATATAGAAAAATGAACATAACTGGATTGACTGGACAAAGACTTGTGATTTCTTTTTTACTTTTCTGCTATACCCACGCGCTTTAATTAACTTCAAATACAATGCAGCAAAATAATAAAGAGAAGCAATTAACTAAGACTTGTGATTTTTTGCGGATCAAAACTTGTGATTTTTTTTACAAGCTTCTTAGCTGTGTTTTGAACACGCGCGCTTAATTGGCTTTTAAATGCAATAACACAAAAAAAAGCATTTGAACAATGGACCGAGACATGTTATTTTTTTTTTCATTTCAAGCTTCTTTGCCGTGTTTCCCGTGCGCTTTGGCTTTTATCATAGAACAAGATTTGTTTTCAATAAATGTCATTGACAGCGGTCGCAGTTTGGTAATTTTTCAGCGGTTTTTATGGAATGACATGAGCAAAAATGGATTCTCAACATCGATCGAAACAGGTAAGTATCATTACATAGTTATTCGTCTTGCTACTCATTGCTCACATGGATGGAGCGAAACCGATCGAGCAACAAAAACAGATGAATCACAATTGCCATTAATGGATGAATCGCAACGCAAACAGGCCAGTAAACTGCAGTAGTCGATATCATTTATTATTTTTATTACATCCTCGGATCTTTCTCTTCTCTCATCTTTCTCTGAATATATAAATCGCAATACGGGGCGTCATGTCTTACAGGGGGCGTTATATCTTAGGATAAGGGGGCGTTATATCTCATAGGGGGCGTTTTATCTCGGGGCGTTTTATCTTCGGGGCGTTATGACCGGCATTCGTGGCTTCCATAATTTCTTCGATAAACGAGCCAATATTGTCGTATTATTCAAAAAAGCTCTAACAAGGCTGTTTGCCTTTCTTAGGTAGTGAACAACTCAAGATAAAAGCTTAAAGTTGTAGTTACCTTTACATATTATTAGAAAACGCCTCAGTTACAACAGAAGTGACCCGACACCAATAAAACGCCTCATTTCATGTCAGTTGGCGCGCAAACCAAGATACATTGAAATGTCGTTCGTCAAGCGTGTGTACATTTCAGTCACACGAGTTCTCGTCAGTTCTCGGACTTCCGAAACCAGAAGGAACTGTAGCAGTGAAACTGAACATAAACCACCTCCAAGAAATCCTGCTTCAATGCCTGGAAATAAACTAAATGTTAGTTTGGCGTGGTGAGTAAAAGCGAACTTGCGTTTCGTGCATGATCCCAAGCTTGTAAAAAGCTGTATCAAACAGCTCAGTCTTACAGACTTTTCGATGTTAAAACACTCTTGGGTTGGAAAAAAACTTACCGTGTACACTTTTCCCGAAGCAATATAGTCTTAATCTCGTGTTTCGAGTTCGATCTTTCAAACCGAAGGGCAAACCGCACAGCACACCTTGTGGCTCGATCAACATCGCTGTGCGTTCCTTTGCATCGGTCTCCGGTTACAGCGCTTTGTAGCCAGGCCATTTCAGGCCAAGCCCACAGGTAGCCCAAGCTTGAGGAGCGACCGGATGCAGAATAAACCGGAAGTGCGATCGAGTATCGGATAAAAACTAACTTACCTCGCTTCAATAGCTTGTTTATTTGTTTTTGGCGAAATTTCTGAGTCAATTTATGGCTATTCAGGTTTACAGTTCCACTGCTTTGCTCTCGTAAAACCTCCCCAGGTCCATACTCTCGGGTCTATACGGGTTGCAGCTTATTATGTATTCTGATAAACAAAAAAATTCCTACAGACTCTTGGTTTTAGGCCATCGTAACTTGATTAAAAACATGAAACAAACAGCGGTAATAAACATTGTGAAAAATCGCATTTTACTAACTTGACGTTTCGTATGCTATGCAACATACATTTTCAAAAGTATGACCGTTACAAAATTTTAACGACTATTATATATTGTTATGAAAAGGGTCTGGAACCTAGACTGAGACAATTGATCTGCAGCAGTAACTTTATAATATTATCGCTTAGGTTAAAAGAGCAACAACCTCTCACTGCCAACGTTGGCATTTAATGAGGGTTGTAACTCTTGGATGAATAAGGTATCTTAAATTTTACAATTGAGGTCAGTTTTGCCGGACGCTAGAATGTCAAAATGATCCCATTTGATGTTATGACCCATGGTAATGATATGATCAGCGATAGCTGATAGATGATCGCTTTTAGTGAGGGCCTTAAAATGTTCAGTTTTCCTGTCGTGAAGTCGTCGTTTTGTTTTACCAATATAAACATCATTGCAGTCCCAGCAGCCAGCTTTGTAAATGACCTTAGATCGCTGAGAACGATTAAGGCGGTCTTTGTACGGAAAGAAGGATTTGATGCGGCGTGTGTTCTGAAAGATGATCTTGAGGTTGACGAAAGAATAGAAGTTGGATACACAGGATTTCAGACGTTTAGTGATTTGGACGTTGGGGAGACCTAAGTAGGGTAACAGGATTATGACATCTTTTTTAGGGACTGTCGCAACAGGGGTGTCTGGCTTGTTTTTATGTCTGTTCAAAACATCGTTGACGTTGTATGTGATAATGCCGTGAGGGTAACCATTTTGTAGCAAAAGCTTCCTGAGATCTTGAATAGCGGAATGCAGTAGTGAGGCAGAGGAACAGATTCGGAAACAACGATAGGTGAGTGTGCGGATGAGATTAATTTTGTATTTGCGAGGTGTGAATGAATCCCACTTGGTGTAGAGGCCGGTGAATGTCTTTTTCCGGTAGACAGAGGTCATGAAACTGTTGTCGGGGCAACGTTTGACAAGAATGTCTAAAAAAGGAATCTCATTGTCCTGTTCAAATTCAATAGTGAACTTGATACTGTTGTGTCTACTGTTAAGATAACGTAAAAACTCATTAGCAGTGTCTTTGCTGTCAAACATGGTAAAAGTGTCATCCACATACCTATACCAAAAAGAAGGACGAACTGACGCGTTAAAAACCCACTTTTGATCAAAATGGCACATGAAGATGTTGGCTAAGACTGGGCCTAAAGGAGAACCCATGGCTACACCATCAATTTGATCGTAGTACTGGCCATCAAAAAGGAAATGGCTCTTCTTAGTGGCGAACTCCAACAAATTCCGTAAAACAGGACGGGGCAATTTTGGTGGATCAGGACGCGAATACAATTTGTCGAGGCAAATATGTATTGTTTCATCAAGTGGCACATTTGTAAAAAGAGAACTAACATCAAAAGAGCACATTATTTCGTTGTTATGTTTGTAAGTTTTGGCCCAATCTGCAAAACTAAATGAATCTTTAACGGTGTGTTGGTTGGTGGAAATAGGCTGAAGTATGCTAACAAGGAAAGAAGCCAGTCATACTTTTGAAACTTGAATGTATGTTGCATAGCATACGAAACGTCAAGTTAGTAAAATGCGATTTTTCACAATGTTTATTACCGCTGTTTGTTTCATGTTTTTAATCAAGAAAATTCCTACCAAAGAGAGCGATTGCAAGCGCAAATAAATACACGATGCCTTCGCATGTGTCCTGTTTGCACTGAAGGGCAAATTAGGAAGTCCCTTGTCATTCTTATCCTTCGCGATCTGGAAACGATACACTATCTTTTTGAAATAGCTGCTTGCTTATTTTGACAACAGAGGTGGAATGTTTTTTCTTTGGGGTGTCCCATAAAATGTTTCATTTCTTATCGCCTCATCGACCCATTTCTTTGTTTGTTTTCGAGACGGGTGTTTTCAGATTGAGTGCTTTTACACATTTAAAAGTAACTCTGACTTCCACACCCACAAGGCGGCATTCCTAAAGTCTTTTAGGGTGATAGAAGCTGGTGTCAAAATGGCACTCATCGGAAAGTTAAAATCAATGCTCTCTAGCAATCGTTTATATTTATTTCTTGTCGATATTTCTTTTCTTAGTTTTTCTTTTTTTAACATGCTGACACAATCCATTGAAGGAAAGGGCGATGAGAGACGAAAACTTTTATGGGGCAGGCCATATGCATGACAAAAGGAAATAAAAACCGTGAAAATTCGTACAGAACTTGACAACTTATTAGAGCTAATTTGAATTTTTGCTGTTGTTTAATGGCAATTGTTGTTTTTGGGAGCTGGAGCAGCTGGAGTAGACTTCTGACTTATATCAGATCACAAAAGAAAAACGTCTGTGGACCATGTTCCAGTGAGCGTTTCCTCCCACCATGTACCGCCCAATAGGGTATGGGTTTCAGGCTAGATTCATAAAGAGGGTATGGGATTTGGACTCGGTGCTGTTACAGACAGGGTACATGGCTGCCCTTCAGTGACTTCACTTAAGAGGAAGTATTATTTCCCCGCCCATTATCTGCAAGCCGGCTTGCGTCTGAGCTTTGTGTCCGAAAAATGAAAAAAGCTACGGAGCATTGAGATCAGGAATTTCCCCCCAAAAAAATCAATTAAAGTGCCTATAACCCCAAAAATTTTTTTTCAAGGAAAAGAATATTTACATTTCTCTGAGCAGAATGCCGAAAAAATTTTGATTTTGGTTGAAACCTCGATTTTCTGTGAATCGTCAAAGTCGAAAAAAATCGCAATAATCAGAAAACACGACCGAGCCGAAGATCCGGTCAAAAGGGCCTGGGTCCAATAAAATTCGTGACGTCAAACCAGGACATCAGTCGAACGTGATAGCTCCAAAATGCGAAAAAAACCGGGAGACCATCAAGTTCTCGGCAATGTAATCGAAGCACATCAGAGTTTAAGATTTCTTGGTCACCTATCTTGGTTTGACCGGCGAGTGCTAGCAGCGAAAATGAAAATCAGACTTTCGATCTTCGCACACAAACTTCAATTTTCCGCGTATGGACTCCACAGTTTTCGTAGAATTCAAGGTACATGTAATTATCTTCTATCCCCGATCCAAAATATTACCACTATTTATTTGAAGCATTAAGCGATTCTAGTGAGCGCTGCTGATTTTATTCAGACTTATTCGCTCCCCTGCATGTACACACGATGCAAATTAACAATCGACTCATTCCGCGACACTTTGTTTACATTACTAGCTGCGAAGGAAAACAAGTTCTTCACTGATTCTTACCGCAAAGATGCGGCGTCTTCGGGCTTTACTTTAGTTAGCACAAGTGTTAAGCTTAAGAGTTTAAAAGCAGGACAAGATATTTTCAGTTGAATCCTAACCTCGAGCAGAAAATTTAAGAAGATTATCGATCGTATGAATGTGATGAATAGCGAATAAAGTCGGCGTACCGGCCGCTCCGCAAACGAATAGTTGACTGCAAATTATTCATACGCAAGTACAGACTTTCGTTGTAACACTCGAGGTAGGGGAAATGCAATTAATTTTTCATAAACAGGGTCAGGGTCTGACAGCTTGGCGGAACACCCCCTCCCTCCCCCGAGAAAATTTATCCGTGCATATAGTTAATAAATGCAATGCGTCAAAATGTTGTCAGGTTTGTATCGCGAGCCACTCTTTCGTAATTGCCACATTTTGAACTTAATCTGTGCTTAATGCTTAATGCTGAGCGAGTCACGATTGCAATTAGTTTTGATTTTATTTCCTATAGATGAGAAAGTGAGGTGAATTTTTTTAATCAAACTAAGGTAAATGGAAGTGAAGGCTACATCTCCAGGCTCATGCCAAAGTATAAGAACTCGATAAGAAAGATAAGTTGTACCTTGTTCAATACCACATACTTTAAGACATCAAGGACCACTTTAAATGGGATTCGCACCTGTAATTTATTGGCCTTTATTCATCGAGTAGAGCGTGCACAGAATTCTGGCTTATATGCAACGGGTTTTAAAGTCATTAAACTGGCCCCCTTGAGTCTTTGCAACTTCGACTCAGTTCGTAAAGCCGAAAGATGGTTGCGTGGCTTGTGCTAAAGATAACAGCCGAGACGAACCTGCTTTGAAAAATTGTTTAAAGTAGTAAGCTGTTTGAAAGGCTTTGTCACGGGCTTTGAACCACACCCATTCCTTCTTGTTTAGTGATGCATTAGTTCCCCTAAGCTTATAAGTCTGCTGGTTCATAGACTTCTTAGTGTAGCAGTTGCTGTTACAGTTTATGTTGTTTGTTTTACTGTTAGGTTAGCGAGCCATTCAAGGAAAATCTTGAGAGAGCTGCTACCCGACACAATAGGCCATTTCCGAGTTCCCTTTGTCTCAGCTTCAAAACGAGTCTACGTGCTAAACCATTGAACTGAAAATGACTTTGATTTGCATGAAAATGGACATGAAGGTGGAACACATGTTCATATGAATGGTTTCGCACGCAGACTCGTTTTGAAACAGAGGCAAAAGGTAACTCGGAAATGGCCTATTGTTTGCCTTTAGCTTAATATTAGGACTAGTTTTCAGTCCTAAACTGCAGCTTCTGATTGTTTACCGGGATATCGTTTGCGTCTACTTCGCCGAAAACTCTGCTTATTAAGCCATACTCGATGTTTCTTCTCTTTTAATAACACAATTGTTTTCCCTTGAGGTGATGTTACTGATATTGTTGGCAGAAGGAGCTCCGTTTTTGCAATTGGTACATTATTTTCAGCCTGGTTCATTTCTCTTATCGTTACTGTAACTAACTCGCGGATTTCATTCCCAGAAGCTAAGGAATGCACTCTCTCGTTTAACACATCGTTCGCTTCTGGAAGCGCCCTGGGATCCTCTTGGTCAGAGTTTTCTTCTTCTTTGATATCGTCAACTCTTCGACTGAGAGATTTGACGATGATCTTCCTTTTGTTGGAGTCAATGCCTCGAAGTATGTCAAAGAATACCATAAGAAACTTTCCATCAAGTCTCGTAAAGGTAAATGCATTCACTGCGTATTTTAAATAGGTCAGTGAGCGACATATAGCCATGGCATTTTGTAAACGTATATCCGTTTGGTCGGCCTTGTCATAGATAATGGAAGTAATGGTATAAGGCACATACGAAAAACAGACAACCAGGATGACTTGGATCACCATCCAGGAAATTTTCCTTTCTTTTAGGTGCCAGTGACCTATTTGCTCCTGAGAACAGCTCGCAGCTATATGTTCGGAATGGTTCTTAATCATCTTTTTTATTTTTAGATAAAAATAAATGTTGGTAGAGACGGCAATAACAAAGGCTAAAAATAAAACCGCCCGAGTGATCGTTAATAATCTTGGCTCCGTCTTCCGCGGAAGAAGTGGATTGGGAGTTTCGCTTTTGAAGACAAACAACAAAGATGTTGCAAAACCACACGTTACCGCGAGAGATAACACCACCGTGATTCGCTTTGTCGTGAGCAGAACGTGCCTATTCGATGCTTTTCTTAAGGAGTCATTCCTATCAAAGCTGAGCAAAAAGAAGCAGGTAGTGTAGCCCAGGAAGAGTAATGGACCAAGCACCACCTGAGCTAGAGACAAGTAGTACAGTTGACCATCAGGAGGAGTTGCAACCATGGTGCTAAAGGCTAGCGGAATGTCCACCGTGCTACCAAGTAGATCTACTGTAGCAAGACTCATTAAAATCAAACTGGTAGTTTTTCTCGTGAAGATGTTTTTTACTCTCAAAACTGTGATGACAATGGTGTTACCGATAATGCCAATAACTGCCAAAAGGATAATAAAACCCCCCAGGAAAATTCTGACCGAAGTTGATATCCCTTTGCCCATCTGGCCATCTTGTTGAGTGGAAGGTGAATTTCTCGCCTCCATTTCTTGTACATTAACTGCTTGTTCTTCTCAGTAGCCTTGACACCTGGTTGAAGCGTCCAAGTGAGTCTAAAGAGATACTAGAAAGCGCAAATGAAAAATAAAATAGTAAGTGATAAATTGGTAGGGGCGTAGCTACCTGTATGCACATACGCAAGTGCATACCTGAAAAAGTCCAAGATTAAAAAAAATGTATCAAGCTATCCATGATAAATGTCCATAAACGTAACGAATTAGAGTTTAAATTAGGCCATATTGGATTTGTAGAGAAGAAAGAAAGAGGATTAGCTCTGTGGTTGTAACGGGAAACTTGCTAAATTTACCACTTAGCTGTAATTTCATATCGAGAAAGAACACTTACACTTGCAGCTTAATCTCATCATTACACTCATATCTTGAACAAAATTGAGGGCAATGGAGGGGGGCTTGAAGGGGAATTTGGAAAATTGTGCGTACCTCTGCAAAAATCTTGGCTACGCCCCTGCATGAATTTTTATTTGGTATGGCTGAGATTGTATATTGTCTAAAGTGGTCGAGGAAATTCAACCTTTTGCAGCTAATTTCAACTTTAAAGTGATTGCATCGAAATAAAATGGCTGTTTTGTTTTTAGTATTTTTGTTGCAAGAATGAAATAAACAGAACTTCTTGGTTTACCACTCAGTACCGTATCAAAGCGTCGGATCGAATGTTCACAAGTTTCATTAAAAAAGTTCAGCGAGGTTTCATGTTCAAAGCGTCGGTTGGAATGTTCACAAGTTTCATTAAAAGTTAATTTGATCAGAAATACACGGATCCGTAGGATTTTTACCGAAAGCAGCTCGCTAGTGGTTAGAAAACGGCTGAGCAGATTCTTCGGCATTCTTCAGCTGATCGCAACACGAGTAAACATGTTCGTGCTTCGAGTGATGTCAGGCGTTGTATTTAGAGAGAGGTGGTCTGAATCAGACACACATGGATAACAATGTTTTGAACTCTCGAATTTTTCATCAGTCGGATGCGTACACCAGCACACCGACGATCAATTTTTCCTTTGGGCACCCCGGTGAACACTGAGCTGACGAGTAGAAATTTACGCTACCCACTCCCCAATGCAGCCAAATTATCATACCGACAATTTTCCGATTGGTTGCGAGATTTTTCGCTTAGCTTCGACAAAAGTCCCTCAGTGCTAAGAACAAAAGGACCATTATCTATTATTAAAAACTAGCCATGGTATATTGCAGTTCTTGAGTTTTGATTGGTTTACAGGCCTTGGTATGTGAGCTCATATACCATGGACCACAATTGGTAGGCGTACGCATCAGCGAGAACAGCCGGGGCGGGAGCCCAAATATTGCAATTCTTTGGGCGTTTTCGATAAAACAATTGTTCCACTTCCGCTTGTTGGATATGAGATAGTTATCGGGGGGGGGGTTGAGTTTTTTTTTCTTGACTCCGTCGTATGAAGGCTACAACAAAAACCTCAAAAACCCCCAAAAACGATGAAATAGCTCAAAAGGACAACAGAAACCAAGCAACGTGAGTACACTTTCTTTATTTTATTGAAAAGAAGGTTAAATTTTATTTCGTTGAGCGCTTTTATTCCACGTTATTTTGAACTCCATACAATGTGCTACAGAGCGGTCAAATTTTTAACGGCCTAAATTCTAACACAACACCGCGCGCTCGATACGCATACATAAATAGTTTATTCGATCGGTTTCTCGAATCGTGAGTGTGGGACGCCTGCGGTTTAGTGGGTGCATTGAAAAACTAAAGAGCGAACTAAAGGATGGAAAGGCTAGTTTTAAGGTCCAGGAAAGATCAGGAAACTGCAGCGCTCTTTAAATATGAACTTTACCGTTTGAAACTTAAGATTAACATCAAGGACGTCTCGATTACATACATACATACTCGTTTCTATTTTGTTATACAGGGCCCCCGATGATACCAGTCCTGCGACTGAAGGGGTCACCCTGTTTAAATATCAATTATTATTAATAATTTGAAAGAAGAGCTTTGTAATATGACGCCACGGAAAACTTATACGCGACAATTCCGAAAGCTATTATGGGTAGCAGTATTTCGCTGATTGATCATGGAGTTTCAGCGTGATGAAAGGAAACAGCTTGAATACTCTCAACTCCTGATGCCGTCCATCAAGATTCGTGTTTTCTCCTTCCGACACTCACCAACACCGTGAAATTCAATCAGACAACGGTACGTTTTCACTATTCACGACAAATTTAGGCATTTTCACGAACGATCGTGCGCTTTTTGTAGGACAACTTTTCTCGAAACACCTGTCTATCAAATTCCGAATCTCGTCAAAAATACTGCTCCGCTACGCGTCGAGTTTCTCGGTGTTTGAAAATAATGATCAAATACTGTCTCCCGTACTAGACATTTTAATTCAAATCGAAGGAAGCAATAATAGGCAACTTCCAAAGGTAGAAAATCGCCCCCAAAAAATTATAAAGCGGACAGAAACAAGGATAGTTAAGATTCGGCAAGATTGAGATTGATTGTGAATAACAACGATGAAAAAAAATAGAAAAGTAGCCTCGATTTTTCAGTAGGTGCCAAAGCTCCTTTTATCTGGAACAAACTCAGCGTAATTGCGAGACTAATGAGGGCGGCTCTTTCCAAATGTAGAAGAAAAAACGATTTCATTGCTATCGCTGAAAATACTGGAACCAGTTTTGCGATTGGTAGAAGACGTTTACAATAAAAGAATTTTAAGCCGATCTGTTTTTGTTTCTAAATTTTCAGTGACTTCTGTTCACCTTCATCAGAGCTAGAAAATTAAAGTTCACGGGTGCACGCGCTACCAACCCGTGCGTTTTTTGAGCACGTTTTTAAATTTGAATTAGCACCTACGCGCCTACGTACCGTGAATTATTAAAAACGTGATCGAAAAACGCACGGGTGGTAGCGCGAGCACCAACGAACTTTTATTCTCTAGCTCTAATGAAGGTTAACAGAAGTTACCGAAAATTTAGAAACAAAAAACAAATCGGCTTAAAGTTCTTTTTGTTGTAGAGTTCATTGCTGTTCATCCACATCCCGAGCTTATTGCGACTAGGTTGTGCACCTGCGAGAAAACGATCTCTTTAATTTATGCAGATTGACCGGATTTTAACCTCAGGCTTAACAGGGTACGTTAAATTGCATTTATTAATTGTTATGGCTGCGAGATATTCCGGCGTTACCGAATTAAGCTGCTTCATTGAGACTGTTTACACAGCACTGGATAAATATATCAATATAACTGGAAGTCTGACGGTTTACTTGAATTAGATATTAAATGCTTATAATTGACCCTTTTATATACAGCAAATGGACTGTAAGGGACAAACCTTTTTTTTCACTTTGATAAAAAAATGGAGAAAATAAACAACTCAGCTCTTGCAGTTTGTGACTGATTATTAAAAGTTGTTGCAATTCAAGTCTACACATTCACAATAAGCAAAAGAAAGGCGAATTATTGCGAATAGCATCGACCTTATAATACAAATTTAAAATATTATGTCTATTTATTGTACAGAAGACATGAACGTCTTGCCTCTTGAAACAGGTTTTCGATATTCTGTAAGAGGAATATATTCTCGGCTGTCAGGACATTTCCCACAACACGAACAAAACGATATAAAAATTCGCTGAACCTAAACACGGACAACTCACGTGCACTGATGAGAAATAATTTTTTCCCCTTGGTTTCTTTTTATATTGATCGGGAAGTGCAAAATCTCATGGTGCAGAAAGAGAGATATAAGACAATATTTATCTTACCTTTTCTGAAACTCCAAATCGCGAATCAGTTCTTGAACGTCTCGTTATGACATCGAAGCGTACACTGCAATTAAAGTTCACCTGCTTTTACATTAACAAGGACCACTTTAAGACTGTAAATATATTGTCTCAACTACCAATAAAATATTCTAAATATGGGTTTTCTTCCGCTTGCCTCATTGCTTAATTCTGAATGTACCTTCTCTAGCATTGGGCTTTTGTTTAGAAAGGAAGTGCTGAAGAAAAACTCATCTGGTGTGAAATTTGTTTCTATTTTTTCCCTGCAAAATAACAGTGGTAGTGTTTAATTCGTTTAACAACGGGCGAATGAAAATAGAGGTTCTTAGGAGGTAATATCTTACTGCAAGATCATGCTGCAGTCACCAAAATGGCTTCATTAAAAGTTTCTCTTACGAGAATCGGCGAGAAATTAATCTAAAGTCCAAGAAAGAAGAGAGGAAATACCGCATATCTTGCGTTCGACTGACTTTATTGCGGAATAAGAATAAACGGAATAACCCAGAATGTCCCTTCGATTGAGTCACTATTCCGATTTCGCAGTACACTAAATGTATTCCAAGCATTGTGCTCTGGGGAACAGAGCAACGAAAAAATCCAGAATAATCATTTCACTTCGTCCTCGTCTCGCGGCCGGTCTTCAAAACAAAAAAGCAAAATGGCTACCGCCAGCAACCATTAAATGTGCCAGAAAAGCCAGCTAAGCTGTTACTCAGAAAATGATACTCCTGGAGTCGGGAAGTGATGCTTCTTCTCATTTCCTTGTACGAATAAATGAAAGAGATTTTTTAAAACGTCGATTACAAGAAGAAACAAGTCTTGGAATTGATCGCTATCTTGTTGTTATTTCTTGGGCATTATTCCACAAACGGAAAAATCGTTTTAATGACAAACGGATGGACTAAATTTACTGGAATAATCAGGAAGATATTCATATTCCGGAATAGGGTCAATCGAACGTAGCCTAAATAACACAAAGCTTTAATTTTAAGGCGGATGGTAACGGTTTTCAGCATTTTTTGCTCTAATATTTTGGAGGGCAAGTTCTACCACTCTTAAGCAGTTGCTGCTAACAGAATGGTATCAAACAAATGCCAATCAATTGTGGTGAATCTTGTGACATTACTGGTTACCATAGCAACAATATAAGCGGCTTAAAACACCCAGCCTTTGGTGCTTATAACTTTAAAACCAGCTCGATAACCCCTTTTTGCTATTGGCTTATGATCAGCATGTTAAGATACAACGTTTTGTAAAGTTAAAAAATCCTACGGTGAAGGTTCAGAGGCACCACAATTTTTCCAAAATTTAAGGTGGCTCTGAACCTCCTTCGAAAGTTAAAATTAAGGGTTTTTAAAACAGATTATACTGTTACTACGGTAGCCATTAATGTCATGAAAATCACCACAACGCATCGACCAATGATTGAGCATTTGAGTGGTAGTACTGACCCATCCACGTATAAGAGCTGGAAAATGCTGGAAACCCTTACCACTCACATGTACAATCTTTCTCAAAAAAAGTGACAGGTATTTTTTCTCGACAGATTTCGTTCACCTCGATTTTGAGAAATTTGTGATAAATTCAACTAAAACTTCTAACATGTTCTCAGTGATAACAACGAGTAAGGAGACATTCGTTATACAGCAACGACATTTTCCCTGGGATATGGTCAATCGACGGTCACTAGTAAAATATCCTTACATACATCTGTTGCTATTGATGTAGATCTTCGTTTGATATAGATTTACGTAAACGTATGCCGGGCGTATGTAATCGCTGATATTGTGCAAAGAAACAGATTTGGGGAAACATGATGACAATGGTGGTTGGAGTGGGGTCTTAATGGGGTATAAATGTAAGCTGCGATCAGGGATCCATTCCAGTTAAAAAAGCAATGCAGTAGAAACCAGCGAAAACAGTCTAGAGGATTAAGAAAATGTAGGCCAAAATTTTGACATTTGGCTCAACCCATTATACAAGAGCCTAAAAATTGGAACAGGATCTTGTTTGGGAAATCAGAAATAAGAAATTACTCTATATTGTAGACATTGTGGTGCGTATGTACAGAATCCCTTTTAATTTCGGTGTACTAAATTTATGGGAAATCTAGCTTTTTATAGGCAGGTTTTTTTCATACTCCTGGTGGCTTTATGCTACAGAAACTAGAATTCAAAGTACCGAAAAAGATGACGACTGGTGGGCGTGAAAACACCAATAAAACGACTCATATAACTTCAAAGATTCAAACCCTGCATCAACAGTGTTGTTAGTAGATGACCGAATTTCGCAGAAACACGACTGTTTTTGTACCCTATTGGCCGTGTTAGGTTCACAAGGTATTGCGGCAAAATGTACAGCCATCATTGTAGCACCTATTGTGCCGTGGTTTGGGATTGTTTGATTTCTTTCATTGTAATCTTTGTTTTGAAACACTTGCGTGACAGTCTCCTTATTATCATTATCTCATCGCGTCGGTACTTAAACATGGCGTCGGTGTTTGCCACGATTTGCGATTCTCTTAGCTTTGGAAATGTTCTTTTGCTGTTGCTTCTGCTACTAATGTTGCATTACCTGTTGGTGCTCTACGAGTTCAGGAACATGCCGCCGGGTCCGCGGTTAACAACTATCCCTGTTTTGGGGAACGTGTTTTCCCTCAACTTAAATGCGGCGAAACTTACGGATGCCTTCCAAAGGTCAGTGTTAGCTTCACCTAGTTATAGATCGATCTTGGAGCTACTTCCTTCTCATTTGCTTAGGATTGTTTTATAGGTAATCCGTTCACTACCTCTGGACTTGTTAAAATAATTATTCTAGTTGTTGACATTGCACTTTGCTTGAATCCTATAAGATCACAGGGGCTTACAACCGAACATTTACGTACAGTTTGGAAAGATCATCCCCTTCATTCCTGAAGCCAGTCAATCGGACGCTACATTTAAAATTTAATCATAGTTAATAGTTAATCCTCTATTAACTATGATTTAATGAGACAAATACCAGGGGCAGCCGAATCTGTTCGGAAGGCCTGTTATCCCCTCAGATTTCTTTGGTCTTCCCTGTTGAATGTCATAACGGGACGATAAGTAGGGAAGGAGGGCATAATCGAAGGTTAGGTGCTCTTCTCGTGGGGCGAAAGATACAGACACGGTTTGTCGGGTTGATTGCATTTGCATTTCGCGTGCACAGATCATGGAGAAAAATTAACATAATCTATGTCTTATTTATGTTGTTTTTCTCACTTCTCGCGCGCAGATATCTGAATGGTAAAAAACACGGGTGTTACTTATTAGGATTAATCGTTAAGCATGCCACAATCATTTAAAGGAGCTATGTCACGAACTGTGCATCTTGAAAAAACAGAAAAAAATTGGCCTTGTTTGTTTGTTGTTTATAATCTTTCTTAACTTTCATCAATGGCAACTATCTTTGTTTATTTTCGGTATTTTAATAAAAACGACCATATCGTGACATAGCTGCGTTTAAGGATGAAGTTATGTCACGCAATGTACACATAAAAATGTCTGCGAGTAGTCTTTATTACATGTTTGTCTTTATTAAATGTTCGAGTAATTGCGCGCTCCGTGATTGGTCAGCTTGAGTTTACTATATAGAGTATATTACACGGTGGCGACAAGATATGAATTCGCTGCGCTCACTCGTAAGGCATTGTTGTTTTTGCCACTCGAACATAAAATTTATATCTTTGAGCCAACGCGTAATGTTCTTTTTATTATATAGACAAAAACTACAGCCTGGGCCGGGCTTGTTCGAAAGCCGATTAACACTATCCCAGGATTAAAAGTTAATATATAGATTTAGGCAGGCCTAAAAGCGGAGCTCCCATTTATTTTTTTTTTCCCCAATTTAATTACAGTGTTATCAAATAAGTAGCCACACTATTTCTAAGCATATACAGTGGCCCATAAGGGTTCAAAATAAATTAGTTTTTAATCGCTCATGGTTAAACTTAATATCTTACATGTAAAAACCTCTCATGGTTTTGTTGACGAAGGCGATGTCAATATATTTCGAGGTTAATCCTTCTAAATTTTTGCCTATGACAGGTTCTAAAATTAAAATTGATGAGTGCACTTTATTGGGTTCCTCACGTACGCACGTAGGCGCAACAACAAATCTTAGTAAAACTTTATACAACGTTTACTGTACACTATGTTAATAAACCTTTATGAATTATTCAATGTAAGAAGGACCTTGGTCTTGCTTTGATTTACTGCAAAACAGTTAGGGCATAAAAAAAAATAACTCAAGGCAAAAACAAAAATACAGCAAATCGAACTAAGTAAACTCGCTGCTAAACACAGTAAACAAAATGAACTCACGCTACGGCAAACAAAACTCACGGCGGAAAACAAACTCTGCAAATTGATGGTGCCGGCTTTGTAAGTCATTTTAAAGCAGATTTTGTGTAAGAATTGTGGCAGTTTGTGATTTGGAAAGTGGTGCACGCTAACTTAGAATAACCTTACAATGTTGTTTTGACAGTTTTGAACCGTGTTCTTTTCGTTGCCGTCTGGTTGCATGATTAACTAATTCTGTTTTGCCGTACGCCTTGCTAAAAACCTTATAGAATTTTATGCAGAGAACTGATTCAATTTTCTTCATTTCTGGTAAGCAAATATGCGGAAGGTTAAGTCTGAACTTGCTCAGGCAAGCACAGGTAACTCGCAACGAAGTCGGCGAAATATTGGTTTACGATTTCAACACACTCGCTGATAAGAGAAACAAAACAAATGCAAGCGAGTGTAAAAAACGAGCGGTTGGATAATAGATCGCTTAAATATATATTGGTGTGCAGTATCGCTGAGTAGTTTTACTCGGTTTTGTTTCGCAGGATTTTTCTGTACGTGTAGTTTGTAATTTATAAAGCGAAATCGTGATTTTGATCCGTGAAACTTAAAAATTTGATGAGCTTATTGTTATCAAAATCCAATCATGGTCAATCATGAACATCACAGTTAACTCCACTAACTAAAGCACAAAACAATTAACCTAAACGAAATATTTAATAAACAATGTCTGTAGGAAATGCACAAACATGAACAGGTTTGTGAGCAGCATTAATTGAATTATACGGGAAGATCTGAAAACCGATACTACTTCAAATTTGTTCATAAATGAAGTATAGTATAAATAGATTCTCACAATAAAATCAAACTTATGCTTACTGCATATATACATTTACGTTTGTTACCTCAAGTTTGGGAAAGGCTTGTAAATTCTGCAGGGCAAAAATTTCAAACCAGCACAATATTTATCAGAAACGAAAACGCCACTCGTTGTACGGCTTACTCCAACACCAGCGGCATGTTTTGAATTATCAGCGAAGATTGATCTCTCCTTTCCTTTCGGTGTAGCTGTTAACAGTCTTTTATCCATCACTTAGTGAACTTCACCGGCTCTGAGCTCACTTTTATCTCAGCTCAATGTCAATTCAATTAATTTTTCAGCCTTGGTTAGCCGCAGTGCTTCAACTCTCGGTGTTGTCCGATGTATATCATGTTCAAGTCGGCAATTATTTCGGATCTTCCCGTTAAGAGGTTGCCCTAAATCATTTGGCATGAGTTTTCATGATTTAGATGAGTAAATAGAGCGAGAAATATTCACGAAGAACTATGTTTTCTAGCATGCTTTGATCTTTCTTCGCGTCTTTCATTCAGGTTAAAAAGTGAACAACGTACCAACTATTTGCCGCCTTTTCATACAACCGCTTCGTTTAAGTTGAAATGAAATGTCCAGATCATGAGAAAACATGAGAAAAAAAACGCTGAAGTAATTAAGTGTTCTTACAAGTTTCTATGACATTTAATCAACAAACCAAAAAAATGTTTTTGTGTTACTTTTTGCGTAAGAAGGACTCCAAATCAAGGACAAAGATAAATTCGTCCCAGGCCTAATCCGTGCGTACGTACGTACGTACGGACGGACGGACGCGGGCGACTACCAAATTTTCTTGGCTTGATGGATTTCCCATTTTCTATGGGTATGGAGCTCCGCCCGCGGGCGCCTTCGGCGCCCGCGGGAGCTCCGCTATTAAACGAGAGTTCAATTTCTCTTGTTCAAGTGTTATTATTGCTTATATAAGATAAGTTGACGTCAAAACTGAGGAAAAAGATATAAAGAGAAACCCTCACTGAAAAGTCAAAAAACTGAAATAGATTTTCACGCTAATCCTGGATCTCGGGGGGGGGGGGGGGGGGGGGATACTCAGGTTTTCAAGTGACGGGGATGATAGAAGGATATTTTTGGGTTTGAAATTTTCGATTCCGGGATTTTTTTGGGTAGGAAAATTATGCAAGTATTTTTTTGGGTGGCTTGATTTAAGTAGGGTATTACTGAACTAGGCAAAGTGTTCTTGGATGTCTCTAGTGTTGTTAAACAAAGTGAAGGAAAGATTATTCAGATGATATGATGAACAAACAAATAAAACATTCTATTTCTAATGTCTTCAACGTTTAAAATTTTAAGGATCATGGGATTTTTTAGGGGTTAATGTTTTTTTTTGGGTTTTGTTGGAAGTCCTAGGGATTTTTTTGGGATCTTGATTTTTGCTCCCATCCGATCATCCCCGCAACCTCGTTCCCAGGGTCTCTCTCTCCTGCCCCCCAGAGCGAGAGAAGGGCAGGAGGGGGCAGGAGAGAGACCCTCGAAACGAGGTTGTCATTCCCGTCACTTGAAATCCCGAATAGCCCCCCTCCCCCTTACCTGGGTCCTGGATTAGCTAACCGTGCTTTGAACAACAAGGCTTAGAAGTGACCTTTGTTAAATCTTTATTAAAACTCTTGCAGCTCGGCGACTGGAATTTCTTAAGGTGGCTCGACTGGATTTTTTAGGGACAACACCGCTGAAGTTTGAGAACTAACCACATCGTCATTAACAATGCCATCGAAAAACGATCACCACAACTGAATTAGGTAAAGATGGAAATTTGTTATGACCAGTGTTATTTTGACATCGGAGTTGTCATAGCAACGTAATGACGTCATTACGTTTATCACTTTCGTTCGTATTGCTCGGCACCAGGAGATTTTTTCGGAAATCGCTTAAGGGAGCATGTACCTCCTATACCTGCCTCAATGTTGGCAAAGTTGGCAAAGTTTTGAGGATGAAGTTTTGGGGGTTATAAACCCAGTAAAAAACACAATATGGAGATAATTGGGTAATATCTAAAGAACACGACGCGCTTTGGGAATGTAGTTTCATATCATAGTAGTTTGATGCCATTTAAACTTGTGTATATAAAATTGATGGGGATTGCTACGGCCGATTGTGAAAAAACGGATTTGATTAGCGTGCGTTCAGGTGCTCTTGTTGCTACATTTTTTTATAATTTGGTCTACACCTACAAATTATTTGGAAACCGCTCGATGAATTTTTTTTAAAAATTTGTCAAACTAGAGGTTAGTTATCAGTTTATATGGACTGCAAGTTTCAAGGTCATTGGAAACGTGTAAGACAATAAAATCGGAGCTCCAATGTACTAATTTTTTCTCGCAGATTTTGTGTTTATAAGTGAGTGTCCTCATTATTCACGAGCATTCACTTTCATTTTCACGTGCACGACTCAGCAAAAAATTCATTTGCATTTTATCAGTGAGTCTAGACTTTTTTCCTGATCTGCTGTTATGGAGAAGGAAACCCTCGGCATTGCTATATTACAGTCTAATGGCGTAACAAATGTTATTACAATTTTCAAGTCATATTAGCATGTTTTCCGAACATTTTTAGAAAGCATTGAGCGTTCTGTTTAATGCAAATTAATTTTTTGCTGAGTTGTGCACGTGGACATGAAAGTAAAAAAACAATACACGTGAATAATGAGGACACTCACTTGTAAACACAAAATCTGCGAGAAAAAAAAAAGTATATTGGAGCCCCAATTTTATTGTCTCACATGTTTTCAATGACCTTAAAACTTGCAGGCCATATAAACTGATGACAAATCTGGAGATTGACAATTTTTTAAAAAAATTCATCGAGCGGTTTCCATATAATTATCACATTTGTAGGTGTAGACCAAATTATAAACAAAAGTAGCAACCAGAGCAACTGAATGCACGCCCATCAAATCCTTTTTTTTCGCAATGGGCCGTAGCAATCCCCATCAATTTTGTATACACAAGTTTAAATGGCATCAAACTACTATGATATGAAACTACATTCCCAAAGCGCGTCGTGTTCTTTAGATATTACCCAATTATCTCCATAGTATGTTTTTTACTGTATTTATAACCCCTAAAACTTCATCCTCAAAAATTTCGATAACGCTCTTACAGAATTTGTTCAAACTTTGCCAACATTGAGGCAGGTATAGGAGGTACATGCTCCCTTGAGCGATTTCCGAAAAAATCTCCTGGTGCTGAGCAATACGAACGAAAGTGATAAACGTGATGACGTCATTACGTTGCTATGACAACTCCGATGTCAAAATAACGCTGGTCATAACAAATTTCCATCTTTACCTAATTCAGCTGTGCTGATCGTTTTTCGATGGCATTGTTAATTACGATGTGGTTAGTTCTCAAACTTCAGCGGTGTTGTCCCTAAAAAATCCAGTCGAGCCACCTTAAATACCTCTCCTTTGGTCTATTTCGCAAGGAACTCGTTGAATTGTTTCAAGTTATGTGAAGTTTCCTTCTTCATGTTTGTATTTTCCTGTACCTTAGTCAACGATTTAAGTCGGCTTCAGTGAACTTACCTTCCCTATCGCTCAACCGGCGCTTTGCAACGTTTGGCAGCCGTACAATGGCGTGATATCCTTACTAGTGAGGATATGGAAAATACATCACTACGGTTTAATTTGGTATGAAGCTTATCAGTGGTCTACTTTCCAGTGAAACACTTGCGTCTGTAGTATAGTAATAAGTTTTATAGCCAGTATTTGGCAAAGCTTTATTAAAATAGATAAAGTTCCTTAAAAAAAAACAGACTGAATGCTTCCAACCATTACTTTCTGCTATTCACAGTCTTAAAGAGAACTATGGCAGGGTTTTCTCTCTAAAACTTGGAAGCTACAAATTTGTAATGATTACAACTCCTGAAGCCATTAAGGAGATGCTGGTAAAGAGATCTGCTGATTACGCCGGAAGACCGCAAACATATGCTAATGTGGCAGCAACACTAGGTGGGTTATTTGATGAATGATTTTAGAGCAAGTTTTTGATGCAATTCGTAAGCAACCCATCAAGTTGGAGCGGGTTAGACCACAGGCAGCCCAGAAGTTGTATTCGATCAAAGTGACACATTGATGTTTTGAGCTGATAAAACAATGTATGAATAAATAGTACGTGTATTAAAGAGTTTGAATAAAAATGTCTTTAGGTTGTGCTTCCCCAAAAGAGAAGGTCTGAAAGAAACACTCGTCTAAATGGCTTGAAACCCACTCCAGGAGCGCAGTGACGTCAAAATAACGCAAGACAAACATGATGCTTAATACAAGCATACTATTTAGAGCAATTTTGAAAACATTATTACGAATTGCTTTATCGGAATACAATCCGAATTGTTTTATCGGATTACAATCGAATACAATGTCTGGGCCGCTTGTGATTAGACACATTCAGTGTTTGTACATTAGTAAATTCTCAACTTCGTTTAGTACATTTCTGCTTAACGTTGCTTAGTTCAAAAACTGCTGTCAAGTAACAACGTATAACCGGAGTGTAATCTTATACTGGAAATGGAAGGGTGATGTGTCTGTTATTGTTCAAAATATCCTGGTTACAAAAACATCTACTGATTTCCAATTTTCAATAACAGGAGGGAAAGATATCGTGTTCGGTAACTATGGTCCTGCCTGGAAGTTTTATCGCAAACTATTCACAACAGCCTTGCGCCAATACCTCTCGGACATTCCTCTCATAGGAAGGCGAGTCTCAACACAGACAGAGAAGCTGGTGCAGTTCTTGGAAGAACAAGAAGGGAAGCCTTTCGATCCCTCAGATTGTTTGCAACGTGCCGTTGCTGATGTTATTTGTGGCATCACGTTTGGTGAAGGCTACGACACGACAAACCCTGGTTTGAACAAGCTTTTGAAACTTAACGTCGACCTTGTAGCAGGTACTGATGATGCTCAATTGGCGACCATCTTGGATTTCTTTCCATTGGCAAAGTACCTGCCTATTAAGGCTTATGATCGCTTTCTAAAGCCTTTTTTGACATATACGATATCATCCGCATATTCTTAAAAGAGCGTAAAGGGAATTTCGATCCAGAGAAACCCGTGACAGATCTAATCTCAGGTCTCCTACACACTAGGCATAACGCCGAATGCGAAAGTGATGGGGAGCGAGCGGCCTTTCTCTCCGACGATTACTTCGTTACCACTATTGAAGACATGTTTATTGCCGGTTACGAAACCACAAGCACCACATTGAAATGGGCGATAGCCCTCTTAGTCAACTATCCTAAGTATCAAGAGGATATTCAACGCCAGTTAGATGAAGAAGTTGGTGGACAGAATCCCTCTCTGGACGACCGCAACAATCTGCCCCTCATCCATGCGACGATAATAGAAACTCTGCGAGTTGGAAACGTGGCGCCTCTTGCAGTGCCGCACATGACGCTCAAGGATACGACTCTCTGTGGCTACCGTGTTCCCAAAGATACCATCGTGTTTGCTGACACGGAATCTGTTCATCTGGATCCCAAGTGCTGGGAAAACCCCACCGTGTTTAACCCATACCGTCATATTGATGAGGACGGCAAGGTGATCACCAACCAAGGCAATTTCTATCCTTTTGGAGCTGGACGCCGCGTCTGCGCAGGTGAGCCTCTAGCAAAAGTTGAGCTGTTCATGTTTCTTTCATGGATGCTTCAGAAGTTTACTTTCGTCGCTGAAGAAAATGGTCCTCCTCCTAACTTGACGGGTGTATATAACGGAGCTACACAGTTTCCGTCTCCTTACAAGATACGTGCAATAAAACGAAAGTGAAAATAGATTCTAGCCCAGTAACATACAATTTAAGGTAGGAAACTATTCCCAACTATGATGGGAAGAACTTGTTAGTGTAAAGGTGTTAGTTATATTTCAGTTTTTAGTAGTGTTTTCAGTTGCTATAGAGAAAGAATGAAGTCATAGATGGATAGTTTCTAAAAAGGTTTAGCTACAAGTAGATTGTCAAACCGGCATATAGGGAATCAGGGATTAAGACGTTTTTGGATCGTGTAAGACTTTTTCAAAGCCCGTTCTTCGTCGGTCGTTTCTCGCGAATTCGTCTCTCTTAAGAAAAACAGTCTAGGATTGTTTTTTTTTTGCTCACTCGTCCATTTGGTCCCCGAGAAAGCAGAATTCACATAAGCTTTACTTCTATAATATGGATACTTCTATATTATGAACAGTTTAGTTGGTCCCAGAGAAACCACAACTCGAATTCTGGCTCTATGAAGTTTAGTAAATTGTCAATCTTGTTGAACCATTTCTTAGCTTTCATTTCCGCACCTCTGTTCCACGAAACTTTGGGCCAGCGAATAGAGGGCGTTTTTGTGAGATACTATTTGCTTTAAAGATTTCCGGTTATCTGTGCTTAGCTCATGATCTTATTTCTTTTAGTTCAAATGACTTGAAAGAAATTTTTGTTTTTGAAGATTTAGTCACAGCTGCTAGTTTAGGTATTTTTTAATGTTCAGTGGAACGTCGTTTCTCTGAGCTCGATTGTAACAAATTTTCGACGTAATAATTTTTCTGTTGCTATTATTGTTATTGTTTCAGTTACTAAATGGATCCTCGCGTGGCTAGAGGGCTATGTATTTTAACACCACTATGTCAAGTACTAAGCCTGATTGGAAGTGACAGACTTTGCACTATTTGTGGGCCATAACGTTGAAGATGAAACCCATCTTCTATTTCATTGTCGAAGATATTCATCAATTAGAGACAACTTTTTCAGTAAAATAGATCATATAATTTCGAATCCCAAGCAGTTATCAATTTCAACCTTGATTGTGCTATTAATGAACTCCACTTATTATTATATTAATATGCAGCTAGTGCAGTTTATATCGTCCTGTATTGAAATGATAGACAAATTGTCATCAAATTCCTGATCACTGTTTGTTTGTTTGTTTAGTTTTGTTTAATTACTTTTTATTGTAATTATTGTTATTATAAATAGAATTTTCTTCGAAACTACCTTATGCTTTTGCAATACTGTAATGTTTTATGGTCATGCAAATAAAGCTCAAGTAGCTTCAAGTGTTGTTGTTGTTGTTGGATGGTCTAACCATGCGATCACCTCATTTGCTTGGCATGTTTCAATCGATGCAAGGAATTCTGGGTGCTTGTGCTGAGTGCCTTTGATATATTGTGTGAGACACAACAGACCGTGCATGATGTGGAGAATAGAAACGAAATAGACGAACTAGACTAACCATTTAACTTTAAATATCTGTAAATTAATAGAAGCAAAACAGTCTTTCAGAAAGTAATTAGGTCTGGCTAATTCAGTAAGTTTGTTACCTTATATTTGGAAAACAGGTGTCAATTCCAGCAGAACCAGCTCATATAACATATAACAAAGGAGGGGCTTCGTGTAGTTTAATGTGGAAGGACGCGAGAGGAGGTTTACGAGTCCTTAAAAGATTAGTTATACTTTGTCAGTAGCCACAGAGCTTTTGAGTTTTCTCCTTCCCCACCTTCCGTTAGAACATTCGCTTCAGAGTTGTCGCTTGCGAGTTCCAATGGTCAAGTTCGCGTTTTTTTCCATCTGAAAGCGTGAAAAGGAAGCTAAAGATAGGCCTGCAAGGACTTCGTATGTGGCTTTTGCGGTCGCGTCGCATTAGCGCCTTCAAATACTTTTGCTCTTACAAGTGTGTCTTCAAGGAGTGGTGTTCAAGGGATTTCAGCGATCAACATGTAATTTCATTGTCTTGAGTCTTGATCAGCCGCAGGACCTGTAGGGTGAAACGCATAAATTCTCGCTCCATAGCTTCCATTTGACTTGTACGAGAAATATAATGTTGAGCTCTTTACCTATTTGGGATCTTCGCGTTCACTTAGAGACCGGTCATTATTTATGTAGAGGGGGGTGGGGGGAGGGAGAAAAGAAGGGGGGGGGGGGCAAGGCTATTTCAGATTGGCTAGAGGGGGGGGGGGGGCTAAACTTTTTTATAAAGAATTTTAGGGGGGATCAGCAGTTTGAGGTATACAGTATTGTAAGAGGTGTTCATTGGCCAAGGTGGGTGAAACAGTTAAATAGTAGAGTGCAAACACTATCTGTGAAACAGTATTGCTAAATTGTATAATTTTATGCTAATTCTATTGTTTTTCTTTTGCATAAACTCCACTATTATGTCAACTTAGTGATTTGTATTTTACAGAAATACTGTTTGCACTCTAAACTCCATTGTTATCTCAAATTTTAGTTAATAAAGAATCCAGACCTATCTGGTTTAATATTTGGTTTGACTGGATTTATTTTCTGCTATAAACAAAGTAAAAAGCACGTGACAGGCCTACACAGAGTCCTACGTTCGTGAAATTTGTAAGTTGCCGTTTTGTATTGGATTTGGTCGTCCAATGTATTTTGCTTCTCACTTGTATAGAAAGGGCACTATACGCCGTCAGCTGTACTATTAGGAGGCGTTTTTAGTTGAGAAGAGCCGTAAGACTGCCGCCCAGGAAATGTTTTCAGAGGTCATATAGGTCTGCACGGTTTCCCGTTACTAGATTTTTGACACCTCTGTATTTAACTTGTCATACGTATTGCTATAGCGGTTAGTCTCTGCTCATCCAAATATGCAAGATAACTTTTTAGCTCTCAAAATGTTCGAAAAACGCCGATTTGGTGATATAATAGGTTAGTTCCATTGCTATGGAAAGTAGCTATTAAATCATCTTATGATTGTATGTAGCATGCATTTAATAATTACTTAAGGCATATAAGAGGAGATATGAGGTGAGGGCGGGGGGGGGGGGGGGGGGGGGTAATGTTTTTACAGCGTTGAACAACTTTTTCGAAAACCGTTATACACTAAAAGAAAATTAGAACACATATATATATGCTAATTCGAATGGAAAAAATAATTGTTGGATAACAAAAGGGAAAAAAACGCCTTAGCCAATGATAAACTGAATTAATAATTCCTGTCAAATACATTACAATTTAAATAACAATCGTCAAATACTTTTGAATAACAACACTCCCACTTTTGACGTTGCTTATTTGACAGTTTTCATGCCTAGCTCAGTAACAAGTTTCTGAAAACGATGCTTAGGCAAAGGTTTCGTCAGGATGTCAGCAATCATCTCGTCAGTAGCAATGTATTTCAAGGCGATCGCTCCGTCCTGTACTCCTTCGCGAACGAAGTGGTAACGTATATCGATGTGCTTGGTTCTGGCATGGCCCACAGGATTCTTAGCCATTGAAATAGCCCCTTGGTTGTCTTCATATATCTCAGTTGGCCCCTCTGGAGGTTCTCCTACGTCTGCCAACAACCTTCGAAGCCAAATTGCTTCCTGAGTGGCCGTACTTAGGGCTACATACTCTACTTCTGCTGTCGACAACGAAACGGTAGCCTGTTTTTTGCTTAACCAACTCACTGCTCCACACGCAAATGAGAACACGTTTCCTGAAGTGGAATGACGGTCATCTATATCTCCCGCCCAATCTGCATCTGAGTAACCGATCAAATTTCCATCAGCACACTTCTTGTAACTCAAACCAAGATATGCAGTTGCTTTCAGATATCTGAGGATCCGCTTTGCTGCTGTTAAATGGTTTTGTGTAGGATTGGCACAGAACTTTGAGACAACTCCCACTGCTTGGGCGATGTCTGGACGAGTTGCGATTGCAGCATAAAGTAGGCTTCCAACCATCGACTGGTACGAGGTCGCATCAACCGGTCTGCTAAAACCATCTTCCTTTTGCAGCTTGACGTTCAAATCAGCAGGTGTAGACACCGGTTTCGCTTCTGTTTGCCTATACTTCTCGAGCTTGCATACCAAATGCTCCTCCCCAGGCTTCACGTAGCCTTCCGGTTGCTGCATGTAAATTTCTTCATCGAGTTTACCGTTGAGAAAAGCGGTTTCTACGTCCATCTGGTGAATCAACAAATCATTCTGAACTGCAAACGCTAACAAGAAACGTATTGAAGAGAAACGAACTACGGGCGAAAAAGTTTCATCATAGTCAATTCCATATTTCTGGGCGTAACCCTTGGCCACTAGGCGTGCTTTGAATCGTTCCACTGTACCATCCCCAGCGTGTTTCAGTTTAAACACCCATTTGCACCCAACAGCTTTCCGACCTGGGGGTAATTCAACCCACTCCCACGTCTTGTTTTCAATCAGCGAATTGTATTCTGAATCCGTAGCGACTTTCCATTCTGCAGCGTGATCTCTTGATCTTGCTTCTTGCATAGTTGTGGGTTCGTCAATCTCAGAAAGATGATAGGCGACATGATGTACGTGGTGAGTTGCCGTATCTGCGTATTCGTCATAGCCATATCTGACTGGTGCTTTTCGTGTTCTTACAGACTGTCGAGGTTCTTCCGGCGTGTCTTCTTCCAATTTCTTCATTTCTCCTTGTTCTCCTTCTTCATCTTTTCTAGGGGGTACCTCATTTCGCTTTGCTTCCTCGCACCTTGGGTCTGGCTCTGTTGTCATGGTTTGCTTCTGACCGAAATCGTTTTCGTTAAATTCCACATCTCTCCGGATATACATCTTTCGGTTTGTCTCATCAAGAAGGCGATATCCTTTTGACGCTAAGCTGTAGCCCACGAAACGCATCTTCTTCGACTTCTTGTCAAGCTTCCGTCGTTCACTGTCAGGTACGTGGGCATAGGCCATACACCCAAATACACGTAAGTGGCTCACATCTGGTTTCCTTCCATACCACCTCTCATAAGGAGTTTCATTCTCTTTAAGCGCCGTCGTAGGAAGGCGGTTTCTCACATAAGCAGCTGTAGAGATGGCTTCAGCCCAAAAGATGTTCGGTAATGCCGCTGCGCAATCATCGAACGTGCTGACTCGACCAAAGTCCGATTCATTCTTTCTGCTACACCATTCTGTTGGGGTGAGTGTGGTACTGTCAGCTCATGTCTAATTCCTTTCTCCTTCAGATAGTTCTGTAATTCAGTAGACAAATACTCGCCGCCATTGTCCGTTCGCAAAGTTCCTATTGCCTTACAGACATCATTGGTAACTGAGGCTTCAAATTCTATAAACTTATCAAACACTTCTGACTTGTGTTTCATGAAGTATACAGCACAGCACCGAGTGTAGTCATCAATAAACGTAACAAAATACTTTGCTCCTCCAATCGAGGGTGTGTGCATTGGACCGCAGACGTCACTGTGCACAAGCTGTAGTCTCCGCGTCGACCGGATTTCTCCCACTGCCGGAAACGGTTTTCTACACATCTTCCCTGCCAAACATCCTTCACAGAAGGACAGTTCAGTCATTTTCTTGATGTCAATCCCTTGTACAGATTCACTCTCCACACATTTCTTGAGGCGTGGCTCGTGTACATGTCCAAGACGTTGATGCCATAAGTCGCTACCTTGAGATGACGCAACTGAGGCGTACCCAGTGTCCGCAGTAGGAACAACTTGACAGTCTAGTTGATAAAGTTTATCAGCCAGTGACCCCATTCCACGAAGCTTTCCCAGATACAACATTTTTGCGGACCAAACTCTACGGCGTTGCCCTTAGCAACTGCAGCTCTTACGGAAAAAAGGTTGCAAGTGAGTTTAGGCACGTACAGCACATCATACAAAACTGCTTTCTTGGATTCAGTTGCTTCAAACAGCATATTCATTCGTACGCTTCCAGACCCCAACGCTTTCACAACACGACCATCACCCAGCGCAACATTTTCAGGCTTGTCAAATTCCTGAAAATTCACCATAACGTGCTTTTCTTTCGTCATATGACTTGATGCACCCGAGTCGATAACCCATGGACTACATTTCTTCTCCGCAGACTCCACGCTCTCAACAGACGCCACAAACGCAGCAGCATAAACATCTTCACCTTCGAAGCCAGAATTTTTCGGTCGGCGCTCGTCACTCTCGGCCATTTTTGCTTTGTGCCATTTAAATTTCTTGGGACAATAACGGCGAACGTGGCCCACATCGCCGCATCCAAAACATGTAAGCTGATTACGTGGACAATCACGGCGAACATGGCCCACAGTACCGCATCTAAAACATGTTGGCTGATCGCGTGGCGTATCTCTCCCGAAGGCCCCCGTCAGTGCTGACTCAGCTTCTAATAACTGACCGGATAGCTCAGATTGCTTTATTTCTTCGTGACTGAGTGCTTGCTGGACATAATCCAGGCTAACTCCATCCATTCTAGCTTCGATGGCGGTGACAAGGGTTGCGAAACTTCTTGGTAAACTTCCTAATAAAGTCACAACTTGATCCTCCTCGGAAATGGGCGCCCCAATTGCTGCTAGTTTATCGGTGATGTCCTTCATGTGCTTCAAATGTTGTTCCACCGATGTACCCTCTTTCATCTCGGAACGAAAATACTGCTTCTTTAAAAATAGTTTGTTCGCGAGTGTCTCTCGTTCAAAATGTTTCCTTAACGCATCCCACGCTTGCTTCGGTTCTTCGCTTGAGGTGATCAAGTAAAGCTGAGCACTATCAATCGCCAACGCAATTGTCGAGAACGCTTTTTGTAGCCTCAGTAGTAATATCGGAGTCTGACTAAAACCACCTCGGGCGCACCCACATAATTTTTACCTCTCACCGGACTAGTACTCAGGGGCTAAACCCCTTCGCACCTACTAGTCCGGTGAGAGGTAAAAATTATGTGGGTGCTGCTCGGTAGTTTTAGTCAGACTCCGATATTACTACTCGGAAGAAAAGAACAAAAACCGAATAAACAAACGAGCCGCGGAACGTCTATTTAGAGGAACACAACAGTGAAGTACAAACGTTCTAAATAATAAAAATTAAAAATATTTTTTCTACCTTATATACGATGGACGAAATTGACCTCGAATCTTTGGAAGAAGAACTTGCAAATCTTGATCCCGAAGATTTGCGATATTTATCAAAATTAATTGCAGAAGACACACCTACAATTCAAAGGGTAATAAACACTTTGCTGGATGAACCAATCCCAGAAGCCACAAAGAAAAAATTAAAAGCCCCATTAAAACCATTAAAACCAATACCGAAACCACCACCCAGAAACAGAAAAAGAAACAGAAAAGAAACCATTTTGAAAATATTCGACCCCATCCCGCCGAACAAGGTGAAAACCGTGACAGATTATCAGAATGAGGTTCTGGATCTGTACCATGACACGGAATATGAGGGTGTGGAAGAGGAGAGCGGGAGACGTTACAAGAGGTGGCGTTTTGTAGTGGGTCTAAACAAAGACCTCACACCCAGGTTCATTGAAAAGATAAGGGAGAACGTGGGAACATCGTTTTACATGAGGCACGCCTATTCGTATATTTTAGAAAACATTGAAGATGGGACTAGGCTTATTTATTACCAAAATAAGGGCTCCCCATGGATGAAAACGTACGCAGACGCAGAAGAATGGATCAAGGCAAGGGAGGCGGTACGTTTGGACCCGGATAACACTGAAAGACCAGATACAAAGTGGATCTTTGAGTCGCATTTCAATGTTGATGTAAAGGTTGTGCTAGACCGCCAGCCATTGATGGGAACAGGACCCTTACCAGACTGGCTGCGTAAACAAGCAAACACGGGGAGAAAACAAGCAATGGTGGCGCTGGACACCTATAGGGATAACCTGTGTTTATGGCGCTGTATCGCTGTGCACAAAGGAGCCAGACCAGATCGAAGTACAGAAGCAGCCCGAGATCTGGCCAAGAGTTTCTACAAACTTGAAAAGATGCCAAATAGTTGGGTTGGGAAAACCTCATTGGATGAACTAGAAAAGGTAGAAATGCACCTGAACAAGGGCAAACCTTTCTCAGATTGGCTTGGGATAAGAGTTTATATGCCAGAGTGCATAGAAGATGAATTTGACATGGAAGCGCCAATCGAGGTGGTATGGCATCTCACAAGAAACCCAGCGCCGCAGTTTAAAAATATTATGACAATCGGTGTTTTTAATGAGCACGCATTCTTGATAAAAGACATAACAAAGTTAGCGAAAACTTATGAATGCATCCACTGTCACGCAAGATTCACAAAGGCTTGCAACCTCCAACGTCACGTGGAAAGATGCGCCCAAGGTAAAACAGTAACACACTGCCCCGGAGAGAAGGTCGAAGCGCCACAAACAGCATATCAGAAAGCGTTTTATCCGAAGCAAAAGGCCTCAAAAGAATCAATCCAATGGTTGGAGTACGTGGCAAAACACTGCAAAATCACCATTCACCACGCTGAATCAGGTCACGGAGGTGAAAGGTGGATAGAGAAAAGTCCAGTAGACGGGTACAACCACGAAAGAAAGCTGGTGCTGCAGTATCACGGCTGTAGCTGGCACGGATGTCCGAGATGTTACCCAAATCGAGGGCAAATATTATCACACGGGACAAAGACGGCAGAAGATCTGTACCAAGCAACAAAGAAGAGAACAGCCCACCTAAGAAAGGTCGGATACAAAGTAATCGAATGTTGGTCATGTCAGTGGCTCGTCCCAGGAGGTGCAGACAAATATGGTGAAGAACCATCAAAACCTCAAACAAAAAGCTATCCACACGCTATTCTGTATGACTTTGAGGCGTACGGAGACAAAAACCATCGAAAGGAACCAACAGGAAATCTCACGATTGAGAACAAACACATACCAATCTCAGTAAGCGTGGGCGATACATTGGAAAGAGAGCCAACCCACATCTGTGAAAAAAACCCCAAAGTGTTGGTTCAAAAGTTCATGGAAGAACTGAAAAGACGAGAGAAAAACATCAGAGCAAAAGTGCGCGCAGAATTCATGCCGGCAGACATCGAGCTGATACCAAAAGATCAAAGGAAAAAAATAGAAGAATGGTGCGACCAGGTGCCAACACTCGGTTTCAACTCAGGAAGTTATGATTTGAACCTGATAAAGAATTACTTCGCGGAACAGCTCGCAGGTACAACCAACAAAGTGAGAGTGGCAAAGAATGGGAGTAAAATCATGTTCTTACTCACGGACAGATTGCGTTTCCTGGACATAATCAACTACTTGGGCCCAGGAATCAGCTACGCGAAATGGGTGGAAGCGTACGACTGCAAGGCAACAAAATCCTGGCTCCCATACGAGTGGTTTAACAGCGCAGAAAAGCTGGATTACCCAGGATTGCCAGATTACCTACACTGGTATTCGAAGCTTAAGAATGAGTACGTTCTAACACGGAAAGAATGGGAGGAATGTCAGAGACTGTTCAAAGAAAAAGGGATGAAAACCTTTAAAGACTGGCTGAAATATTACAATAATCTGGATGTGGCACCCGGGCTTGAAGCGCTCCAAAAAATGAAAAACTTTTACATTGAGAAGGGGATAGACATAATGAAAGACGCAGTCAGCATACCGGGGGTGAGTTTGCATTACTTGCTAAAAGGTGCAATAGAACGCAAAGCGGAACTATATGCCCCAAGAAAAGAAGCATATGAGATGTTAAAAGGGGCGGTAGTCGGAGGGCCAAGTTTGGTCTTCACAAGATATCATGAAGCAGGTAAAACGCGGATAAGATCGCATCAACACACGGACGCGAAACTTTGTCAAAACATCCTCGGATATGACGCGAACGCGCTGTACCTCTCAACAATGCTGAGAGAAATGCCATGCGGAAAAGAAAGGGTTGTGCACTACACGGACGAGTACCAAGTAGATGCTACCCCAATATTAACGCACAGATTAAAAGAAAAAAGCTGGTTCGGGTACGCAGAAGTGGACATAGAAATCCCAAACCACTTGCACCAAAAGTTTGAAGAAATGTGTCCGTTCTTTCACAACAAAATGGTACCAACCAAAGCTGTCCCAAAGCATATGAAAGAATACTTGAGAGCAACAGGAAGAAAACTAGTGGAGAAAAACAAGAAACTAATGGGAACGCTGTCAGCACAGAGGATACTTTTATATGAGCCGCTGCTGCAATGGTACATAAACCACGGGGCAAAGATAACTAGAGTCTACCGGACGATCGACTACGAGCCGAAAGTAATATTCGAATGGTTCGTGAAAGAAGTCACAGAAAACCGCCGTACAGGGGATGTGGACAAAAGCAAAGCACTATTGGCTGATATATTCAAACTTCTGGGAAACAGTGGATATGGGAAGCTGATAGAAGCGTTAGAGCGGCAAACAAACGTAATTTACACCAAAGATGAAAAGGTGGTGGACAGAGCATTGAGAAGCGCATACTTTTCAGACTTGGATGAGATTGGAGAAGCATATGAGTTAGAAAGTAGAAAAGCACGGATAACAATCAGACGCCCATTTCAGGTAGGAATAGCGGTGTATCAGCTAGCCAAGTTGAGGATGCTTGAATTTTACTACGACTTCTTGGATAGGTATCTTGACAGGAAAGATTTCGAGCTGATCCAGATGGATACAGACAGCAACTACCTCGCAATCTCAGGAAAGAGTCTGGAAGACATTGTGAAACCAGATATGAGAGAAGAATTCGAGAAAGAAAAAAAGAACTGGCTGGCATGGGACAAATGGAGCGGAAGAACGCCGGGACTGTTCAAAAAAGAATTCGAAGGGGAGCGGATGATCGCGCTGTGCTCCAAATGTTATTATACAGAAGATGGGGAAGCAAAAAAGAAGAAACTGAGCTCAAAGGGGATGTCAAAGAGGCAAAACGAGATCAACTGGCACCGTTTCAAGGCAGCGCTAGATGGAAGCAAGGATATGGCAACAAACAGGGGTTTTCGAATGCGAGATGGGAATATAGTAACTTACGAACAGGAGAAGCTGGGGTTGAGTGCATACTATGACAAACGATGGGTACTGTCTGACGGCATACACACCGAACCAATCGAATATCATATTTAGTTCACAGCCGGAGGTAATTGTGTGTTTGGAGGTACAACAAGCAGTTCTTCACGTACAAAGCCACGTTTGGGACCGTCAGACAAATAGTAGAGAACAGGCTGATTCGGTTTAGAAAAAGAGCGTTCAATATTATAAACATCCAAAGACCAGATTGGATCAGTGGCTCTTTTAACACCACCTTCAAGCTCACCAGGTTGGTACAAATATCGAACCAAAACTATGGAGGGGAGCTTTTTTTCATTTTCTCCAACAGGTCGTAAATATTTGGTTGCTGGCTCCGCATAAACATTTTTTTTCTTGATTGCGGCAGCAGGTTTCATACCAATCAATCGAGTGACTTGGTTGTTCAGAGCAGAAACAACTTTGGGGAGCCTTTTTACCCACACAGTAGACCGCAGACCCTCAGGTGAACGCATTTCAACTGCATACTGGTGGCCAAACAAACGCTCAGCCAAGGTACGATTGAAACGTTCAACGATAGCTTGGTCTCTATGAATTTCAGGGTGACCACGTCTGATAGAAGTTTTGTGATTTTCCATTTCTTTTGTAACAGCGCCCATAAATTCACGCCCAGGATCAACCTGCAACAGTTGAGGCCATTTCAAAGGTCCACGTGTATAAATTGTCTTAAAAGCTTTGGCAACCTCATCAGAGTTTTTAGAAGTTAAAGGCTGAGCTTCTTTGAATCTGCTGGCAACATCAACAACGGTAAGCGCGTATTTGTAAGTGCTACGGCCCACTTTGTCATGTGGCAGAAAAAGAAGATCTGCCTGATGTACTTTGTTGGGTGTAGGCACGTCGAATTTTAGGCGAGGAATGTAGCGCGGTGCGGGGAGGTAAATTTGCCAGAGCGCTTGTTTGAACAACCATTCTTTGGCAACAACTTCAGGAACCTTTGCAGCGACCGCTAATTTTTTAATGGCGGAGATACCTTTCCAGTAACCTTGTGGGCTGTAATAACGCCGCTCCAATTTTCTGTCCATTTAAATAATTATGCGCGACATATATACATGACAACAAAAATGAGTTTGGGTTTACCTAAGGGGTGTGGAAAAAAAGAGCTAAAAGAAATGTTGATAAAACAGCAGGAAGCGAAAATAAAAGAAATCAAGCCGGAAAAAGATCTTGACGACCGTTACGAGTGGGATCAGCAACTGAGTTGCTATCCTGAGCCCGAAGAGATGAGCCACCCTCCCAAACCAAAATTATGGTATTTAATTGCAGTATTAAAAAAAACCGGCATTTCTTTAGAACAGGTCGGTGACGAAATGGGGCTGGCCTTTTTGGGTAATGTCATTCACCAGTTCAAGCGGTATCAGCAACTGAGTTGCTACCCCGGATCATGTAACTATGTTTGTTTTTTATACAACTATTTTCAAAAGGTCTCAACAAGAGATTGGCCGGCGAAAAAGGCAATACTGGGAAAGCTCACGAAAAGATTGCCGAAGATGGTACAAACCAGAAATAAAGCCGAAAAAAGTTTCAACGAATGGTGGTTGGAGGCAAACACCCACCATTAAACAGAAGTTGTCTTTGATGTTCTGTTAACCTTTACCCCGCCGTCAGTGTGGTTTGAAAAACGCAGTTTTGTCTTTGCAGTAGTAAAGCTGTTGTACTTTTTGATAATATCTTGGTACTCACTGTCTGAGATTTTACCATCTTCAAGAGCGGTCGATATGAGAGAGTTGATTGAGCTCAGCGTAGCTTCAGCCAAAGTTTGTATTTTTTCGTGTTTTTTCGCTTTACGCAGGAAAAATTTGATGGTGACCATGCCGGAGGTTGACACCAATGAAAACAAGGCGGCAGTTGCGATTAAAGGCCCGCCAACAACAACGCCAACCACAGAAAGAGAAGCGGCCAACCCAGAGCCTGTAAGAATGGTAGCAACTCCGCCTGTTAACGCACATACCGTTTGACAACGCGTGTGCCACCGTTTAAACTTGGCTGAGGTTTGGTAGTAGTGCACCAACTGGTTTTCCAAATTTGTCTTTATTAATTCTATTTCAGCCCGCCTGAATTTTGATGCAGAATCCATTTCCTATATATGTGTTAAAAATATTTCGTGGGGTGTGGGTTATCAACAATTATATGTATTATGCCATTTGCCGTTAATTTTCTTTAGCTCCATCCTACAATCTTTTTTAGGGTGTGTCCAGAACTTTTTGCTGAACAGACCGGTTTTCGTGTTAAAGGCACCTTTTGCGATGTCACCACTCCAATACTTTTTAAACAAATCCTTATCACCACCTGTGACAGCCATGATTGCAGCAGCCACATCTTGAGCCGGTTGAAAGCCCGGAACCTTTTCGCCGATCTTTTTATTGATCGTTTCACCAACACCCAAACCCACTTTTTGCTTCGAGCTGATTGCGTTGCGCGCCGCAGCATGACCCCATTGCCGTTTGTTTTTGGGGATAGCGTCAAGCGCCTTCACCATTTTTTTGTCAGCAACATGTTTGCAGCTTTTCTCATTTTTCTTTCCTGCACAGACGGCATAATCAACATCATGCTGCATTGAAACTGCGTCTGTGGCGCCTGTGGGTTGCTGATAAATCTTCAAAATCTTTCCCGTCTTGGGGTCGTAAGAAAGCTGTTTTTCAAGAGGATTGTACGGTCCTGTGTAGTTATGACCAGGAAGCGTCCACCCCTTTTTTGGCTTAGGCAGCTTACCAATAGCTTTATGCAAATCAAAAGCCCCACCACGTTGGTAAAGAGGGTTTGTTGGGTCGTCTACTCGATTACCCGCATAAATTCTCATATCATAATTACCACCACTTTGCGTTTTATTAGAAACGAATCGTGTCTTGGTGATGCCACAACTTGCGCATTTTACTTTAAGCAGCCTTCTACCATTTTTTGCGGTAGTGTTTTTTTCACTTCCCGGTACGTTGGGTGTGAAACGCTTTTCCTTCACGCAGTATACCTCCATCTTATATAATTAAAGAAAATTCTCAGGCCGCTGTGTGACACCCACCTTTCAACTTATTTCCCGGTATCATATCTTTTGGTCTTAATCTGTTTGAGGCTTTAGTCAACAAATCCCCAGACAAAGCATCAATTGTGTAATTAACAGCTTTTCTCGCGATTGGTTTGGCTTTATTGGCTAACTTCTTCTGATACTCTGGTTGTCTCAGAAACTCGCTTGCAAAGTATCTTCCTTGTTTCACACCTTGCTTTGCTAAATAAGGAACTCCATACTCAAAGAAAGCTTCAGCTGCTGTATTTCCAACTGTATCAAAAACTCCACCTCCAAACATTCTTTTTTCAGCGCGTGCAAGTTCTTCTCTCTTCTTTTTGGGTAAACCCCTTCTGGTCCACTTAAATATTGGATCTAAAATATTACCTCCTTCTTGAGCAGCACCACTTTGTGTTTTATTAGAAACGAATCTTGTCTTGGTAATGCCGCAGCTAGCACATTTTACTTTAAGCAGTCTTCTGCCGTTTTTTGCGGTTGTAATTTTTTCACTTCCCACCACATTGGGTGTGAAGCGCTTTTCTTTCACACAGTAAACATCCATCTTATATAACTAGCAAAAATTCACTGGGGTAAATTATGTGTAAAATAACCCTTCACCACAGCCTCGTTGGCGTGTGTATTTTCTGAAAACATACTCAAAATATCTCGAAACGACCGCCCTTTGTTACGCTCATTCAGGAAAAGCAAACAGTAGTAGCCGCAGCGCACACTGGATTCCCACTGAAGCTGGTTGTCATTTCGTAGAAAGGTCTGTTTGCCCTCGAGAATCAACTCAATTTCCCATTCCGCGGGCGGGGGTAAACCGAAAGAGTCAAAGTATTCAGGTAGCAACTCAGTTGCTGATCCCCAACAGCATACCCAATGGGTGCCTGGCCCTCCAAGATCATCCATGTTGATTATACAAGGGGAGTGGTTTTTCACGTGGATCTCGTCTCTCGCAAATATACCTTTGATGGGGATTTTCAAGTATTGGCACCATCGCTGCAAGTCATAATCAGTTAAGGGGACATCAACGAAGGCGGGCTTTTTTTTTATCACCCCAAGAACCAATAAATGGTGGCGGGCGCATAAATGGTGGAGGGTTGATGCGCATTCCCTTTCCTCCTGTTGGGGGTTTTACCCGCATGCCTGATCCTGAGTTGCCGATCCCGTGTTTGCGCACACGTCTGATTTGTGTCTTGCTCATGTCTATGTCCACGCCCGTTTTGTTTTTGATAGCGCGCTCTATTTTTTTGATCTGCCTGGCGGTCAAGTGCAAAGTGTCGCTACCGCCGGTTATAGCCTCATTTTTAAATCTGAGCGTAACTGCTTCTCCTCGCCCAAAGGCTCGCGCGAGGCTTACCTTCTGCCCGTCTGAAAGTGAAATCTTGTGCGGATAGTAAGTCGTCATCTCTTATATTTCATACAAAATTATTTCACTTTGGGGTATCAGCAACTCAGTCACTCAGCAGCAAAGTAGCCAATTCCACTAAACCATCACCAGCTCATTACCCACCTGCCTGAGAGCAAATTCGGACTCATACAAAATTCCTGCATAAATGGTGTAGTCTTGCGCGTTGGCCGCCTCATTGAGCTTGTAGTGGAAAACCATCTGTTTCGGGTCGTTGGTCCTGTTATCCTTGTTTTCGCGTAAGTCAAAATAGAGTACTGGGTATAAATCCTTGAAGTTGTTGGGCTGAAGCTGAACACCGGTGTTGTAGTCGTTTTTGCGGTACCGGTAGTTCTTTAAGTCATTAAGAATGCGCAGTTTGAAGTTTTCGTCGTAGTCCAGCTCCGGATAGTACTGTGAAGAGCCGTACTGTAGCCGGCAGGTCGCTAGCTTGGCTGAATTGTCTCCGTCAATGTTAAAGGTGTCAAAGAAGTAGGGGTTTTGAGTCAAGGCGTCCTTCTTCCTTGACTGTTGAATGAAAATGAAAACATGTTTGGCATCCTTTACGCCGGGATTTATCTGCCACTGTCCGAAAGCGTCACGCCGGCTGCTGCTGGGCTGGATCATTTCATTCAGGTACGTCCATTTCTGAGGTTTCAAAAAGTTTTCATTTGCGAGCTTTTGTCCTTCACTGGTGAAACGCAGCATTGGAACCCACAGCTCGAAGTTTCTCACCACTATCCTGCGATTGGTGCCATCGTTTTGCCAAATCAGCTCTGCATCCGATTGTAGCTCAATTTCGAACTCCATCTGCATTGGGGGGAGAAGTTTGTCACCCAACTCTTCGAAGAATGAGTACCTGTTAAGCGGTATAAGGGTTTCAACTGTAAGACCCGCATGGGCAAGCAAACCTCTTTCTCTAATTCCAAGGTTAGTGGCGGCGGCGGCTGTTACATTGCTATCCGCTGTATCCAAATACCAAAACTGATCTTTCGCTGCGCTCCTCGCGAAGTCATCAGAAAAATCCAACAAGTTTTTGATAAATATGAGCTTGTGAATGTTGTCCACGTTGTAAATGTTTTTGCCCGATGATTTTACCACAAGTTTGTTTATCAGTGAAAATGAGCTGTTAATGGGTGCTGACCGAGCATCTGCTGCAACTGCCGCACCATCCGCAGTTACCTCGAAAGTGAAATCAGCCCGGAAGTAGGCGTTATACCAGTCATACCAGTTGTCTCGGTCGGTGAGTGTGAATTTATAGTTTGTTTTTACCTGGTGCTGATTGTTTCCCGGGATACTAATCGGTTTGTCTAACATGATACGAACATACTCTGTTTTTTCCAAATGCCTGTGGCTTCTGAACATCTTGCGTCCTATATATCTTTTTAAAAAATTATTTTAATTTTCTGCTATCAATTGGTTTACTTTCAACCTTGCAGCCCGACCGAGATTTAAGATCTGTTGCAACTTTTTCCGTGAATCCCCGCTTAACTGAGTTGCTACGCCAGGGTTTAGCATCTTCTTCAGTTTTTGTTTCGACTCTGTACTAAGTTTCTGTGATGGGGTCTTTTTACTCTTTGGTTTTACACTTGGGGTCTTTTTACTCTTTGGTTTTACATATGGAGTCTTTTTACTCTTAGGTTTTACACATGGAGTCTTTTTACTCTTTGGTGTGGGTTGCAACTTAGTTGCTGATACCCCACTTCGCAAAACCGCTTGTATCTTGTCAGCCGCTTTTTCTTCTGCTTTTTCTGCGGCTTTTTTCAGCATTCGCTTCGAGGCTTCATTTACAGCCTTCTCCAACGTCTGACGGGTGACCTTCTTTTTGAACCGCTTTCCTATATTCATCAGGGTGTCTCTTACAACCCCCGTACCTTTGTGTCTGTATCTATATGTTCCGTTTGGCGCGTCATAATATCTCGCCCACTCGCTCGGATGATTCATTATTATACTTAGGTGTAAATTATTTTTCTTTTTCTTCTTCAATGATGATACTTAAAGCCACGTCTTGGTCATTCAGATCTATAATGTTGTTGCGCCCGTCCGTGATTTTGATATTTATCGCATTGATTCTATTTTTGTTCACCGGGTGCCACAAGAGGCGGTGGGGCTCTTTTGAAAAGGGGTAGCTGACTGTGAGTTCAGCGGTTGAAAAAGAGAACATAACGTCGCCCCCGATGTTGTCCACTGCTCTTGTAATGAGGTCACAATGGATGTAGATCCAGTCGACGCCTCTTGTTATATTTGGCACGCGATCACTCCTATTGTTCGCTCCATCTATTGTTTTCTTGTCAAAACCCAGCAACGCAGCAAATTCACCTCCACTTAGATCAAGCTCGTAGCCGTCCTGCAACAGAATAACCGCCCGATACGTTGTGGTGTGAAAATACAGCTGGACAATAAACTCGGATTTTTCATCCTCGGGATCCACTCTTCCGATAAGCGACTGAATGGTGGTGTTGAGACCTTTGTAATCATACATCCCGTCCGGAATTGTCACGGTTTTCCAGTTCTCTGTTTTTTTCCGCCATTTGAATTCGTTGTTGTTGTACCGTTTCGCGATGTTGTACCACGAATAAGACATAGATACCAGCTCATTTAACGCCGCCCTGTACTTTTTGAAGGGATCTAAAGCGATTGGCGGGTCAAAGTTAATTGTAAAGTCATGTGACTTGCTGTTGGCGTTGTTTTGTTTGGCCAGCTGCGAGTCGAGCAACAGGTTGAAATGAAAATGGGTTGACATGTTGCTTATATATTATTACTCAAAATTTTGTGGGCTTCTTTTTGTGTTATTTCCTTTAGCTTTACCAGCAACCCTAACATCTGCTGGACCTGTTTTTTCAGCTTCAGTGAAGTGTTGCCCGCCTGTATAGACGCTAAGCTTAAGTGTAGCCTTTCAACCAATGCGTTTGGATCAACACTTCCACTTCCTTCCATTTCTTCGTCTGAGGGTTCCATCGATTCGAAATACCTTTGGGGTATTTTAATCCCTTTTTTTCTCCTGTCAAGAATTTCATCTCTTGCCTTTTTTATGTCTGCCAATGTGTAGCCGTGGAATTTTGATTTTTTGCTTTTTACAACATAGTCAGGATTGTCTTTATTTTTTGTTAACATGCTGCTCAGTGTCTGCAGGTCAACTGACTCTGATCCCTTGATAACCAGCTCTTGTGGTGGCCCCCATTTACTTGGTTTTTCCTCCGGGCTTTCCATTAATTCCGTTTCTTCCTCTTCAGCCAAAGGTGGTAACGGTGTTGATGTAGGAGATGGTGGTGGTGATGTTGTTGGTGATGGTGGTGGTGATGATGTTGGTGATGGTGATGGTGGTGGTGTTGGTGATGGTGTTGGTAGTGGTGTTTCCGCATCCGGATTAAAATCTCCGTCGAAGGGGTTATTTAAATCAAACTCATCCATACCATAGTCTGGAACCTCTTCCTCTTCTTTTGGTGCCGTCCCTACTTGGAGTTTGTCAAGCGGCGATGTGATAGGTTTGAACAAATCCTCACCTGATAGCTGGCCAAACCCTTTATTGATTTTGTAATTTTTTATTACCGCGAGGATTTTGTCGTTCTGCTGCTCAACTTCAGCCTTTTCGCTGGCAAGTTTTTGCCACTTCTTCATGGACATATTTTTGCCGTATATATAACAGAAAAAAATGAAAATTCCCAATTACGACCCCAGTTTGACTACAAAAAGTAATTACAAGCGGGGGCACCCTTGTATGCCAGCAGATACCTTTCGGATGCTTATTTGCGGGCCAAGCAACTCTGGTAAGACAAATATTCTCATGCATATGCTTTACAGGCTATTGGTCTACGACAAAATTTACCTTTGCGCTAAGAACCTGCATCAAGACAAGTACCAATATATGATTGATGATTTCGACACAAGAGTCAATCCTGTGGCTGGGTATAATGTTATTGAAGGTGCCAACGATGTTATTCCTTTGGAAACGCTGTCCACTGACAATCAAAAGATTGTAATTTTCGATGACATGGTTTGTGAAAGCAACCAAAACGACATTATCGATTATTTTATCAACGGTCGCCACCGCAATTGCAGCGTCATTTATCTTTCTCAAAGCTATTTTAAGGTCCCCAAAAACATCCGAGATAATTGTAGCCACTTTTGCATTTTCAACTTTCTTCCCAGAGAAAATAACCGTATTGCTGATGAATTGGGAATTGACAGAGAGCTGCTTGAAAGGGCTACCGATGCTAAATATTCTTTTTTATACCACGACAAACCAAAAAAAACCACACTTAAAAATTTTGACGAAAATATATAGAGATGGGGTTTATTAACGGTGCGACGGGTGCAACTCAAACACATGAAGAGTCTACTTCAATCCGAGGGGAAGCCGGCCCTGCTGGTCCTGCTGGTCCAACTGGCGCAACTGGAGCGCGTGGTCCTAAAGGTGAAAAAGGTGATAAGGGTAATACTGGTCCACAAGGTCCTAAAGGAGATAAAGGTGATGCTGGGGAAAAAGGATTAAAGGGTGAAACGGGCTCACAAGGACCGACCGGACCTGCTGGACCAACTGGAGCAACTGGACCTACAGGACCAACCGGAGCAACTGGACCTGCGGGACCCGCTGGAGCAACTGGACCTGCGGGTTCAAAGGGCGCTATGGGGGATAAAGGTGAAAAAGGGGAAAAGGGTGATAGTGGGGATTTATCAACCGCTAACATTACTGGTGACATTGTCATGAACGACCATGCAATCAAACAGCTCGCAAATCCTGTCGGCGATCAAGATGCTGTCAATCTCACTTCAATGAAAAAATATGTGGGCTCCTCTGCAATTACAACTGGGCACGCTCATAAAAAGAATGACTTAGGTTTTTTAACCCAAAGGGTTGGTGTTTCAGCTGTAAACAATATTTCTTCTGTTACCGTTGAAGACTTTACATCCAACCTTCACAGTGTCAATAAAAAGGCTTACACTTTTAACATTATAAAAACAAGTAACAATTCTTTCAACTCGCGTTTGGCGTTGAATAAAACACCTCTAAAAGAAGGAGAGTACACTATATGTGTTGAGTTCTTTTACCCTAAAAACAAAAACGACCAAAACTGGTTTCTTAACCCTTTAAACAAGTTGGCCTCCAGTACTATTACCTACCACACCAAACGCTTTGCCACCCATAACCCTCCGTATATAAGGATCATTTTTAATACTTACAAATTAAAAGATAAGAATGACGACACTATCTATTTTGACATTTTAAATCCGGGTTATGATGGTTCAGCACCTAGTGAAAAGGCCGCTTTAATCATTTACGGTGTAAAGGGGTATCAATCAGATATAGACGGAATTATTTACGATGATGTTTTCTTTCTCGCTTCCGACGGTGATTTTACTCTACAAACAAATTTAGATATGAACTTTTTTCAAATAAAAAATTATGATCCAGGCTTCGTAACAGACAACGATACAATCAAGTTAGAAAAAGATTTAGATCTTAACGGTTATTCGTTAAAGAATTTCCAACCTAGAATAGTAATAACTGGAGAATGGAAATCCGATGAAAATGTTACTGGTAATAGAACTTTTGTTAAATTCGACAGTAACATTCGTGTGATGGCGCCATTTCCTTGCTTACTCGACGGTATCTCAGCTTTAATTATAGAACAAAAGGGTGCCTCTAGAACTTATGAAAGAATAGGTTTTAATTTTACTTTACCTGGTGGTTTAAGATCTGGCGTCCCATTTACAAGCGTACGTAATGCTGATGGTTTAAAATACCAATATGCGGAGCCCCGTTATGGCGGTGAAAGAAAACAAATAAATCCGGGAGACTATTTTGGGGTTTATTTATCTCAACACGACCACCCAGATATAGCCCTATCTAATACAAAACGTGTATTAGTAAGTTTAATTTTAATAGACGATTTTTCTTTTAAGAAGTAAGTTTGCCGACGTGTAACCATGCATGTAGTTTCCTGTCTCGTGTTATTGGCACGTGTACAGAACGTTCTAGAGACAAGTTTCACGTGTTTTGCCTCGTGTTATATACCGCTTATAGATTTCCATGTTTACACATCCCCAGCCGCGCCTCTCACGCTGGTTTAGCCGCATTTTGATGTATTCCCCCATCATCCGCTCTCTGTGCTTTTCTGGAAGATTTTGGATTTGCTCCACAAGGTCCTGCTCCGCCATGCGACTTGTCAGCTTTATATTTGAAGTTAGAAATTATGTTAACGCAAAAAGTATAGTGGTTGCTCGTTTAATATGATTTTTACTCTTTTGAACCCGTATGAGTCTTTCCACAATGGGGGGGGCTTTATTTCTTCATGAAAAACTTCCTCTAAACCTATTTGTCTTATTTTATCTCCCCCGCGCCAACAATCACCCCAATATACATTAAAACATTTGTCGTAATCGTTTTCATCATAAATAGGATAGCCGAGATAGTGATAAAATCCATCTCTTTTGCACAGATTACAGTGATTATTTCGAAAGCAATGCTCATTATAATGGCTGATGCATTTTATGACCTTTACAATTTGTTGATTGTATCCGCAAAATGGGGCTTCCTTGATTTCAGCATGAACCTCGTCCCAGCCAAGGGCTTTTCGCTGTCTGAGCTTCATTGAAGTATACGCTTTGTTGATTTCTTTTCTGACGTCGTCCCAGCCAAGCATTTTACGTTGCCAGAGTTTTATTTGAATATACTCCTTTAAGATTTGTTTTCGAAGTTCTTGTGGAAGTGCTTGTATCAGTTCTAATGTATCCATCGCGTTTAAATGTTTTTAATTATTAATTGTTGTTAACTTGTTGGTGTGTTCCTCTAATTGCAGCGCGCCGTACGAGGCCCTAATACTCTATCTATGTAGTTTGCCAGCTGCCTTTCTTTGTACCGCTTTTGTTTTTCCATTTCTTCTTCCCATTGCTCCTCCGTGCTCTGGTTACCTCTTTCTTTTGACATTTGCAGAGCTCCTTCTTCAAAAAATACTTTGTCTATGTAGTTTATCAGCTGCCTGTTTTTGTACCGCTTTTGTTTTTCCATTTCTTTTCCCCATTCTTCCTCCGTGTATGGGATACGTTGGTTTAGATGTTTCTTGATTATCATCTCCCCTATAAATACGTGCTTCCTTTCTTGTTCTTGATTTATCATTATATCAAGCGCCTCTTTTAGCTTGTGCTCTGCCATTTACTTTGTGCTGCGTTCCTCTAAATGCGCTGCGGCTGAAAATATTTACAGTTTATACAGAATGATTGTGTTGATCCACATGCTCGTGTGCGCTTTCAAAGACCTTTCTTCCCCCTCTTGGGCAAATGATGTCAAACTTGTTACCGCTCAAGCTGTAGAAGCTATTCTTGATGCTGCTGAACGGTCTATAAACTTATCTCCCCCCTAAAACTTCAAACTTTTCTTTATTATGTACTCTACCTGGTCCTGGCTAAACTCATTCGCCATTATTCTGCGGTACAGCTGCGGCGTCATGATTGGTGTTTCATAAACCGGCTCTCCTGATCCCGTCAAATCGTACTCTTCCATATCTGTTAAGTCGACTTCTTCTTGTTGTTCTTGTTCTCTACTTATGTGGTTTAAAATTGTTTTTGGTGAGCTCCTTGGTACTAGTCACGCTGCGGCGCTTGTTTCATTTTGAATTTTCCAGATTTTGCAGGCTTTGCAGACCGTTTTCACAAAATAAAAATACTCCGGGTCGTACCAGAATGTACGCAGAAATCTCTTCAGATCTTCGCTTGTTGTGCATTTGTTGCAACTGTGGTTGTTGTGTTCAATTTTTTTGCAGCTTGGGCAGTAGCTGCTTATCACTATTTTCTCTTCGTGTCGGCATTTTGGTGCTAGTCTAATCAACCTGTTTACTTGTTCCCACCCGTTCAATTCCCTCATTTTGATTTGAAGCTTGTAAAAGCGATTAATTTGGGTAATGATGTTATTGATGATTTCTTCCCGCTCTTCACCTTCACATTTAATGTCTTCCGTGGGTACGACACATTCATAAGCTTCTTCGACAACGTTTTGGACATGTTCTCGAATATCTTCCGGAAGCATTTTTACGGTTTCAAACACGTCTTCCCACTCAAGTTGTAATATTAGATCTATTATGGTATCCTGCAAATCTAGTTTTAGGTATTTATATCTAGCTTCCATGTTTATTAATTGTTGTTAACGTGGTGCTGCGTTTCTTTAAATGGGCGGTGTTGCTTGCTGTTTTTCGGAGTAGTAATATCGGAGTCTGACTAAAACTACCGAGCAGCACCCACATAATTTTTACCTCTCACCGGACTAGTAGGTGCGAAGGGGTTTAGCCCCTGAGTACTAGTCCGGTGAGAGGTAAAAATTATGTGGGTGCGCCCGAGGTGGTTTTAGTCAGACTCCGATATTACTACTGCCTCGATCGAAAAAGGGCTTGCACCGTTGTCGTGGCGTCGTCTGCAAGGACTTCTGATCCATCTACCAAGCCCCATAATCCTTTCGCCAGCAGTAAATGTTTCATTTGAAATTTCCAAGTGTTCCAGTTGCTTCCATTGAGTTTGTCGATCGACCACTTTTCCTCCATGTTTGATTCACGCAACCGTTTAAAAAATAAATCCGTCACAAATTCAAAAACCCGCTCGATCCTACGCTCGAAAATCCAATCGATCACAGACGCTGATCATCTCAATTTCAACTCGACCAAACCACACTCTCCTGGGCCCATAACCTAATGTTTTTACAGCGTTGAACAACTTTTTCGAAAACCGTTATACCTCCCCCCCCCCCCCCCCTACATAAATAATGACCGGTCCCTTACATCGTTTGTCAAGACATCCATGATGTAGACGTTACTGATGCTTGTACGATTAACATTTACCAAGAAATAGTTTCCGTTGTTGTCTTTCTTCACGTCAGTTTCTATCGAACTTCCAAAATGAACAGTATTAACGCATCAACGATTAAGCCGCCTTTACATACAACCCCTCCACAAGAAAGACTGAAGAAAAGCAGTTTTTAAAAACTCTTAGAACAATAAACGAGGTAAGGATTTATTTATTCGGGTTTCTTGTATATGAAATGAGTAAAACCAACTCGTCCTATGCGCTTGTCGGTTGCTTATCAACTCATATCCAACACGCGTCATGGAACAACGCCATTGTTTTTTCGGAGGCTATTGCCCGTCACCTATTGTAACCCCCTTGCGTGACAGTCTCATAATTGTGCAGGGCAAATACAGAATATCGCGTCGCTTATTAAACATGGCGTCAGTGTTTGCCACGATTTGCGATTCTTTCAGTTTCGGAAATGTTCTTTTGCTGTTGATTCTGCTACTAATGTTGCATTACCTGATGGTGCTCTACGAGTTCAGGAACATGCCGCCGGGTCCACGCTTAACGACTATCCCTGTTTTAGGGAACGCCTTTTCCCTCGACCCCAAGGCAGAGAAACTTACCGATGCTTTCAAAAGGTCAGTTCACTCCCAAGGAACACTACACGTAAGAGTGAGATTCCTGGCGATTTAGTTTTGTATTAAGTTAGGGCGATAGTAGTATAATCTGCTAGAACAAGGGTAACTTTTTAAAGCAACAAGTATCTTCGGTATCTTTTTAATGAAAAGGTTGAATTTTATAATAGACACTGCATTGTGCGGTTAATTCAGTAAATTCAAATCTTTCAAGATGCATAATTAGCGAAAACGTGTCCGACGCCTTGAGAAGCGGTACAATCGGATATTACTAATGGTACTTTTTGAAACGACCACTAAAGGAAAAACAAAACGGTACAATATGGAAAGCGTAACTAAGACTTACTAAGGAATATTTGATTGTTTATTACCACATTGAATTCGCCACGTTTATGATTTGCATTGAGTGTAGTCGCCTGGATGAATGATTTCAAAATGAACATGTCACTCTTTGTTACAGTGCATTGTTCATACTTTTGTTAAATGACTTTTCTTCTTTTTGCTCTATGTATTAGCAGCCGAAAGGACTGGTTAACATCAAAAGTTATTCGTTATCGCTTCAAACACATCACAAATAACTAGGGCGTCATGTTTACATTGTATACGTGCACCTGAACCGACAATAGATCCATTTAGTTTCATATGTTAATTGCCCATGTCAGATCATGTAATGTTCTTCACAGGACTCTTCCCTTTATTTTATATCTAAAACTATACTTTCTTTTAATGTAGTGACTGAAATGAATACTCCAAAATTTGATCATATAATACGCGCGGGTATTTTGCGAGTTGCGTAGTATTTTACGGGGCGAGGAAAACACGGCCATTATTAGTCAAAGTTTGTTTTGTTTTGTGCGGCGATTTGTTGCTTAGCCTGCATCGCAGACAGTCTAAACTGCCGGTGCGCAATAGCTCCCAAAAGCTTGTTCTGGCGTCCCACAGATTGGTGGTGTGGCTCGATCGAGAGTACAAAAGTGGTTGACAGACCTAAGGCGACTCCCGTAGTTTCTGCGTGATATTTGCCGAAATGCTATTCTTTGAAAATTTGGTCTTTCCACCGGTTTTCTTTTACACCTTTATCTTGAGGGCACTATATGCAGCATATAGAGTTGTTAAAGAGAGAAATGAATAATTTTTCGCGTCAGTCAAGCGTCTTGAGTATTGTTTTGAAATCGGTAAAACATAACATAATTCAATAATGAATTATGTCAGTAACAACGCTTCTTTCATGGTCATGACCAACTTCGAGGAAAAGCTGTAGCTTTGCTTTTCAGGACTCTGACAGTGGAAATTTACAATAAATGCGCGAATCGACCATAGTTCTTCACACAAGAAGTCTGAAGAGGTAACGCGACCGGCCAAGAACAAATCTATTGTTAGCATTGCGTGATCATTTACAAAGCGTGAATGAAACTAGCCAATCAGAAATGAACACATAGATCCTTGCAAAACTGCGGGATATCAGATAAGCTAAATAAATTACGAACAAAAGTTCATAGTACTGCGTGGCACTTGGATGAATCAAAATAAAAAATGTTAAAAGGTATTTGAGTGCCAAAAAGTTGTTTAAATACCAGACGTTTCGGGCTTCGCCCTTCATCAGTGTAAATTTTCACTGATGAAGGGCGAAGCCCGAAACGTCTGGTATTTAAACAACTTTTTGGCACTCAAATACCTTTTAACATTTTTTATCAGATAAGCTTTTGGGAGCAATTGTGCAGATGGACTTTACCGAGGATTTTGTGATACGTCCGGCTGCAACGCAGGCTTTTTGCTCCTCCTAGTACTTTTGCTCTGCTCTACAGTGTTATAGCGTGACATATTTTGCGCGTTTTCGTGATATAATATGGTACAATGGCGCAATAGTGGAATAATAATTTGCTTTATTCATGTCAGATAGAGCGTTTCCCTTTGTTTATATTAGAACTGAAGTTAGTACATTTTTCTTTGAGACTTTATTATGCAATAAGTTTATTAATGATGTAGGTAGTTATATGGGATTTTTTTTATTGAAGTTTCTATCCTAAACCAAGCTAACTGAATTAGGAAGATCAATTAAGGCAGCTCGAGCTCACGCTGTATTAATGGATGGAAGAAATTTCCAATGCCGCTCGCTAAAAGCTCAGGCGGTGTTGGACACAGAAAATGTACGTTCCTGTAAAAAAGTGCTCATACATAATTTACCGCATTAAGTAGAAAATCTTAACGAGAATATTTGTTATTTTTACAGTCTCAAAGAAAACTACGGCCGAGTTTTCTCCCTCAAGCTTGGAAGCTACAAGTTCGTGATGGCTTCAACTTCTGAGGCCGTTAAGGAGATGCTCGTAAAGAAATCTGCTGATTATGCTGGAAGACAACAAACTTATTTTTTCCAGGCATTTACACTAGGTAGGTCAGTAGTGGAATATAATTTAGGAGTTGGCCATAGAGCCCTTATTGTGGTTCCTACAATCCATCCACCCACATTTTGTGTTTATTGTTAGCCAGAACACCGACTTATAAACAATACGAAATTATACTGTGACATATATTCCAACTGTTAAGTCCCAACATTCACCAGATTGAGATTGTATCCTAGCACAAATCCACTTCATAAACTTACAACAGGCCAGACCACTCAATCCCGGACACGTGGCCAATGTCAAGGGTTCGACTGTTTGGTCTATGAATGACAATTAGTTCAGTGGTCAAAGTAAGAAACTGGCCTTGTCCTTCAGGTTCAAATCATTTTTTCATTTCAAATTACAGGAGGCAAAGACATCGTGTTCGGTAACTATGGTCCAGCATGGAAGTTTCATCGCAAGCTCTTTACTACAGCCTTGCGCCAATATCTCTCGAACATTCCTCTCATAGAAAGGCGAGTCTCGACACAGGCAGAAAAACTGGTGCAGTTCATGGAAGAACAAGATGGAAAGCCGTTTGATCCCGCAGATTGTTTGCAGCGTGCTGTTGCTGATGTTATTTGTGGCATCACATTTGGAGAAGGCTACGACACGACAAACCCTGATTTGAATAAACTTTTGAAACTTAACGTCGACCTTGTTGCAAGTACTGATGATGCTCAGCTACTCACCATTTTAGACTTCTTTCCTTTAGCAAAGTACCTACCACTCAAGGCTTATGATCGCGTTCTCCAGCCAGTATTTGACATGTACGATATCATTCGCAAATTTTTAAAAGAGCGGGAAGGAACTTTCGATCCAGAGGAACCTGTACAAGATTTGATCTCGGGTCTCTTGCACGCCAAACATGAAGCGGAATGTGAAAGTGATGAACAACGAGAAGCTTTTCTCTCCGATGACTACTTCGTCAACACCATCGAAGACATGTTTGCTGCCGGATACGAAACCACAAGTACCACAATGAAATGGGCGATAGCATTCTTGGTCAATTATCCAAAGTACCAAGAGGATATTCAAAGCCAGTTAGATGAAGTAGTCGGTGGACGGGATCCTGGTTTGGAAGACCGAGCTAATCTGCCCCTCATACACGCGACCATCATAGAAACGCTACGAGTTGGAAATGTGGCGCCTCTTGCAGTACCGCACGTCACGCTTGCTGATACAACACTATGTGGGTATCGCGTACCCAAAGATACCATCGTGTTTGCTGACACAGAATCTGTTCATCTGGATCCCAAGTGCTGGGAAAACCCCACAGTGTTTAATCCGTACCGTCATATTGATGAGGACGGCAAGCTGATCACCAACCAGGGCAATTTCTATCCTTTTGGAGCTGGACGCCGGGTCTGCGCTGGCGAGCCCTTAGCTAAAACGGAGTTGTTCTTGTTTCTCTCCTGGATGCTCCAGAAGTTCAGTTTTGTGGCTGAAGAAGATGGTCGTCCTCCAATCTTGAAAGGAATGTATAGTGGCACCCAGTTTCCTGTCCCTTACAAGATACGTGCAATCCAGCGAAAGTGACGAACACGGGGTGGGCAGACTATTCCTTGCGGCTTTTGACAATTGTTTGAATGCATTTTATAAAGTAATGCCGGTTTAAGTAGCTTTAGAGGAACTATTGTAGTTGGAGATACACGTATAGTATTTGGAAAGTGAGTATCTAATGATAGGTTTCATAGAAAGTCATAGAGATTCGGAAATCGTGTGTTTACCTACCTCTGGCTCGTAAAACAAATCGCTCTTATAGGTTACACCTGATAACCCTATTTAACAACTAGCATCAAACCAGCAAGACAAGAAAGAAATCTACTTTTACTATGTATAGGGCTGTAACTTGCTCAGTTGAATTCTGACGTTTCCTTTTTGACAGGTGATGTTTTACAGTTTACTTCCACATAGGCAAACACCGCATTGTGAGGCGCAGCATTTTTGCGCAATGTTGTTAAACAACCAAAATCGAAATTGTGAGAGAAAAATCTTGCGTGAAAATTCGAAGTGAAAAACGCATAAAATTAAAGTAACAAGGTGACAACGAGATAAATTTCGATTAGGCTCGTAGGTGGTGCAATTTCTAACGTTGACGATATTTTTGTACCTCAGAGTTTTCTGTAATAACAAGATACCGGCCCTGGCTTTGAATCGGAAAAAGTAATTTTGATGTCTCTCTCCGGAACTAGCAAATGAGTTTCTTTCTCTCAAACAACCAGTGACACCATTTTTTATTTGTTTATTCTGTACGGTTCTGGTCTCGGTGTATTGTTACTTAATATAATACTTTTAAGTCTTTTATTTAAAGATTTCCTGAAATACTTCACCACCACTATAAGCATGATAACTATGTTTTCTTAATTCAAACTATGCTATTGTGAAATGCGAAACCATAGCGCTTCTTCTAATTTATTCTGGTTTTTAGACAGTACCAATTAAAAATCATCCTTAAATTGGTACGACGTATTCTTTAGAATTCTGTTTGCACAAGAACTGCTGGTAACACGCTTAGAGTTGTTGTTTGAATAGCATAACTGTTTTAAGTTTTTCTGTACAATCTTCTTAAGTTTGATTTTATTTCGAAGAAATGTTCTCTGCAATTTTTATATTGCTGGTGTTGTTTTGCTTTGGCCGGGCATTTTCGGGATGACAGAAACAATTTTTAAATCGCTTAGACACTGTTTACTTTGTCGAGGGAAAATGTGTAGAATAGTCTTTGGCACGGGAGGCGCAATGGCGTAATGGTCAGTGTCCTGGACTCTGGATCAAGCGGTCTGGGCTCGAACCCTGGCCGGGGTCACTGTATTGTTTTCCTGGACAAGACATTTTACTGTCATAGTGCCTCTCTCCAGCTAGGTGTATAATTGGGTAATAGCGAAATAACACTCGAGGTAATCCTGTGATGGAGCAGCATCCCATCCAGGAAGGAGTAGAAATACTTCTACTGACTTAATGCTACAGAAACTGGGATAAGCTTCGGGAAGTATTGGCCATTTGGCTCTAGGTTTTACGTAGTCCTCAGCACATGCGCACTTGTTCGTAAAGTGGTCTGCGCATGAGTTTACGTAGGCATAAATTAAGGAGTTGTGATAGTTTTAAGCGTCGATTAACAGTTCCGATCTCATCCCGGTTGTTGTTAGAAGTTAGTAAGTTCATAAGTAAGTAATTAAGTACCACTGAGAAGTAAGTTCATAAATAAGTTCATAAGTAAGTTCAAAAGTATGTAAGTTCATAAGTAAGTAAGTTCATAAGTCAGTCAGTCAGTCAGTCAGTCAGTCAGTCAGTCAGTCAGTCAGTAAGTAAATACGTAAGTAGAGCAGTTAGTAGTAAGTACGTAAATAGGTTAATGTGTCAGGAAGTGGGTGAGTGAGTGAAGAAGGAGGGAAGGAAGTATAGAGGGAAGTGAAAATGGTCGTTAAAAACGGAGACGAGCGTCACCTTGGCTTAGTGGTCTTCCCCTTGTTACTAGACAGATTTGTGTTCGATGGTTCCCAATTCAACTCATCTAGTCTACTGGTCAGACTCTTGCCACTCTTACCACTTCAAGATGTCTCTGACAACTTGTCAAGACAATTTCTTTCTAAAAAAAAATTAGGACATTTTAAACTTGTCCGTTAGTGCGAATCGGCCCTAATGTACGCTGTACAAGATAAAAGTTTAAACAAAACTTGAAAGCGAAATCAATTACTATCATTAAAGATTAAATTCTAAGCATCTTAAAGCAAACTGAATTGTAACAAAGAACTGTAGAGTAAAACAAATCAACTTAAAAAAGGTTTATGCATGCTATTCCTAAAAGACCGGACACTTAGTTTGATCAGATTTTTGTGTATTATGGGACTGAATTTGAGTGTTGGTAATGAAAATATGGTCAAATAAACTGGAAGTATTATTTCGAAAACTCGAGCTTCGTGCTTCACCGAGGTTTTCAAACACGAGAAAACCGATATTGTTTTCGAAACACCGGTGAAACACGAAGCACGAGTTTTTTTTAAAATCGCTTTTCAATAGGCGCCATATTGTCAAGTGGGAATCACGGTGGCCTAATGGTTAGTGCGCTGGACTCCGGATCGGGCGGTCTGGGTTTGAGCCTTGGCCGGGGCATTGCGTTGTGTTCTTGGGCAAGACACTATACTCTCATAGTGCCTCTCTCCACCCAGGTGTATAAATGGGTACCGGCGAATTTACTGCTGGGGGTAACCCTGCAATGGACTAGCATCCCATCCAGGGGGGAGAAGAAATACTCCTAGTCGCGTCATGCTACGGAAACCGGGATAAGCTCCGACCTGATGGGCCACTTGGCTCGTATACAGACTTAGCCTTTACCTTAATGCAAACAAAGGATATTATTCACGTAAACATTTAATTTTTGTTTCTTGTTTTCTCTTGTTTAAACATGGACGGGTTTATCTGAGCAAGGGATGACTTATCAGAAGTGTATTGCAAATGTTAGGTGTGGTCCAGAAAAAAACTGCAGTTTGAATTCACGGGACAGTATCCATCTTCGGAGACCCAGGGACGGTAAGTGGGGGCGAGGGAAAGTCTAAGAAGCGGGCGAAAAAAAATCGGCGAAGAAAAGTCAAGAAAGAAGCGAGGATCGTTCGTCACTTTTCTTCGCCTCATCCCCACTAACTGCCCTTGCGTCTCCAAGATTGGGCAGTATCACGAGAGGAATTATGCAGGTGCACTTGCTGAAAAACGGAGTAACCTTTGAACAAAAAAAAGGCATAAATTCATGTTGTATGTAGTAAAAAGCAGACTATATTCAATAAAATCGTATTACTTGTTTTGTTGGCCTGACGCTATTTCTCAAGTAGCGTGTTCAGTGTTAATTCATTACAGTTCACTTTTCACTGGTCAAATTGAGTTAAGTACAATCAATCGAAAGACTCCCAGGCCTATTCATATAGGACGGAAAAGCCTTCCCAGACATATTATTGTCTGACTGAATACCGTCTATTATAAATTAAAGGTGGCTTCTAACCGTTTGACGTGCCCATTTTTCGTTTTCGTTCCCAGCTGATACCAATATTGATGAAAATCTTTTAGTACAAATTTGAGGTCATTGTGAACTCGAAATTCGTTGCCATGCAACGTAAAAAAGAAGTCAAAATATCCTTTTTGGATTTTTTGAGGTTAATAACTCAACAAGTTCACGGTAAAAAATCTTCTTTTTGATGCATTTTTGTCTAGCCAACAAGAGGAGCATACTTACAATTTTTTTTGCAAAACGTCTTTGGCAGGATTACGAGCTACGTTATTTGTTCATAAAGTTAAGGTGGCTCTGAACCCTACCTAGAAAATTTTTTAAGAAGTTGTAACATGGTTTGTTTTGTCCGTTAGAAAAAATATTCCAAAAACGAAAACTTTCAGCAAGTAATTGTTAAGATGAATGTAGCTCGGCTATAAAGAGATCAGTTACGTTTTTTAATTTTCCATTCATTTGTCTACATTTCTCCGCAAATTTACTCGGTTCGCGGGAAAAAATTATAGGCAAATATATGAAAAATTAAAAACGTAACTGTACGCTTTTTAGCCCAGACATCCTTGAAACTTGGCGAATTTAAAACTTTTGCCTAGTATGTTCATAAGTTGCCCAGAATTCAATTCAGCTCAATTAAAAAATGTTTGCCATCGGATTCCCATACAAACACTAATTTCTTTCTGCGTTGCCTACCCGTCAAGATGGCGTCGAAAATATGGACGAAAAACATATCAGCTGATTAAAAACATGAAACAAACAGCGGTAATAAACATTGTGAAAAATCGCATTTTAGTAACTTGACGTTTCGTATGCTATGCAACATACATTTTCAAAAGTATGACCGTTACAAAATTTTAACGACTATTATATATTGTTATGAAAAGGGTCTGGAACCTAGACTGAGACAATTGATCTACAGCAGAAACTTAATATTATCGCTTAGGTTAAAGGAGCAACAACCTCTCACTGCCAACGTTGGCATTTAATGAGGGTTCTAGCTCTTGAATGAATAAGGTCTCTTTTATTTTACAATGGAGGTCAGTTTTGCCGGACGCTAGAATGTCAAAATGATCCCATTTGATGATGATCCCAGCTGATGTTTGAAACACTCTTAGCGAACTATTTCTTCAATTGGACTACAGCTAAAATATCTCAGTTCGGATCAAGTCGATATGATGTTCTCAAAGAAACTAAGCTCACCTTTAGGTGCAAAAAGCGTTGTGCTGAATCAAGTTGATTTCCGGAAGGAAGAATCGAGGGAAAAGAGCGAGTGGAGAACTCAAGTACAATAAAACCGGCGGAGAAATGCACTCGAAGGTAGAAACGCACCGGGGAAGTCCCCAGAAGTTTCGGTTCGTTTTCGAATTAAGTTGTTGACGGTTGAATTAACTCGAACTTCTCAACTTGCGAACTTCGCAACCTGCCAACTTTGCTGCACATGAAATTCACAACTTCGTTTCGAAGTTCGCAATTTGATTGACAACTACGTAATGAAATTACCAAGTTGAAGGGAACTTCGGGAATTTTAAACGAACTTCCGGAGTTTTGTGAAACACAAGGTAAAAGGTAAAATTCAGTCGTGCATAAAGGCGAGACAACATATTATGGATTGTGGTGATTGGAAAAAGTTGACAGCTACTACAGGAGGCGGCGAGAAACTTGGAGGCATTCAAAAGTTTGTGTAACAAACCGAATTTTAACCACCTGTAGTTTGAATTCACGGGACAGATCGCTCGGACCACGTTTTTTGGTTTCTTATTCCGAATAATAATTCAGGGTGTATAAATGGGTACCGGCGAATTCACTGCTGGAGGTAACCCTGCGATGGACTAGCATCCTATCCAGGGGGGAGAAGAAATACTCCTAGTCGCTTCATGCTACGGAAACCGGGATAAGCTTCGGCCTGATGGGCCACTAGGCTCGTATGCAGACTTTATTCTAAAATCAGGAGTAGTAACAAAATAGACGAAAATACAAGGGGAGCTACAAGGGAGGGGGGGAGCGGTTTTCCCACGTCTTGCCAGATCGATTTAAAAAATGTACCATCATTTCCGCTTGATTGCCCGTATCTTGTAGGGAACTGGAAACTGGGTAATACTAAACAGCCCCTTCATGCTTGGTGGACTACCATCTTCTTCAGCAATGAAACTGAACTTCTGAAACATGCATGACAGAAACACGAACAGCTCAGCTTTTGCAAGAGGCTCGCCAGGGCAGACCCGGCGTCCAGCTCCAAAAGGATAGAAATTGTCCTGGTTGGTGACCAACTTTCCATCCTCGTCAATATGACGGTACGGGTTAAACACTGTGGAGTCTTCCCAACACATGGGATCCAGATGAACAGATTCCGTGTCAACAAACACGATGGTATCTTTAGGCACACGGTAGCCACACAGTGTCGTATCTGCGAGAGTGAAGTGTGGAATTGTAAGAGGCACCACGTTTCCAACTCGCAGAGTTTCTATTATGGTCGCATGAATGAGGGGCAGATGGGGTCGATGGTCCAAACGGGGATTCCGTTCACCGACTACTTCATCTAACTGGCTTTGAATATCCTCTTGGTACTTGGGATAGTTGACCAGGAAGGCTATCGCCCACTTCATTGTGGTGCTTATGGTTACGTAGCCGGCAATAAACATATCTTCGATGGTGTTGACCAAGTAGTCATCGGAGAGAAAAGCTTCTCGTTCTTCATTACTCTCGTATTCGGCGTCGTGTTTGGCGTGAAGGAGACCTGAGATCAAATCTTGTACGGGTTCTTCTGGATCGAAATTTTCTTCTCGCTCTCTTAAGAATATGCGAATGATGTCGAACATTTCAAAGAAAGGCTTGATAAGGCGATCGTAGGCCTTGATGGGTAGGTACTTTGCCAATGAAATGAAATCTAACATGGCCACCAACTGAGCAGTGTCAGCATCTGCTACGAGGTCTACGTTGAGCTTCAAAAGTTTGTTCAAATCAGGGTTGGTTGTGTCGTAACCTTCTCCAAACGCCACGCAACAAATAACATTAGCAACAGCACGCTGCAAGCAATCTGCAGGATCAAAGGGCTTTTGGTGTTGCTGTTCAATAAACCGCACCAGTTGCTCTGCCTGTGTTGCAACTCGGCTTTCTATAACGGGAATGTCCGAGAGGTATTGGTGCAAGGCTGTTGTGAATAGTTTGCGATGGAACTTCCATGCAGGGCCATAGTTACTGACGGCGAAGTTTTTTCCTCCTGTAATTAACAAATGAAAGTCAATTTAAATCCGAAGCAGGATACAAAAAATGTTTTGACATTTTCTTCGCGATATCTATTATTAACTTTTTCTTGTTGATCACTGTCTTCCCACCCCACTGTTATCCACTCACGCAGCTGGTCCCTCCCATACTTTTCTGCGTACATTGCTGAGGCTTGTTTGCTTGGCTCTTTTTTTTGTAGCGCATCACCTGATAATGTTTAATTTAAATTAAAGAAAAAAAGGAGCATTTCCTCTACGATTTGATTGGATCAGGAAATAGCCTATTCACAGTTGTCTGCTCAGTGACCTGGTAGTGAGGCTGGAGGTGACCTTGCATTGATATAAACCTCATATTTTATCATGTAAATGCAAACTAGTTAACATCAGAATAACTTGATTTACAAACCAAAAGCAATGAGGTCTGTATCAAAACAAGGTCAACTCCAGCCTCGCTACCATTCGAAGGAAAGGTCACTGAGCTGACAACTGTAAAATGGCCTATTTTGTCTTAAAACGTACATCTACCAATTTTAATCATGAGTTTTTAGGATTTTATTCCAAATTTCCCTAAACGCTTCTGTAATTCACTCCCCAAGGTAGTACTAGTATTAGCATATCAATTTTACTTTCCTATAACGATGATTAGTAGAATTCTACTAGTAAACTAATGCAAATGCTGCAATCTGATCGGCTGATCTATTACACAGTAGCATCCATTAGTGTACAGTGGATGAAAGTCGTCTTCAGAATGGGGACATTTTCTCGTTGCTCCGAAGTTTCGGAGGAAGTTAGTTTAGAAATATTATTGGACAATTCAATTCCCGAGAAGAATGAAAAATTAATTGATGAGTGTGCCTACACAACTGAAAGTTTCAAATGACAATTCAGTCCGGGTGCAATTTTTCTAAAGCATGCATATGAGGTTTAATACTAATTCATATCGTAGCAAAATAATTTGAAACTACCATTTCGAAGAAATGAGCTAGAATTGTACTAAAACAATTAGATTATTCGCCTTAAGCCTCATCAACAATTACCTTATAGAAATCTCGAGTCATAATTTAATTGTTAAATAGTATATGGTAATGCCAGCCATGTAGCCACTATGGAATCAAAAGAATACTATGGTAGAACAACCCAACCCAAGTTGGCATGTGAAGCTACCATGACTAGGATGGCGAGTGATCATTATTCCATACTGGGATGCTTCTTTGTAATGATTACTAACTTTGGGTGCTTAGTCTGTTGCTTTGTGATTTTGCTCAGTTTTAGCCACTTCCCGCAATCATCCTATATATCTCCTTTTCAGATTGCAGTTTACTTGAAGCATGTGGGTTATTGCACCACTGACCTAATGTACCTGCCACCATCAGTCATTCATTAAAAAAACCCACCTAGTGTTGATGCCACATTAGCATATGTTTGCGGTCTTCCGGCGTAATCAGCAGACTTCTTTACAAGCACTTCCCTAACAGCTTCAGGAGTTGACGCCATCACGAACTTGTAACTTCCAAGTTTCAGAGAAAAAACTCCGCCATATTTTTGTCTGAGACTGTAAAATAAGAGAATTATAATACGGTAATAGGCGTTTTCAAAGAATGTTAGGGAAAGAGCAGCAAAAGAGGCATTTAGGAGAATAGTAAGTGAATACCCAAAAACGTTCTAGCGATTTTAAAATTTGTGATATTTAGGATGTTTGGAAATACAGCCAGGCCGCCTCTTCATATAATTATCAAAAATGAATAATGACTAAATTTTTAATACAGCATTTTATGCGCCGCAAAACAGATAGTTGATAATCTATCGACGAGGTGTTAGACAAAACTAGTTTTGTAAACAGCATATACAAACTAGTGTGTCGAAATTAAATGCAGAATAGGTTTACGTGATTATGACCCCCTAATTTAATTTCTTTACCGTTTGATATGTATGCTTCAGGCCTTCTTTTCAACAACATTATCATCCTTTGAACACAACTTTTCTATAATTTTCGTCGTTTGAGAGTAAGAGCCTGTCAAGCAAAGTTATCCCTGGTTAGAGTTACCGTCCTTCCCCCCTCCCCCCCCCCCCCCCCCCCGCACACACGAGCCATCTTTTAGCCATATGATAAATTGACCCTCCCAATTTCACGCATACTCTGTATCTCCAGATTTATCCCTGGTATGCGAAGTAAAAAATATCCAAAGGATTTACAAGGAAAAACGATGGCTCGCCTTCTGGGGTCACCCTTTCTTCACAATGAGTGACCTTCCATCGAGGGGTACCCTGTCCCCCAAGCCAAGGTTTTGCAATTTCTCGTACCAACAGCTGTTAGCTATATATATTAATAAAGAAATGTGTTAAAAGCCTTATTCCCCGGGGTGGCTAGGTATGGAGGGTGATCTTCACACCAGAGCGAACTATTCTTCATATAAACAGCCCACTGATTACTAACCATCGCCTGGTTAGCTCAATTGATTGATCGCCGGACTTAATATAATTGACTAGTTTGCCTTTCTGACAACATGCAGATCTGGAAATGGTTAGACGTTCTTGTCTTCTCGAATAAGGACTGTAAACCGTAGGCCCCATCTCCTGCATGTTCAGTGTTAAATGGTCAGCAGGGGGGCGTTAAAGAAACCTCACACTTATAACAAAGAGTAGGGCACAGAGTTGTGGTCTGGCCTCATTCCACAGGTTGGTGCTTCACATAGGGTTAACCTCATTGCGCCTTTCTCCCTTGGACAGAATTGTCCAAGAAAAATTGCTATAACTATAACTATAACTATAACTATAATTATGACTATGGCTATGACTATGAATATGAATATGACTATGACTATGACTAAAATTGTGACTATGACTAAGACTGTGACTAAACTCATCAAAAGGCGTGCAAAGGGACCATGGTCATTGTTCCGTTTGTGACGTCATTATTTTTCATAACAAATAGGAGAAAGTGTTGCAAAGCATTCCCAAATGAGCCTGATAGGATGAATTATGCCAGAGCTGTACCCATTAAACCTGCGAATTTATACTCTGGAAATCAAATAGTAAAAAAGATAATCAAAATTTAGCTCTTAAATCTAAACATCAAAATATATAAGAGAGGTCACAACATCATTCCCGAAGAAACACTTGACTTTGGGTTTGACACTTTTTGTTTAAAATGTTTAATCGCACACAACACAAAGGTGGCTAAAAGGCCAATATAAAAAGAAAGGAAAGTGAGAGAAAAAAGCGGCAAAGAACGCCATGGAACAAAATCAGATAAAAAGCTTAACCTGGTTTAGGTAAGATAAGGTTTCTTTTTTCCCCTTCGATATCTTTCAAAATTTTTCTTTCTGTGCATTCCCTAAACGAAAAATTAGGATACTTTCCTCGAAGTGTAAAGGAGTTCAAATAAGATTTATCAGTTTGGTGAAATACAGTCTGTTTTAATAAGAACCTTTTTTGTCTCGTGTTTCGTGACGTACGCCACGGAACACGAGACTTTGGCGCAGGATAGTACTTCGTGTAAGGCCTCACGTAAGGTAACAAAGTGACAAGGTAACCAAGTAACAAAATAAGTACTATTTATTTTAAATCGGCGGAACATTATATGTCTTCTTTCTCCAAAAAATGTTTTAGTTATTGTTTCACCTTGGTGGCAATGTACTATACGGTTAATTTTAAATGCTGGGGACATCATGCGTTCTCTTACACGATCGAAGCTCCTTAGTTTTCCTTTGTAAGACTGGCAAAAATGTGATTAACAGATTTTAGCGATTAAAAAAAAGAGATGTCAATCTAGTTGTCTCGTGTGGAGAGTTTGGTTGTGATTGTAGGCGCTAGAGGGTCTTACATGCTGAACGAGAAGAACTTAATGAAATATGAAAGTGATTAAGACGGAATCCACCAGGACGTCGAGTAATATTTATTTAAGTTGGACAAAAATCGAGTACCAGAATAATTTAAATCCTATTGCGTTATTTTCTACCCTAAATAAAAGGTAAAGATGTAAGTAGTAATCCCTGATAACACCGACAACAACTTCTTATCAGCGTCTTAGAAAATGAATTTCAAAGTTCACAAGGTATAGGCAAATTCTCACGTGCAGCCATTTTGTAAAATCGTCTTTAAGCGATTCAGTGGAATTCAGTGGGAAATTCGAAATTTGTTTTCGGTGTTTGGTGTTGTTACAAAAGATTTCTTTTGATAAGATATTTGAAGCAGCAACACAAAAGTTTGCTATAAGGTGTAAATAATTTTGGTACAACAATTTCTTATCAGAGCCTGAGAAAATGAAATTCAAAGTTCACAAGCTATAGGCAAAAGCTCACGTCTTTGAAGCGATTTAGTGGAATTCAGCGGAACTTCGAAATCCGTTTTCGATGTTTCGTGTTGTTAGAAATGATTTCTTTTGATAAGATATTTGAAGCAGTAACACAAAAGCTTGCAATAAGGTGTAAATAATTTTGGTACATAATTTTGTCCAATAACAACTCGAAGTCCTGGCGGATTCCGTCTTAAACAACAAATGACAAGGGTATGGAGATAATAGTCCTTCTTCTGGACACATCGAATCAAGAACAAGATTGCCCGAAGATTGACCGGAGGTCTGAGTTTATGGAGTTATGAATGTCATGCTACAATGTAACGCAACTATTATCGAGCGACTTTTTTTTTTTTACATAAATCGAGTCCTAAAGAGAAATAATGTATTTGGGGTGAATAGTCTAAATTTTTCTTAAGTTAGTATGGAGTAACAATCTAATGTATTTGGGGTGAAGAGTCTCAATGTTTCTTTAAATTAGCTGTACGCTTGTCAATTTTCGATATTTCTGACACCGAGTAAACTGCAGCCAGCAAGGTCGCCAGCAAGCAATAAGAAGACGCGGAAAGTGTTCAAGCTTCAAAAATTGACACGAGACATGGAGCCCGACGGGCCTGTGATTATAAGAACGTTGAGACTGAGATTTACCAAAATTTAAAGAACGTGTAAAGAACATCTTTATTTTTCCCATTTGTCTAGTAATATGGCGGAGCGCTTTCATCTGTTTCGAGGTGTCTGGAGCCATGATGAAACACGAAGCCGGAGTTTTTGACATGTCTTCTCAAATGAAACAATAAGAGATTATGCAGTGACTTTTTTCTCTTGTATTGCATTGTTTCCGTGACTTGTGATCATCAATAAAACATCTCATCAAAATGCAAGTGTTTGAACTCAGATGAAAAACATGTTTCGTCTCAGTATTGAGAATTGACTGTATGAATAATTAATGATTTCAGAATCAGAACTATTAACTCAATTAACTTGCTTGAAAGGAAATACCTTAACATAAACAATGTTGTTTTCGTATTGCACGATACACTATGCAGAACATCTCGGTTTGTAGCCCAACTTAAAACATGTAACTTAAGAACGACTTGAAGGGACACTGTCACGAGCATAGCTTCAAAAATTCAACAGCGCCAAAAACATGTTTACACCATTGGCCAAGTTTTCTTAAAATTACTATACCAGTGTACTGAAGCTAAATATAGAGTAATATTACTGTGATACCATCGGGAGATTTTGATCTCAACTTGAAAAAGTCAGCCTGACTTTTTCAAGTTCTATCCTTGTGGTTTGGAAAAATTGATGAAAACTATTTACAGTCACCCTTTTCTTTAAACACTTTGCTAGATATCTTTTTCTTTACGTTCTAGGAGCATTTCCTGCGTGGTTGAAAGTACTTAGTCGTAATTTTGGTGCCGTTTTACTAAAAAAGCCAAAAGATGTCCGTGACAGTGTCCCTTTAAGAGCACTTTCAGTCTCAAATCGTAAAAAATAAGAACGCTAAAATAAGAGTATAGGCAACTGACGAACAAATAATTGATCCATAATTTGCCCTCTTTATTTACTCGAATGTAAACAATAGAATTTGATGTCGGCAGATATATGCAAATCTAAGGTTGTGAAATTTTGATGTGCAGATGCATTGTAGAAGTTACAAAGTAAACACTTTAAGAGCGATTGCGAAATCCCCCAAGTCTCCCAATATTAATGAGCAATTGTGAACAGAACCTAAAAATCACAATAAACGAGAAAAAAATTTAAAATAAGACAGAAAAAACCCCATCACACTAAAGAATAAAACGAGAGAAACCTCAATTGAATTGTTAGTCACTGGGATTATTCTAAAAAGAAACTAATGTTGTGCGATTGATTCGTTTTCCAAATCAGCATTATCAACGTATCATTGCAGATTTATATTACTTGAACAGTACTCACAACGCGTCTCGAAGAGTAGCCATATACTGTACTGTATATGGTATACTGGAGAAAATTCACATGGACACTACGCACTGACCTTTTGAAAGCGTCGGTAAGTTTCTCCGCTTTGAAGTCGAGTGAAAATGCGTTCCCCAACACAGGGATAGTCGTTAAGCGTGGACCCGGCGGCATGTTCCGAAACTGGTAGAGAACCATCAGGTAATGCAGCATTAGTAGCAGAAGCAACAGCAAAAGAACATTTCCGAAACTGAAAGAATCGCAAATCGTGGTAAGTACCGACGCCATGTTCTGTGAATGTCACCGACTGGTCGCTATTAAGGCGTCCAAAACGGGGTCACGCAAACGTCTCAAAATGACACAGTAGAAGGAAATTTTGTGACTGAGAACAGGAATAGTTACGTCAGCTTTGTAGTGGGTCATTGGGGACGCTCAAGTACGGTTTCTGTGTAACATAAAGCCACCACGAGAACGGTAAGATGTCAGATACCGACAGTGCTGACGGTGCAAAAACAATGCCTAAAGGTGGTGGCAAACGAGAACACATTGTTGCTGAGTAATTGTTGCTCATGATGTTTCTTGGGTGGGCAAACGAGCGGGACACAAAACATTTGTTTTGTGTCCATGCCGCGCAAACGGGGAAACATTTTTTGCGGACACAAAATGTTTCTGACAAAAATCAGAAACATTTTTTGTGTCTCGGACACAAATTTTGTGTCCGCAACAAATGTTGCGCTCACGGGCAAACGGGGAAACATTTGTGCCCGCAACAATGTGTCCGCAACATTGTGTCCTCGTTTGCCACCACCTTAAGTGAAGAATGAACGGTAAAGTGGACAACGTAAGAAGTATAACAATGCTTTTCTTAACGTTAAATTTTAGTATTAACCCTCATGTTGCGTAACATAAATATAGTTGGATTCGATTTAGACACTATATTTTAGTTTATTTTTTTTATATTAATACCAGAAAATAAACAAAAATGTATTGGATTGTTTTGGAAAATGTTTCGCCTTTTTTTTCCTTTCACCAGCCCAATGTCCCAGCGATTTACAATTCTCTAAGCTTTGGAAATGTTCTTTTGCGCTTGATTCTGTGACTAATGTTGCATTACCTGATGGTGCTCTATGAGTTCAGGAACATTCCGCGGGGTCACGCTGCATAACGACTACCCCTGTTTTGGGGAATCCATTTTCACTCGACTTAAAGGCGAAAAACTTACTGACGATTTCCAAAGGTAGGTGGATCCTACAAATGCAAACTTTCTCCAAGTTCCTAGATCTTCGAACCACTTTTACGGAACGTTTCTCTTCACAAGCGAATCAATTCGTCAAAGTTGAAATTATTAAAAGCCTAGCCGCTTTGAAGGCAACTTCTTGTTGAAGCATAATGCTCGCTACTGCATTTTCAGTTAGTAGGCTAAAATCCTTTACGATGACCGGGAAAAGTTTTTGGATTACATGGAAGCTGGATTAATTATCTCTTGATCTGGGACTTCCTACATCGAAACCGTTTGTCAAACGTTTTGTGAAATGCACTGTAATAATCAGTCATGCATAAAACGTGACAACCTATTATGGATTGTGGTGATTGGCCAAAAGTTGAGAGGTCAGACAACCGGAGGCGGCGAGAAATTTTGAGACATTCAAACGTCTGTGAAGCAAACCGAATTTGAACCACCTGCAGCTTAAATTCACAGGAGAGGTCGCCTGGACCAAGTTTTCTGGTTTCTTATACCCAATAATAATTCAATTGTTAAAATCAGGAGTAATAATAAAATAGTGGAAATATATATTTAAAAGAAAAACATGAACCTAAGTACCAGATTACTTTCCTTCGTATTACAGTGTTTGGCAGGAAAACAAAAGTATCGTGCTTAAGGAAAAACGTACTCTTGCTGTTGTAAAGATAAGCGTCTGGTGTTTCAACATCTTATTGAAAGTGAATTAAGGTAAACTAACAAAATGCCTTAAACAGCATGCTTTCAATTTATAGGCCACCTCTATAAGGAAACGAACTACGTAAAGAGATATTTTCCTCAGTACCCGCGCTCGATGAATGACGAAGCGCGACATTGCGACATGAACTCCGTGCGCAGTAAAGATGCGCATTATTCTAGACAATAGAATGCCAAGCACGGGAATATCTAAACCGTTACGAGCAGCCCTAAGGACGAAAAATGAATAGTAATAATAATAATAATAATTATAAAAACAATATATAATTATAATAAAAACCTTCCCAAAATCCTTTGCAGCTGAAAAATCGTCAATGCCAAATAACTTGGTCAGTTTGAAGCCAGCAGGAGTACAACTTCGTATAGAAATAACTCCTAACAATAACCACTTCTTGTATAAGACGTAGGGCGATGACGTCATTAGTCACGTGACATTGCTCTCAAGTTCGTTATTGCTCACTGTGACGAAGATATTTTGTTACTGAAAAAGCAGTCACTGCAGTTTGAAGTACATTGGTGTGAGGCATTTCAGACTGCCCGGGTACCGAACAAAATATAAATATTAAGGGAGCTATGTACGATTTTCAAAAAGTGGGAGTCTGGGTACAAGTGCCTATCTGGCGTTGCATTAAATGTGAGGAAACAACAAATTACATGTTGGTAGATATTCATATGTTTAGTCCATTTTTATCACTTTTACCGTTATGACGTCATCGGTCACGTGAGCAGAGCGGACCGCATTTTTAAATTCGCTTGAAAACTTTACTAGGATCTTCCTCTTAGGATTTTTTTAACCGCAGTTGTAGCCTTTGAAACAGTGTTTTAAAAAATGGCCATGATTACTTTTTCCTAAAAATGTACGGAAGTAAAAAATACAATTGAAAAGTTTGTTGGCTTCCTACCCAGCGATCATTTGCTGTAGGAATAAAAGAAAATTTTGCCAAACGCAGGAGTGCATGCTCTTTTTGATGGCGTTGTCAGTTTCTTCTCATTTCAATTGCTTTGGGCGAAGATGGATTTAATATCTTTCAGACGATAGGAGTGGGCCTGGGGAGAAGTTAATTAACTGCCCCTCCCCTCCTCCTGCTGGGGGTCTCCCTAGCAGATTCCCCGTGGTTCGTATCGCGGGCTCACGAAAAGAGCATTTTCAAAATGGCGACGAATGGCGACAAGAAAGGGGAATCTAATTGAGTGATTTTGAGTTATAGAGGACAGTTTTGTCGATGTTTTTCCTTCTTGACGCGATCAAAATGAGTCCCCAAACGTAGGATATACCTCCTTCATTTGTATTCCCGATAAAGAAGAATATGGAATGAGTAGAAACGTGCGAAAACGTGGGTAACAGAAACTTACAGGGACCTGAGGTAAGCGTTTCTCATTGTACAATGATTTTTTTTAGACTGGTTGAAGCTTATGTCTTCGACGTTTATCATGTTTATCAACTTAGCTTACTGGAATTATAGCCGAGCTCGGCGTAAAAATAGATAGTGGGAACGAGGAGTCATTTCGTCGAGGCATGTAACTGTTATTTATGTTTGTCATCTGAATTTTAAGTTACTGTACTTCAAATTAATAAGAATCGCATCCTTTCATCATTTATACGTGAGGAGATGTTCCTCAAAATATTGACCAAATGGCCATTTCAGGTCGCAAAGAAAAATTATGTCAGAGAAATTTGAAATTACTGCAACACCTTTGATGTGATTTTCAGCTCAGTGTGATCTCTTTTTTTTTATTTAAGTTAGACTAGAGACTACTTGCAGTCAACCTAATCTTGACTTTAATTAAACAGTGCTACTCACGTTTTGGAATGCCTCTTTGGGCATGTTTAATAAATGAGACCATTTCTTAACTTAGAATTTGTTCTTCCCATGATGTTTTATTTTATTGGTAAACATAGATTTCCGTTTCTTTTGCATTTTGTGGTCTACAGGTAATTTTTGGGACTAATAGAATGCCTAATGTTTTGACTGGTTCAGGTAGTTGTAGATCTCTTAGTTTTACACATAGTTATGTGACAGTCAATTCTAGCAATTCCCTTCCTTCTCTCTACACACATTCATTACTTGAGGCATTTAAGATCTGCTTTTTGACCAGACATTTGTCTACTTTATAAAAAAACTTGTTTGATATTTTCTTAAGGCCTGTATTTTCAGTAGTTGGATGACCTTCAGTATCATTTTAAAGTAGCAATGTAAAAATTCATGAGGCCTTAAACTTAAGCAAGCCAGAAAACCCTAATTCCAATATAAAGCTAACTGCGAGCAACATGATGTACCGTTTGGCAACCAAAGTGCTTTTAGGGCTAACCGGAGTACTATGTAGGCCAACCAGAATCTTATGCAGGCTAACTGGAATTGCTTGCATGGCTTGCATGTTGATCAAGTTATAAACGTCACGCTACAATATAACGCAACTATTATCGAGCCAGCCTAGTACCCAGGCGTTCCCTTCCCGCTTATCGATTTGGCGCGAAATTTCGTGACGTCACCGAATGACACTGAGCGGGAACGCCTAGTGAATAATGGCAAATCCAAGATGGCCTGGATGGCGGCCCCTTACATCAAACTCTGAAAAATTTCGCTAATTATTCTGACTAGACGGAGTTACAAGACTATTGCTCGAATATTTACAAGCGTGTAAGACCATTTCATTTTACCGATTCTTCGTTCAATATTTTACTATTGATTCCATTGCACAACAACTGGTTCAAGATAAGACGTGGCGTACATCTATCTTGAACCAGTTGTTGTGCAATGGAATCAATGCTTGATAAATACGCTGTAAAAATCAGCGAATTTGCTCTGTTTTCTTTAAAAGAACCTAAATGAACAAACGCGATCGGGTCTCATCTACGCGCTTCTTGATACGTTCTTTTTCCTACTTTCGCATCTGAGCGGAGGATGATATCATGGTGTGTTGATCTGACTAGTTATAAGCCTACTGTTTGCCTATACTACCGCGACTGCAAGTAGGTCAGTATCGCTTTCATAATTAGTCTTCGCTTTTTAGACTCGTCTTAAGTCAGTGAACCTAAAACAAACATGTGCGAACTCAAGGTAGGACGGCCTGTTTCAAATTAAATGTTTGATTTCCCTGTTAGGTCAGTACTATATAAACTAGTCCTGAAATGTATTTGATCGTTTCGAGCTTTCATCCATCAAAGTGCTGGCATTACGTCAAAAAAGGCTTTATTCAAAAGCTGATCTTGTGTTGCATAAGCTACAGCGTGTACATGATCACATAAATTTTATTAGTGTATTTTAATGTTTATGTTTATTCACAGTGATCCAAAGTTGTTAAAATGTCATGAACTAGATCCTTAAGCTTTCCCAGTCTTGTTTGTGCTTCATTTAGTTCCTCTTGTTGTTGTTTTTAGGGTTGTGGTTTTTCATGGTCCTGCATATATATTTTTCAGAGATACCAGTAATCAATTTAAGCACCACTTCCCCTGGGGCTGTTTTGTTTGCTATAAACTCTTCAGTGAACTGATATTGGGATCAGTTGGCTTAGAAAGGATTAAATCAAAAGAAACAGTGCAAATTAACTATATGTATGGTTGTTTATCTTTTTATTTCACAACCGTCAAATGTCAACAATGCCAATCAATCTGCACACTTAGCTTACAACTTCCGGTGAAATAGATTTCTGGTGCACCTAACAAACTCTTCGTTACTAAATGAGGAGTAGAAAATAATACTGAGCAGTATTATTTATATAATAGTATTATAACAATTTTATTATTGGTACAAGACAGCAAATGGCATTTTAGCTTACGTGTAGACATATCCTATTTCTTTTGTTTTTACTCAAGGAAATAGTTGATGGCTGCATGCAGGCTAATTGAATTTGTACTTACACAGTCCACTGGGGTCACTAGAGGGAGTTTGTGCGAATTCCATAGTTAATCATTAGTAATCTCATGGTTGCATCAGATTGTCAAATCATGTCCCATTTTCTACTAGTTTTTTGAAATAAAGCCAAGAAGTCATACCTATTTTTTACCTGACCTTTTGAAGCAGGTTCATAAATAAACATAAATAGCCATGCAATAGGCCATTTTACAGTTGTCTGCTCAGTAACCTGGCCTTTGAATGGTAGCGAGGCTGGAGTTGACCTTGTTTTGATACAGACCTTACTGCTTTTGTTTTGTAAATCAAGTTGTTCTGATGCTAACTAGTTTGCATTTACATGATAAAGCAGAGAGGTTTGTATGAATGCAAGGTCACCTCCAGCCTCGCTACCATTTAAAGGCCAGGCCACTGAGCAGACAACTGTAAAATGGCCTATTGATTATTGAAAATGTAAAACCAGCTTGAACTAATGAACCTTGTGGAGCTCTTCAGATCAACCTTCATAATTTAGCAGGTGAAATGATATGCAAACAGATCAAGAATTATGATGCAAGAAAAATCTTCGCCCAGTCCTGTACAGTTTATTAACTTCAAAATGGTGTTGAAGTCTGGATCTTGCTGGGGATAAGTGCTTGTGAACCAATCTTTCTTTATTCCATCAGGCTCCTCGTGGAGCAAAGGGTGTCGAGCTAAGAACCAATGCAATATTTTTATTTCTTTACATTTTAAGTTTTTGTATTACAAAATATTTTACAAGTCACTTCTCTTATCTCAATTTATTCTCTCATCATTGGCATGGCACAATTGAACTCGGTGGCTCCACTTGTTTTGCTGCCAAATGTTTTAGGCAAATTTTTGAATAATTTTCACTCTCCCCACCCCCATTTTATCCTGGTTCCCTCAATGAGCAATTTTTGGCATTCTAATTTCCACCTACCAAAACGATGAGCAAATCCCTGAGTATATCTGCTCTTAGGATTAACCTTGGAACTGTTCTTGCAATGTTAAGCAGTCTTTATCATGCAGTCACCTATATTATTTGTAAATTTTCCAGTGGTCAACTTTATATATGTAAACAATAAACACAAGTCAAATGTACAGACTTTTATTTAATCTCAGATTATGATAAGATAACCAGATGATTTGGAAATTCATGTTCTACCTCGAAATCCTCTTGAATGAACTTCCCCATAAATCATTTACCACACTGTTTGGGGGCTGAACATATAATTTTTGAGTTAAGTGAACTCGAATAAATAGGGTTAGCCTGCTGCTTTTCTTTTTAAGATTTTATAAATCTTTAAGTGTGTGCGGTATCTTGGAAAACTATCAGAAGAGAATTCTACCATCAAAACATCCATTTTTACCGGCTACGTTTCATTATAAAGCACTTTAAGCACAGTTGGTAACCTTACCAATTGTGGAGCAAAACATGTCTGTTTAAATTCGGAAAATCTATGGCACAAGTAGGGACGTTTATACCTTGACTTTAGAACGTTCAAAAGTGGTAACCAACACAGGTTCGCGCCATTCGGCCACTTGAACAGTCTCACGGGTCTTCACTTTTCGAACTAAATTCTTGTTAAAGAACACAAGATAATCCATTCCTGTTCAACGGATCTTTAGACCGATGATAGAACTTCTCATAAATGCTTTTCATTTCCCAATGCATGTTGTCAGAACCCCAAAATATCGAATTGAAAACGGGGGTAAAAACGTGAAATTCGGGGGTAGATTTGCCATTATTCACTAGGCGTTCTCCGACCGGCACGCCAACCCGTTCCCAGGCCCTTACGTGGACCTCGCCCTCGCCCGAGAGAGGAGGAGAAAGCCTTTACATATGTTGAGTTCTAAAGAGGAAAAATGTATTTGTGGGGGAGAGTCTAAATAGGTCACAAGGAATGTCCTTTTGTTTAATCTATCGCAGCATTTCAGGCTAATTAAAACCTTGTAAGAGTGCCATGTATATCGTGTTGGGAATCATCCTTCAATAATCCCGACGGGCTTTTGATTATAAGAACGTTGAGGCCGATGAGATTTACCAACATTTTAAGAACGTGGTAAGAACATACCCCACTGTATACCCCAGCAAGAGAGTCGCAGAACGTCTTTATTTTTCGCAATAGTCTATCAGAAATATTAACTCAATTAACTTGCTTGAAAGAAAATACCTCAACATAAACAATGTCGCTTTCTTATTGCGTGATACACCATGTAGTTCATCTCAGTTTGTAGTCCAACTTAAAACATGTAACTTAAGAGCGTCTTAAGAACATTTTCAGCCTCAAATATTAAATTCCCAGACCTTCTTTATACTGATATATAAAAAGAAGAGTGTAGGCAACTGCCGAACAAATTATTGATCCATTATTTGCCCTTTTTTGTTTACTTAACCCTTTAAGCCCCAATATCAACATACAAATTCTCCTGACTGAATTATTATTTCACTTGGGAGAATTTGTTAAAAGATCAAAAGCAATTTACCTCTAGTGATCATTTTATTAATTCCCATAACCTTTTCTCTCAATGAAGTATTAATTTTGTGGGGAGAAATTTGATTTTGGTCACTCTTGGGACTTAAAGGGTTAAATGTAAACAATAGAAAGACTAAAACTGCAAGGGACCGCGAACGATAATGCTGCTATTCGTAGGATCTACTGAGAGATCTGATCAGCAATAAAATGAAATGAAATAACAATGCAAGCAAGGCTGATCATACTACGTGAAAAATAGACTTTGCGAGACAACACCACGACTAGAACCGATACAGCAGGATTGCAACCGCAGACAGCTGTTTCGTCCTTATTGGGACTCTTCAGTGCGGTGTAAGGGGTGGTGAATGGTCCTTCAAAAAATGCGCGTCTCGCAAAATTTAAGCCAAATTCCAGGGGTCTCGTCGTCTCGTATTTTTATGAGGAGCCTTTTCGGAGTCTCGAATTCATTTTCAATGCTAAGGAAGTCTCGGGCTCGCAGAAAATGTATCAGTCTCGCCGTCTCGCAAAGTCTCGCATTTACCATTCGACACCCCTGGTGTAGCGAATCTAAATGACGCCAGCTCGGAGAGCAAACGCAAATAAATTGCCCAACCCGTACACTGTATCAAGTTCCGTACTTTGAACTTACTTGTCCCCCGAATCACGCGCTGCCACATCACGTGTTTCGGGGGACAAGAAACTCAAAGTGTCACGGCGAGTCTCGCAAAGCAAAATAACTTAAATGTGGTAGGCACAGCCATTCCGAACATTTAAGCGCATGGACAAAACCATGCTAAATAAAAGCACAGCATATCGGATCTGAAAAGATCTACGGTCCAAAAATACGTAAAAGTAAGACTAAAACTACAAGGGACCGCGAACGATAATGCTTTAAACAATAGAATTTGATGTCGGCGGAGATATGCAAATTTTGATGTGCAGACGCATTGTATAAGTTGCAAAGTAATCCCTTTTAGAGCGTTTGCGAAATCCCCCAAGTCTCCCAATATTCATGAGTAATTGTGAACAGAACCTAAAAATCACAATAAACGAGAAAAACATTTAAAATAAGACAGAAAAAAACCCATCACACTAAAGAACAAAATGAGAGAAACCTCAACTGAATTGTTAGTCACTGGGATTATTCTCAAAAGAAACTAATAATGTTGTGCGATTGATTCGTTTTCCAAATCAGCATTATCAACGTATCATTGCTGATTTATATTAGTTGAACAGTACTCACAACGCGTCTCGAAGAGCAACCATATACTGTACTGTATATGGTATACTGGACAAAATTCACATGGACACTACGCACTGACCTTTTGAAAGCGTCGGTAAGTTTCTCCGCTTTGAAGTCGAGTGAAAATGTGTTCCCCAAAACAGGGATAGTCGTAAAGCGTGGACCCGGCGGCATGTTCCTGAACTCGTAGAGCACCATCAGGTAATGCAGCATTAGTAGCAGAAGCAAAAGCAAAAGAACATTTCCGAAACTTAAAGAATCGGAGATCGTGGCAAAAACCGAGGCCATGTTCTGTGAATGTCACCGACTGGTCGCAGGCTATCAAGGCGTCCAAAACAGGGTCACGTAAACGTCTCAAAATGACGCAGTACAAGGAAATTTTGTGACTGCGAACATGAATAGTAACGTCAGCTTTATAGTGGGTCACTGGGGACACTCAAGTACGGTTTCTGTGTAACATAAAGCCACCATGAGCCACGTGACTACTGCTGGAGGAGAAAAGAATGAAAAGTATACTTGGTGTAAATATGCTGTTATGTGGATACGAATGCATGTAAAAAAGTTTAAATAAGGCACGGTTGTTGACGATGTAAAACCAGCATCTTGGCGTGGTTTTACTGCTTCTGTTTGGAAGGTGATCATGCAAGGTGATCGATCGCTCGGTGAGTGTTTTTATATTTTACAACATTTACTTCTCATAGCCTGCGTCGCAGACAGTCTAAACCGCCGGGGATTATGTGACACGTCCTGCAGCACATCAAAGGACAGCTTTAATTGTTACCCGACCTCAAAGACCACAAGAGAGTCAAAAGTTCTAGTCAAAACTAACCTTGGAGGCATTTTGTAGGACATGAAATGAGGATAACACAATTCTCTTAAATACAAAAGTATCCGTTTTCTTGCCTTGAAATGCTTAATTATCTATTTATTTGGTCGTAAAAATTGTGATTCGCATCTTAAGTTTGAACACTTTTTTTTAGTAAAAACAAATGAAAAACGGTAACCCAATCTCAACACAAAATTAACTCAACCCTCAACTGGGTCATTATCTTATTACATCTTTATCGTCCAATGACAGGTCGGACCCTTTCCTGTATTTAGCCGCTTGCCATCGTCCTTCCAAAAATACTTAATTAAATAACGCACTTTTGTTTGGAATTGCTACCTAAGTGATGCTAATAATCTCTAAACATGGTGTTTGCCACAATTTAAAATTCTCTAAGCTTTGGAATCTTCTTTTGCCCTTGATTCTGTGACTAATGTTGCATTAGCTGCTGGTGCTCTATGAGTTCAGGAACACGCCACGGGGTCACGCCGCATAACGACTACCCCTGTTTTGGGGAATCCATTTTCACTTGACTTCAAGGCAAAAAATTTACTGACGATTTCCAAAGGTAGGTGGATCCTACAATTGTAAACTTTCCCCAAGTTCCTGGATCTTCGAACCACTTTTACGGAACGTTTCTCTTCAAAAGCGAATCAATTCGTCAAAGTTGAAATTATTAAAAGCCTAGCCGCTTTGAAGGCAACTTCTTGTTGAAGCATAATGCTCGCTACTGCATTTTCAGTTAGTAGGCTAAAATCCTTTACGATGACCGGGGAAAGTTTTTGGATTATATGGAAGCTGGATTAGTTATCTCTTGATCCGGGGCTTCGAACATCGAAACCGTTTCTCAAACGCAGTGTAATAATCAGTCATGCATAAAAACGTGACAACCTATTATGGATTGTGGTGATTGGCCAAAAGTTGACAGCTCAGACAACCGGAGGCGGCGAGAAATTTTGAGACATTCAAAAGTTTGTTTAGTAAACCGAATTTTAACCACCTGCAGCGTTTTCTGGTTTCTTATATCCAATAATAATTTAATGGTTAAAATCAAGAGTAATAATACGGGAAATATATATTTAAAACCAAAATGTGTACATAAGTACCAGATTATATTCCTTCGTATTACAGTGTTTGGCAGGAAAACAAAAGTATCGTGCTTCAAGAAAAAAGTACTCTTGCTGTTGTAAAGATAAGCGTAAGTATTACGTCTGGTGTTTCAACATCTTATTGAAAGTGAATTAAGGTAAACTAACAAAATGCCTTAAACAGCATACTTTCAATTTATAGACCACCTCGCAATCGGCATTATCCTTTGAGTCTCTAAGTCTATAAGGAAACGAACTACGTTGAGATAATTTCCTCAGTACCCGCGCTCGATGAATGACGAAGCGCGACATTGCGACATGAACGACGTGGGCAGTAAAGATGCGCATTAATGTCTTAAAGTTATTACCCTCACACGGTCAAGAATAAGGCATGTTAGACCACTTTTGCTGTTGTCATGGCAAAACATTTTGATGTCACAGTGATTTCAATATATTCACTGGTAAAACCTGCAAAGCTTAAACTTTAATCTAAACAATAGAATGCCAAGCACGGGAATATCTAAACCGTTACGAGCCACCCTAAGGAATAATAATTATAATAAAAATAAAACACTGAACATGCACTGAGTCAAAAACCTTTTATATCTAATATGGAAATTACAAGTGATATTCGTCCAAGGCTTTCCTACATAAACTCTAAATCGCGACTAATATAAGTAATAAAAATATAAGACTAATATAAAACTGTAAAATGCGTTTTGCTGTTAATAATCTGCATTTGTTTTTTTCAAACTTCTTTTCAAAACTAGACTACAAAATTTACTACAGCTACTAGAATCGCTACTTGTTTAACCAAATTTGTTTTCAAGTTTCTCTCGTGAGGTGCAAGGAAAGCAACAAGGGGGCAGTTTTTCCACGCCTTGCCAGTTTGATTAAAAAATGTACGATCACTTCCGCTTGATTGCACGTATCTTGTAAGGAACTGGAAACTGGGTACCACTGGACAGCCCCTTCATGCTTGGCGGACTACCATCTTCTTCAGCAATGAAAGTGAACTTCTGAAGCATCCATGAAAGAAACATGAACAGCTCAACTTTTGCTAGAGGCTCGCCAGCGCAGACCCGGCGTCCAGCTCCAAAAGGATAGAAATTGCCTTGGTTGGTGACCAACTTTCCATCCTCGTCAATATGCCGGTACGGGTTAAACACTGTGGAGTCTTCCCAGCAAATCGGATCCAGATGCACAGATTCCGTGTCAGGAAACACGATGGTATCTTTGGGAACACGGTAGCCACAGAGAGTCGTATCCTTGACCGTCATGTGCGGCAGTGCAAGAGGCACGACGTTTCCAACTCGCAGAGTTTCTATTATGGTCGCATGAATGAGGGGCAGATGGGGCCGATCGTCCAAACAGGGATCCCGTCCACCGACTACTTCATCTAGCTGTCGTTGAATATCCTCTTGGTACTTTGGATAGTTGACCAAGAAGACTATCGCCCATTTCATTGTGGTGCTTGTAGTTTCGTAGCCGGCAATAAACATATCTTCGATGGTGTTGACCAAGTAGTCATCTGAGAGAAAAGCTTTGTGTTCTTCATCACTCTCGCATTTGGCCTCGTGTTTGGCGTGAAGGAGACCTGAGATCAAATCTTTTACAGGTTTTTCTGCATCAAAATTTTCTTCTCGCTCTCTTAAGAATATGCGAATGATGTCGAATATTTCAAAGATAGGCTTGAGAAAGCGATCGTAGGCCTTAATGGGCAGGTACTTTGCCAATGGAAAGAAATCTAACATGGTGACCAACTGAGCAGTGTCAGCATCTGCTACGAGGTCTACGTTAAGTTTCAAAAGTTTGTTCAAATCAGGGTTGGTTGTGTCGTAACCTTCTCCAAACGTGATGCCACAAATAACATCAGCAACAGCACGTTGCAAGCAATCTGCGGGATCAAAGGGCTTGTCATGTTGGTGTTCAATAAACTGTACCAGCTGCTCTGCCTGTGTTGAAACTCGGCTTTCTATGAGGGGGATGTCCGAGAGGTATTGGCGCAAGGCTGTCGTGAATAGTTTGCGATGGAACTTCCAGGCAGGGCCATAGGGACCGAGCGCAAAATCTTTTCCTCCTGTAATCAACAAATGCAAGTCAGTTTAAATCTGAAGCAGGGTATTAATAATGTTTTGACATTTGCTTCGCGATATCTATAATTGAAATAATCGGTTAATGTACAGCCATTAGTGTACAGTCGATGAAGGTCTACAGAATGGCGACATTTTCTCGTTTCTTCCAAGTTTCGGAGGAAGATTACAAATATTATTGGATAATTCATTTCCGAGAAGAATGAAGAATGAACTAAACTGCATACACAACTGCAAATTCAGTCCGGGTGCAATTTCGCTAAAGCGTGAGGTTTGATACTAGCCCATATTATAGCAAAATAATTTGAAACTACTATTCGAAGGAAAATGAGTTAGACTTCTACTAAAACAATTAGGTTATTCGTACTCGATTAGATTATTCGCCCTCGGCCTCATCAACTATCACCTTATAGAAATGTCGAGTCCCAATCTAACTGTTATATAGCATCTGGGTTATTGCACAACTGACCTAATGTACCTGCCACGATCAGTCATTCATCAAATAACCCACCTAGTGTTGCTGCCACATTAGCATATGTTTGCGGTCTTCCGGCATAATCAGCAGACTTCTTTACCAGCATCTCCTTTACAGCTTCAGGAGTTGACGCCATCACGAACTTGTAACTTCCAAGTTTCAGAGAAAAAACTCCGCCATACTTTTCCCTGAGACTGTAAAACAAGAGAACTATTGTACGAAAAGGGCAGCAAAAGAGGCATTTGGGGGACATTAAGACAATCCCCAGAACCTGGTGAGAGTGTTACTTAAACGTTCTAGCGATTTTAAACTTTGTGACATTTAGGATGTTTTAAAATACAGTCAGGCCGCCTCTTCAAATTATTTTTTGTTAAAAAGGACTAAATTTTTAATACAGCGTTTTTATGCGCCAGAACCAGTACAGAAAAACAGATAGTTGATTATCTATCGACGAGGTGTTAGACAAAACTAGTTTTGAAAACCGCATACAGCTATTTCCAGAAAGGTTGTCAGAAAAAAAGCGCTAAAGTGCACATGAGAAGACCGCAAGGTTGTCTGGGTATTCACTGGAATTAAGCATATCAGCCTAAAGGAAACGTAAAAGTTTGTACTTTTGCACGACGAAAATTTACTCTCAGGAGGCGTTTCTCTGTAGCTTTACTTTACTGTTACATCGCACACAAAGGTGTCTAAAAGGCCAAAATAATAATAAATGAAAGTGTTAGAGAAAAGCAGGCAAAGGATGACACAAAATGAGATAAAAATATGCTTGGTTTTTCCTTCTTCGAAATCTTTAAATTTTGTTTTTCATTCTGTGCATGCCCTAAACGAGATATTAAAAATACTTTCCTGGAAGTGTAAAGGAGTTCAAATAAGAATTATTTGTTTGGTGAAATTGACAATTGCTGAACAAATAACTGATTCATTATTTGCCCTTTTCGTCTCGTATTACGTGACAGAACACGCGAATATGGTGTGAGTAGTTTTGACCAAGGGTAGTAGTCCGTGTAAGACCTCACGTCAGGTAACAAAGTGACAAGGTAACGAAGTAACAAAATAAATACTATTTATTTCAAATTGGCGAGACATTTAATGTGCTCTTTCTCCGAAAAATGTGTTTTGTCAATGATTCTAAACGCTGGTGACAATGTATGCGGTTAATTGTAAACGCTGGGGACATCATGTGTTCTCTTACACGATCGATGCTCCTTTAGGTTTTCTTTGTAAGACTGGCAAAAACGTCAAATATGTGATCAACGGATTTTATCGATGTTAATTAAAAAAACAGATGTCAATCTAGCTGTCTCGTGTTACGTTTGTCTCGTGTAGCCTGCTTTGCAGACAAACTCCAGTGTTCAGTTCGTCTGCAACGCAGGCTAGGGTCTTACATGCTTAACGAGAAGGACTATGAAAGTGATTAAACAACAAATGAAAAGGGTATGGAGAAAATTGTCCTTCTTCTGGACACATGGAATCGAGAACAAGATGACCGGAGATCTGAGTTTATCAAGTTATAAACGTCACGCTACAATATAACGCAACTATTATCGAGCGACATTCTTTTTTTACACATATTGAGTGCCATGTATATCGTGTTGGGAATCATCCTTCAATATAACGCAAGTTTTATAGAGCGACAAGAACAGTTTTAATTTTACGTTTTAGTGAAGGAATGAAATTCTTAAGAGGAATAATGTAATTGGGGTGAAGAGTCTGAATAATTCTTCAAATTAGATGTACGCTTCTCAATTTTCGATATTTCTGACACCGAGTAAACTGCAGACAGCAAGATCGCCAGAAGGCAAAAAGAAGACGCGGAAAGTGTTCAATGTTTAATAAAAGCTTCAAAAATTGACACGAGACATGGATCCCGACGGGCTTTTGATTATAAGAACGTTGAGGCCGATGAGATTTACCAAAATTTTAAGAACGTGGTAAGAACATACCCCACTGTATACCCCAGCAAGAGAGTCGGAGAACGTCTTTATTTTTCCCAGTTGTCTATCAGAAATATTAACTTGCTTGAAAGAAAATACCTCAACATAAACAATGTTGCCTTCTTATTGCGTGATACACTATGTAGTTCATCTCGGTTTGTAGCCCAACTTAAAACATATAACTTAAGGGGGTCTTAAGAACATTTTCAGCCTCAAATATTAAATGCCCAGACCTTCTTTATACTGGTATATAAAAAGAAGAGTGTAGGCAACTGCCTTACAAATTATTGATCCATTATTTGCCCTTTTTGTTTACTTAAATGCAAACAATAGAATTTGATGTCGGCGGATATATGCAAATCTAAGATTGTGAAATTTTGATGTGCAGATGCATTGTAGAAGCTACAAAGTAAACACCTTTAGAGCGATTGCAAAATCCCCCAAGTCCCCCCAAAATTTATGAATAATAGTGAACAGAACCGTAAACTCACGATAAACAAGAAAAACAAAATAAGACAGAATAAAACCCATCACACTAAAGAATAAAACGAGACAAACCCGAATTGTATCGTCAGTCACTGGGATTATTCTCAAAAGAAACTAATAGTGATGTACGATTGATTCGCTTTCCAAATCAACATTATCAACGTATCATTCCAGATTTTATATCAGTTTAACAGTACCCAGAACGCCTTTCGAAGATCAACCATATGCTGTACTGGAGAAAATTCGCATAAAAACTACGCACTGACCTTTTAAAGGCGTCGGTCATTTTCTCCGCTTTGAAGTCGAGTGAAAATCCGTTCCCCAAAACAGGGATAGTCGTTAAGCGTGGACCCGGCGGCATGTTCCTGAACTCGTAGAGCACCAACAGGTAATGCAGCATTAGTAGCAGAAGCAACAGCAAAAGAACATTTCCTAAACTGAAAGAATCGCAAATCGTGGCAAACACCGACGCCATGTTCTGTGAATGTCACCGACTGGTCGCTATCAAGGTCTATCAATGCGTCCAAAACAAAGGGTCACGCAAACTTCTCAAAGTGACGCAGTAGAAGGAAATTTTGTGACTGGTAACGTCAGCTTAATAGTGGGTCACTGGGGACGCTCAAGTACGGTTTCTCGATCACAGCCGCATGACTTCGCTTAAAGAACGATTGCTATTGTTTGCTTTGATAGGTCCAACAGATTAGTTCTGAACGAAAGCTTATACACCTTATTCATATTAATGACGGAACGCGCGGAAGAGTTTGGTTCGAGTACATGAAAGCGAGGCGAAAGGGGCTTCGCTTCGAATGAAAACAAAGCAAAGTATGGCAATGCTGTAGTATCTATTGTAATTCTTGAAATATCCCGTCAGTTAGGGAATGATTCTTAACTGGTGATGACTGCTATTGAAATTCCTTATTTTACAAACTTAGATATGGTCGTATGGTTTTAAAGTCAACACAAAACAGTGGGAAAATGTCGTCGGAAAACCGCATCCATTTTTTCAGTCTCTTCTCTGCTTACTCGTGTGCAGTTTTTATCCACGCTACTTTAGTTTCTTTTTGATGGAAGTCACTGGAAGCTGAGTATAGACACAGGAATTAGAACGGTAAGTAAGAACGGCAATTATAGACACAAGGTTTCCTGAGCATTTCGCCTCCAAAAGCATAAATGTTATTCACAACGATTGATCATTCAGTAGAGACTTAACCAGTTGTTATAAGGTTGAATAGGTAAAGCCTGGGAAAGCGGACTGAATAAGGTAGAAAGAGCGGCTTTCAAAGTGAAATAAACTTTAGGTTAAAATTCTCTCGAATAAAACCGTTACATATTATTCAACAAAGCTCCAAAGTACCATACGCGAGGCGCTTCTAAAGTGTAGAAGACCATTGTGCGACTACACAAACAGGCTAACATAAATATCTGTTCAGTCTACTGTTATACATAAATTTAACGCTACATACAACGGCTTCCAAATGTATGTATCATAAACGAGTTAGGCCTTTTGTTCCACCAGCTACACTGCTTTATATATATACAGTGCTCTAATTTAACCTCATTTTGACTATTGCAATCTTGTCTGGGGTAATTGCGGTAAAACTTTGTCGGACAGGCTACAAAAGCTTCAGAACCGCGCCGCTCGCGTGTTAACTTCCTCTAGTTATGATACTGATGCCAAAGGTCTAATACGACAACTAGGTTGGAAAGATTTGTGTACCCAACGTCAAATTCAGAAAGCCTTAATGGTATATAAATCTTTAAATGGCTTGGTTCCTGAATACCCATCGTCTAAATTTCTAAAACGTAGTGGAATGCGCTATTCTTTAAGGGATTCCGAAAACAAACTGGTTGTACGTCATCCACGAACTAACTATATGAAAAATAGCTTTACTTACAGTGGTGCAACTCTTTGGAACAGCCTACCCTGCAATCTCAGGATGATAAAATCCTATAATCAATTTAAAAGCAAAGTTAGACACGGCATTCATGGAAAACAGGATTAGTTTAATATTTAAATTAGTATTTACTACATGTACTTCAATTTTTATTAATTAGTATTTAGCATGGATTGTTTATTAGTAGTTTATTAGTATTAATTTTTATTATAACTTTAAATAATAGTATATTACCTGATGATTTTTAACCGTGTATAAAGAAATGTTAAATAAATAAATAAATAAATAAATAAATAAATAAATAAATAAATAAATAAATAGATAGATAAATAAATAAATAAATAAATAAAAATCATTTTATAATCACCAATCGGATCAGTAAATAGAGACAAAAGCTCAGAGAAAAGATTTGGCATCAAAGAAGTCCTACAAAGTTTTACGAATTTATTACCAAATGGCGTTCTTTACTTACATGTACCGTTTCAAGAGACGTGTCATTTTTTAAAAGCTCTACATTTATTTCCAAATCCTGTTTCTACACTCTACTTCCAGGGTCTTCTATTTAAAAGGAACTAAAGTAGCGTGGATTAAAACTCTACACGAGTATAAAGCAGTGAAGAGACTGAGAAAATCGATGCGGTCTTCCGACGACATTTTTGCACTGTTTGGTGTTAACTTCGAAACCATACGACCATTATGTTCGGTTGTAAAACCAGGAAAATTTCTACAACAGTCATCAATAGTCACTTTCTAACTGACAGTCACCAATAGTCACTTTCTAACTGACGAGATATTTCAAGAATTACAAGAGATACTACTTGCATTCCCATACTTTGCTTTGTTTTCGTTCGAATCGAAGACCCTTTCGCCTCGCTTTCAGGGACTCGACCCACAAAATCTTCTGAAAATGTTCCGACATTTATGAATAAGGTGTATGCTATACACTTTCTGGAACGATAATAATTTCAGAATTTGATTAATGAAATGTTTATAATTTGAAAGAGACGAATATCTCAAAGAATATCGAGTTAAAAGCTGAAAGATACCAGCACTCACAGAAGCGAAATATCATCGGGCACTTATCCAGATATAGTGCATCTTCACTGAACTCTCAAAGCAAGCAACTCGCGCTGAACAAGAATGTTTATCTTCGCCATGCCGACACTTTCATCAAACGAATTCAATTGAAAATCTACAAGAGTATGAGCGACAAACTCAACAAATATTCGACTGGAGTTGACTTCAAAGGATACATTTTGCGTTGGAACTCTGAAAATGCCGAGAAATTCGGGTAGGCCAGTTGCTATTTCCCCGAGGGTGTCCGCTTAATACGGGTGCTACTGTATGTTAAATTATCTACTTATTTGGTCGCAAAAAAGGATTCGCCTCTTAAATTTAACACTTTTTTAAGAAAAACAAATGGAAAACGGTAACTCAAACTTAAAGTCCACTCAACCCTAGCTTCCAGCGAAGACGTCTTTGGGCTCGTCACGCGTTTCACTCAACTTCAAGGCCGAAAAACGTACTGACGCTTTCCAAAGGAAGGTGAATGGATTGTTTGGAAGCTGGATTGATTATCTCCTGGTTCGGGACTTCCAACTTCGAAACCTTTATGGATTGTTCTGACTGGGCAAAAGTTGATAGCTCAGACAACCGGAGGCGGCGAGAAATTTTGAGACATTCAAACGTTTGTGTAGCAAACCGAATTTTAACCACCTGCAGTTTGAATTTAAACTACAATAAAAATTACAAGTGATAATCGTCCAAGGCTTTCACAAATAAACGCGACTAATATAAGTTGAAGACGCTTAAATTAAACAGTAAATGACTTTAAGAAAGAGGACAATAGGGCAAGTATGAAGAAAGCAACAGCTGAATTTCAAGTTCCAGTCTCTTCCCGTTAAACAAACAAAAAATAATAATAATAATAATAATAATAATAATAATAATAATAATAATAATAATAATAATAATAAACGAATATTTTAACAGGATTAACCCATCAGTACTTGAATCTGTTCGGAATTTCAGTCTAAACCGAGTTTTACCTCAGCTCTTTCCTCCAATCGTTTTGACAGGAAAATGCGTTTTTTGTTAATAACCTGCATTTTTTTCAAATTTCTTTCCAAAACTAGATTATAATAATTACTACAGCTACTAAAAAACGCTTATTTTAAACAAAACTCGTTTAAAAGCTTCTCTCGAGAGGTACAAGGGAAGCTTCAAGGGGGACAGTTTTCCCACGACTTGCCAGTTCGATTAAAAAATAATGTACGATTACTTTCGCTTGATTGCACGTATCTTGTAAGGAACTGGAGACTGGGTACCACTAAACACTCCCTTCATGCTTGGCGGACTACCATCTTCTTCAGCAATGAAAGTGAACTTCTGAAGAATCCATGAAAGAAACATGAACAGCTCAACTTTTGCAAGAGGCTCGCCAGCGCAGACCCGACGTCCAGCTCCAAAAGGATAGAAATTGCCTTGGTTGGTGACCAACTTTCCATCCTCGTCAATATGACGGTACGGGTTAAACACTGTGGAGTCTTCCCAACACATGGGATCCAGATGAACAGATTCTGTATCAGCAAACACGATGGTATCTTTAGGCACACGGTAGCCACACATTGTCGTATCCGTGAGAGTAAGGTGAGGAACTGCAAGAGGCACCACGTTTCCAACTCGTAGAGTTTCGATTATGGTCGCATGAATGAGGGGCAGATGGGGTCGATCGTCCAAACGGGGATTCCGTCCACCGACTACTTCATCTAGCTGTCGTTGAATATCCTCTTGGTACTTTGGATAGTTGACCAAGAAGACTATCGCCCATTTCATTGTGGTGCTTGTGGTTTCGTAGCCGGCAATAAACATATCTTCGATGGTGTTGACTAAGTAGTCATCGGAGAGAAAAGCTTTGTGTTCTTCGTCACTCTCGTATTCGGCGTCGTGTTTGGCGTGAAGGAGACCTGAGATCAAATCTTTTACAGGTTTTTCTGGATCGAAGTTTTCTTTTTGCTCTCTTAAGAATATGCGAATGATGTCGAATATTTCAAAGATACGCTGGAGAAAGCGATCGTAGGCCTTAATGGGTAGGTACTTTGCCAATGGAAAGAAATCTAACATGGCCACCAACTGAACAGTGTCAGCATCAGCTACGAGGTCTACGTTAAGTTTCAAAAGTTTGTTCAAATCAGGGTTGGTTGTGTCGTAACCTTCTCCAAACGTCACGCAACAAATAACATCAGCAACGACACGTTGCAAGCAATCTGCGGGATCAAAGGGCTTGCCATGTTGCTGTTCAATAAACCGCACCAGTTGCTCTGCCTGTGTTGAAACTCGGCTTTCTATGAGGGGAATGTCCGAGAGGTATTGGCGCAAGGCTGTCGTGAATAGTTTGCGATGGAACTTCCAGGCAGGGCCATAGTTACCTTGCACGATGTCTTTTCCTCCTGTAATTAACAAGTGCAAGTCAGTTTAAATCTTAAATTTTCGCGATACTAGATATCTATTTGATAATCGGTTAATGTAGATGGTATAAACTCCTGACTGTTATCCTCCCACCCCACTGTTTTCCACTCACACAGCTAGTTCTTTTTCTGCCTACATTTCTGATGTTTCCTTTGGCTCCTTTTCCTTGAAGTGCACCCCGTACAATGTGTAATTTAGATTAAAGAAAAACAGATGCGTTTCCTCAACGATTTGATTGGATCTGGAAATCGTCTGGAAACTTACATCTACGATTTTTTTTGCTGGGAGGCGCGATGGCCTAAGGGTTAGTGCGCTGGACTCCGGATCGAACGGTCCGGGTTCCAGCCCTGGTCGGGGAAGCGCGTTGTGTTCTTGGGCGGGACACTTTACTCTCAAAGTGCCCCTCCTCTACCCAGGTTTATAAATGGGTACCGGCGAATTTACTGCTGGGGGTAACCCAGCGATGGACTAGCATCCGATTCAGGGGGGAGTACAAATACTCCCAGGCGGTTCATGCTATGGAAACCGGGGTAAACTCCGGCCTAGCAATGTTAATCATGAGTTTGTGGGAGCCCTATGTCACTCCCCAAGTTAGTTCTTGATACTTTGAGGGAGAATCCACCTTTTAATATGTTATCAAGCTGTACTTTCCCAAAATGATGATTTGTAGATTACTTGTACACAAATGCAAATGCTACGATTTGATTGGCTGAACTATTGCATACTAGCAGCCATGAGTGTGCAGTGGATCAAGGTCCTTTAAGGAACGGCGACATTTTCTCTTATCCCTGAAGTTTCGGAGGAAGTTTAGTAATATAATTGGATCACTCAATTCCCGAGAAGAATGAAGAATGAACTGATGAGTGTGTGTACATGAATTGGATGACAAGTGATCATTATTCCGCTTAGTGTGTTGCTTTGTGATTTTGCTCCGTTTAAGCCACTTCCACAATAAACATCCTTTATATTTCCTTTTCAGATTGCAGTTTACTTGGAGCATGTGGGTTATTGCACAACTGACCTAATGTACCTGCCACGATCAGTCATTCGTCAAATAACTCACCTAGTGTTGATGCCACAGTACCATATGTTTGCGGTCTTCCGGCGTAATCAGCGGACTTCTTTACCAGCATCTCCTTGATGGCTTCAGGTGTTGACGCCATCACGAACTTGTAACTTCCAAGTTTCAGAGAAAAAACTCCGCCATACTTTTCCCTGAGACTGTAAAAATTATAGGACAGTAATATATTCTTTTCAAAGAATATTAACGAAAGAGCAGCAAAAGAGGCATTTGGGAGACAGCTGCGCTCAAAAAGCCAAGATTCTGCCTTTGGTTCTAGAACTAAAGACCAACGATCTTTCTCTGAACATGATATCAGAGTCTTGTCATGATACCAGAGTCCTGCCAACTACAGAATAGTCTTTGTATTTCTTCTTAGTGAAGAAGACAATTTGAAAAAATTAAAACGCTTGAATAAAACACGCAAAATACTTCATTTCTCTCTTAAACGACTCTATATACATGCATATAATGCATTTAAGATAAAAGTGTGAAGGAAAACCGGTAGGAAGTCGACATTTCCAGAGCATAGCAATTCGCAAATGTCACACCAAAAACACCAGAAACTACGAGAGTCGCGTCAGGTCGGTCAACCATCTGTCAACACCTTTCGTTACAACTGATCAACCAAAGGAAGAACGGAATGGGACAAAAAACATTTTAAAATAAATAAATAAATGTGATGGAATGGGTATAGAACTAGTGCTCCCGCAGTCCCGCACTCCCGCAGTAGAAAAAAAAAGAAATATTACATGGGTATACAACTAGTGCTCCCGCACTCCCGCAGTCGCCTATTTTTGGCTCATGGATTAAAGAACGAGGAATATTCATGTGTTTCTCTTTTGTTTCCATATGCAAATGTTTATTGACTGCAGGACTGCGGGAGCAGAACATTAATGTCACGTAATTGTCGCCGGGTATTCTGAAGTTTGGCCGACACGGAGCCGTGTCATAGGAAACTAATAGTGATGTGCGATTGTTCGCTTTCCAAGTCAACATTATCAACGTATTATTCCAGACTTTATATCAGTTTAACAGTACTCAGAACGCGTCTCGAAGACCAACCATATACTGTACTGTATATGGTACACTGGAGAAAATTTGCATGGAAACTACGCACTGACCTATTGAAAGCGTCGGTAACTTTCTCCGCTTTGAAGTCGAGTGAAAATCCGTTCCCCAAAACAGGGATAGTCGTTAAGCGTGGACCCGGCGGCATGTTCCTGAACTCGTAGAGCACCATCAGGTAATGTAGCATTAGTAGCAGAAGCAACAGCAAAAGAACATTTCCGAAACTGAAAGAATCGCAAATCGTGGCAAACACCGACGCCATGTTCTGCGATGTCACCGACGGGTAAAGCAAACTTGCAGCCTCGTCTCGTTCCCAGTCCAACTCGCGCTATGCCAGTGAGCGGAGGAGGCCTGGAATCTAGCGCGATAGCGAATTCTCCCGGCAAGCTTTACGGGTGACGTTACATCCTGACGCGCCGGGGACGACTGGGGACGAGGCTGGCAAACGTGTAATAGAAATCTCTTTAAGGTGGCCCGCGGCTATTTTTGGAAACGGAGGTGCTCTTTTCTAAATCGAGTTTTGGGCATGTGAACGTTAACCGATTTCTCTGATTTTTGGCAATCGACATAACAAATGTTCAAATTTTAAAAAGCTTTAAACACTAGGGCGAACAAAACAAACGAACACGAGATATTAGCGTTTTTGCAAAAATCAATTTATGACAAAAACGCATATATACAAGATGAAATAAATAGCTTAAATTTGACACACTCCGTTCCTTCTTTAGCGAGTGATCCCCCCGTTTACCTCATCTCGAAATCAAGCAAACTCCCCGAAGAATTCCGTCACCCCCTATATTATAAATAATACCGGTCCCTTATTAGGCATTTTAATGAGTAGTATTGTGGTACACTCACAAGAATTCTATTTACAAAATTGGTTTTCAGCGAAATACTGCAACTATTCTAATAAAACAAAGCTGAACTGATTACGTTTATCTTTTTTATTATTTTATGTCACTTACTTTTGCCAAAAACTCTACAAGGGAACTTGAAACAATCACGACAATGCGAGATCTAAACTCGTTTAGACCCTGGTATATGAAATATTCGGAAAGACACGATTTTCAATTTACCAAGTATCCGGCTGATTTGAGAAGTATTTATTTTATAACGAAATTGTTAATATTCTCACGAGCACATACAATTAATGTAGTTAATCGGCAAACTCGTCAAAAACATAACAGAGCCATTCGAAAATTCATTTGGAGCCTCACACACCGAAGTCCGAGGTAAAGCGGCTAGCTCTTCATTCGTCAAACTGATGCTGTTCATCATTCAACGGCCACCACAGTATCTTGCTACAAAACTTCTGGAAGCGATAATTGTCCGCGTGAGCAAATTGCAGAATCACTGAATTTTAACAACATCGCGAATATTATAATTACTTATTGTTGAGGTCAACTGCCATAAATACAATCTTCAGATGTCCTTTGGGCGCTAGATCCTTGCAGTTTTGATGTTTTTCTAGGTTTCTGGAAACCCAGCCGTAATTTTCCTCAGTAAATTCCCTGTTTTGTTTGTTTGATTCTTGAGTTCTTGTTGAAGATTCCTTATGTACATGTGAACGAGTATCGCGATTTTAGCGGCGATGACCCGGGCCCCCGGGGGTGATGAACAGAACAAGAACAAGGCTGCTTGAGCTGCATGAGCTAAAAATAAATACACGAAACGTTCCGGTGTTGACATGTCGAGTGAAGTGAAAAGTGTCAACCTTTAACTAGTTTATGGCTAGTTTTATCATTCAGTAACAGGTCGAAGTCACTCCTGCATTTTTCGTGACATCGTCCTTCCAAAGTACATTATGCATATTAGTCACGCATCGCGGTGATCTAATCACGTTGTTTCGATCTGTTATGTAATCGCTGCCAATAATACTCTAAACATGACGTCTGTGTTTACCACGATTTGCGATTCTCTAAGCTTTGGAAATGTTCTTTTGCTGTTTCTTCTGCTACTAATGTTGCATTACCTGATGGTGCTCTACGAGTTCAGGAACATGCCGCCGGGTCCACGCTTAACGACTATCCCTGTTTTGGGGAACCCATTTTCACTCGACTTCAAGGCGGAAAAGCTTACTGACGCTTTCCAAAGGTAGGTGAATGGTAACTAAGTTTCCTCGATCTTCGAACCACCTTTACAGAACGTTTGTCTTGACAAGCGAATCAATTCTTCAAGGTTGAAATTAACGCCGGGAAATAAACCTAGAAGATCGCTTTGAAGGCAACATCTTGTTGAAGCATAATGTTCGGTACTGCATTTTCAGTAAATAGGCTTAAATCCTTCACGATGACCGGCATTATTTGGGATTACTTGGAAGATGGATTGATTATCTTCTGATCCGGGAAGCGAGGCGAGTGCATATTACCCTGTGAATAAAAGTACAGTCAACTCGAAGGTGCACTTAAGCACATCTTTTTTTTTTTGGGGGGGGGGGGGTGGGGGGGGGGTGGGGGGGAGGGGCGGGGTGGAGGGGTGGGGGCGGAATCTTGAATAGTTAGTGTAGCGTTTGGCCGGTCTTCGTACGGGCAGTCCACAGGTCGAGGCTCGCTTATCAATGAAATTAGTAGTCGACTCGCTCAAACCTATAACTCAACTGATTTATTTGAATATATATATAACTACTTACTTCATATATGTATGTTACACGAAGCCACATTCATTCCCGTACAATCACTTTACATGGTAATTTTACGGGAGAGGAATTTATACACTTCGGCCTTATCGACAAAATTATGAATAATTATTCTACGCTTCAACTCACAGCAGTATATGCGAGGTAATATTTTGAATGAATGGAACCTTCACTTTGTTATGCAGCTGCATGAAACTACAACAACGGTCACGCCACTGCATCTACAACTACCGTCACGCTTTTACAATTACGTCACGCTAAGTCATGCTCGCTGCATGGACACTTTTGGTGAGGGGGGTGGGGGGGGGGGGGTTACATGTTAGTGTGAGCCAGCTAGGGGGGGGGGGGGGGGCATGCTCCCAGGAAAAGTAGGCATTTCAACTACTCGCCGATATCGGGAAATGGATTTGAAACAAACCAACGGAATGTTTCGACATTGCAATGTATTTTTAGTACAATGACACTAAACAATTTGAACCAGACCTTTATCATAGATTCACTATTACATTTCTGCTTTGAATAAAGTAGTCCACACCAGTACTAAAGCCGTTAGCCTTTAAGAAAACCAGGAATTGAACGAGTTTTGCTGGACACACTTCGGTGTATATAGATCAGAATGGAAATCAACAACGACTTTAAATTCAAGTGTAAATCAGATTCTTTTGAGTTTTTCTGTTCTTCTTTACTATTTGTTCACGATAGTGAGACAAAGAAGAAAATATTGAGTTCCCAGACGGGAATCGAACCCATGGCCTCCCAGATATTGGAAGGCCATGGGTTCGACGCCCATTGGAGAAGTCAGAATAACGTACCATTTTTCTGACTACATTAAAAAAAGCCATAAGAACCTGCATTGTCCCAAGTCGGCCTAAACAAGTTCCTATATAAATGGTGTTTACTGGGATTTTAAACAGGTTCTTACTTACTCCAGAACGTTTTGGTGCTGGAAGAATAAGAGTCATTCTAAGAAAACATGTAAACATTAGAGTCTTCTTTTGCTACTGTTGTTGTACGATCGCCTTGTTTACCAGTCTCGTTTGAAGAGCCCGCTTTTCTTGTGGTCAGCACCAAGAACGCGGACTCTAGCCACGTCCGATTTGAAAATTCGTGATTCACGGACTTCCGGTCGTTGTGCGCAGACGCATAGTTTTCTCCGCTTAAATCTGATCGGCTGCCAATCGAGAATAAACACTCTGCGCAAGCTATGATAACAGACAGACTCTGAGAACCAGATTTGGTATTCAGTGACAGGCATTTCCCATTGTTTAAGTCTCCCCTTCCTTACTTTGGTGCAATTGGTTAAAATCCGCTGTAATAGAAGAAAAGAACAACTTGAGATAACGTTACTGTTATTTTTCAGTCTCAGGGAAACCTACGGCCGCGTTTTCTCCCTAAAACTTGGAAGCTACAAATTGGTGATGGCTTCAACATCCGAGGCCGTTAAGGAGATGCTGGTAACCAAGTCTGCTGATTTTGCCGGTAGACCGCAAACATATGCTAATGTGACAGCAAAACTTGGTAAGTCGGAGTTGTATGCTCTTGTTGCCAGGAAAATTCTGATGACATTTGCAATTCATCGTCATGTAATATGCAATATTGCATGAGGATATTCCCTATGGCTAATGCAATATGATGGTAAACGTACTAAACACCTTAATGACACCAGAATCCCTTATCTGCACCCTATGCGAGACGACGGGTATTCTCATCACTTTGATACGAGAGTTCCTCCGGAAAGTGAGCACATATCAACGTAGTCACGGTAGTTTCACTAAACAACTCAAACCGACTTCGTGGTGCTGTTTGATAGTGCCCACATCTTATCAGTTAGTCTCCTTCGCAGCCGTTATTTGGGCTCGTCACGCAACACTCCCTCCCCCACCAAGGGAGGGAGCGTTGCGTGACGAGCCCAAACAACGGCTGCGAAGGAGACCACTTATCAGTCCATTACTTACGATTTATAATTCTTGTCCACTGGTGATCGTCATGTTTGCTACAGTTCAAATCAATGACCTGACGCTGATGAGTACCGTAATGATTCGATTTAGCGCCCGGGGCGCATATTTACTTTTGGCACCTCAAGGGAGGGCGCTTATTCGAGACAGGGCGCTTATTCGGGACAGGGCGCTTATTTAATTTTTTGAGAATCAACCAAATGTTCAAAACAGAACTTTAATAAATATTAAAATAACTAACAATGACGAAACTGTAACAATAACAAATTGTTGAAAGGTCAGTTACTTTTGTTCATTTTAGCAGTAGATATATACATGTACGGTGCGGTGAATGTTCATGAGTTTATCCATGGTACTTAACAATAACAAAAACTGTAAGAATGGGGGCGCTTATTTACAAAAACACATTCTATGGAGGGCGCTTATTCGGAAGGGGGCGCCTATTGGAAGGAGGGCGCTAAATGGAATCATTACGGTAAGTGATGCAGTACGTTATCTCTCCATCTTTCCTTCCACAAGTTATAACTTTGTACGGCAGAATAGAAAGAGCATTCCACTAAGGGAATCCAGCACTGAACGAGTAACTGCAGAAACAGATTTTTAAACATGTACTATGCACCAAGTGTGTAATCATATTTAACTCTTTGACTCCTTGCCCCTTGCGTTAATTTTAAAGGTAATACCAATTTTTAATTACAGGAGGTAAAGATATCGCAATGGGTAACTATGGCCCGGCCTGGAAGTTCCATCGCAAGCTGTTCACAACAGCCTTGCGCCAATATCTATCGGACATACCTCTCATAGAAAGCAGAGTGTCGACACATGCAGAGAAATTGATACAGTTTATGGAGAAACAAGATGGGAAACCCTTTGACCCAGCTGATTGTTTACAGCGTGCCGTTGCTGATGTCATTTGCGGCATTACCTTTGGAAAAGGTTTCGACACAACTAACCCTGATATGAACAAACTTTTGAAAGCCAACGCAGATCTTATGGCAGATACAGGCAATGCTCAATTGGTGACCATCTTAGATTTCTTTCCACTGGCAAAGTACCTACCCATTAAGGCTTATGATCGATGTTTTCAACATTTCTTTAAAATGTTCGACATCATTCGTATATTCTTAAGAGAGCGAGAAGAAAATTTCGACCCAGACAAACCCGTACAAGATTTGATCTCAGGTCTTCTTCACGCTAAACACGAAGCCAAATGCGAGGGTGATAAGGAGAGATTTGCTCTTCTTTCCGAGGACTACCTAGTCAACACGATCGAAGACATGTTCCTTGGTGGCTCCGAAACCACAAGTACCACATTGAAATGGGCAATAGCATTTTTGGTCAACTTCCCAATGTACCAAGAGGATATTCAACGAGAGCTAGATGAAGTAGTTGGTGAACGGAATCCTGGTTTGGAAGACCGAGCCAATCTGCCCATCGTTCACGCAACCATAATGGAAACGCTACGAGTTGGAAACGTCGCGCCTCTTGGAATTCCACACTCCACTCTTGCTGATACGACACTCTGCGGATACCGTGTTCCCAAAGATACCATTGTGTTTGCTGATACGGAATCTGTTCATTTGGATCCCAAGTGCTGGCAAAACCCCACAGTGTTTAACCCGTACCGGCATATTGACGAGGATGGAAAATTGGTCACCAACCAAGGCAATTTCTACCCTTTTGGAGCTGGACGCCGGGTCTGCGCTGGCGAGCCTTTGGCTAAAGCTGAACTGTTCTTGTTTCTCTCGCGGATGTTTCAGAAGTTCACTTTCATCGCAGAAGAAGATGGTCGTCCACCAAGCATGAAGGGGCTGTTTAGTATTACCCAGTTTCCTGTTCCTTACAGGATACGTGCAATAAAACGGAAGTGATCGTATATTGGCACAACAGCACCACTTTAAATTGTCGAAAATTTAAGTAGGCTCTGAACCCTTTACTTTGTAAAGTTGTATTTGAGCATGCTGATTTCTGTCAATCGATCAATTTATTTATATACTTTAACACCGAGGAGCTACTTTGACCTACTTTTCATTCGTTGAAACGTTTTATATATAGGACGGTGAGCACCAAGCTTGTATTGGAATTATGACTTAACACTAGAATTGAGGGTGTTTTTTGTATGCTATACTTATGATATGGTAACATGTTTAGTCAAGGATTATTCTAACTTGTTCACTAAAGATGAAGCTTTGTAGCATCGACATCCCGGCAACGAGATTGCAATCACAATGTTATTTGCAAATAATGCGTTTTCAGCATTTTGTGGGTGGTTCGATAAATGGTACTTTTATGATTGTTCGGAGTTCAGTCACTTGAGCTAGTCATTTACCTGAGGTTCTACACGTTTTACACTTAAAGCCGACGCCAAGAGCTACATTTCGCACCACGCCTTGCATTTTATTTCTCGTTAAATGAATAAGTATTCAATGGACCGTGCAAGCACCGTGCTCAGTGTCATGTCTTTACCTCAGCTTACCTTCAAAATGACTGAAACATAGAATACCACGCTTTACCATTCTCTGCATATACTCCATGCAATTCCTAGCTTTGCACTTGAGCTGAAGGTAGCTACTCCCTTTTTAAACTGTTATTAAGCAAAACCCGAATATTTAATTAATATTGAAAAAGATTGAGATTAACAGAACACTAACAGTGATGGTCAACTTTTAAAGACCTATTCCGATTAGTAGTTTTAGTCGTTGTTGACTTGATAAACATTTAATTATATTCGGGACTTATCTTATATTTTATTAAATATGCACTAGCTCTTTAGACGCTGCTTGGTTTCGAGAATAAGGGAATAAAAATGGTTGAACAAGTCGACAGTTAAAGGAACTTGGCAGACCGGATAAAATTCAATTGTAGTCGGAGTGACCACACTCACGTATTTTTACTGCTAATTAAAACGTGCCATTACATATATTTCAGTTTTTTTTTGCTCCGTAGTATGACCGATGCATTTCACCAATACAGACAACATGTAGTAAATAAACAACACGCGCGCTTGGCGATTCAATCCCTTTACAGTTGTTCGGCTTTAGACCGGTCCAGTGCCAAATGCATAAAATATGTCTTGAAACGTATGAAATAAATAACATGACGTAAAGCATGTTTTATCAATTTGTAGTTGAAATCCTGCGTCATTTGCAATACAGTTCCACTTCCCGTTTTGTTACAAACCACTATAATAATAACGTGCCCCGTTGAATTTAACTGAACCATCACTCAGTCAACCACATCAAAACTATCATGGAACGTAATTTTTTCAAATTGTTTGTTTTCCTGAATTTCTTTGCCACAGGTGAGTTTTACTCTTTTTCGTATTTAAAGTAAAAAGACTGTGAGTATTTGGCTCAACAACTTGAATTAATTATATCCCTTCTTTTCAATTTTGGCGATAACGTTTCAAACATGGTGTCTCGGACCTAACAACGATTCATACACATGCTGTGGCGATTTAGATACAGAACGTTGCAAGTAAGAACTTGACAAAATCTGCCATGAATATTTGGTGTATTGTCATGTCGACATCAGTCATCACTATTCGTGCGTTCTCTCTAAATAGTAAAATACAGACATGATGAGAGCAACATAAATAACACTGACGTGAAGTTATGAAATAATTTATATATGAACTTCTTCACTTTTAAATAACACTGTTGTACTACCACCTTTACCTTACTGGCCGAAGAGCAGTCCACAAGCTTCAGTGCAAAATAAAACGATCTAGAAATACATATGTCTGTAAAGTGCGTTTAAAAGCCCCAACGGTGGTCAGGCCGATAGCATTGCACTTCTAACAATTATACTCTCTTTTTATTGATTTTCCAGCAAAGTTTTTGAGTACTTACACTGGATAATAGCAGCACCCATATTCGTTGCTGTAGTTGTTTTTGCTTGCTGGTGTTGTGATTGTTGCGATTCATTCAGGAGCCATCCCGCAAGGCGTCAGGTGTGTACAATAAATTTACTACAGAATAATGTATTGATAATTTGAACTCACAACAACTTGATCTTTGGTTAACAAGAAAAGTCTCTTTTTCACCTATTTTTGGTACAACTGTAGTTTTTAAAACACGTTGACAGAGATAACTGTTTTTCTCCTATTGTTGGCTCTCCTCAGGCGCTCTCTCGTTCGCTCCGAACTCTTGGAAAGCAACCACCTCTCCAAGCCCCTATGAACGCCACGAACGCGCCATGCCACTGGATTTAGCCGAGAGAGACGGGTGTAAAAAGCCAGAACATTGTAAAGTGTGAATTCAAATGACTTTGGACTATAAATGTGCCGCAGAGTTTACTAATAGTTAAATTGAGAATTAAACTCACAACAACTTGATCTTTGGTCAGCTAGAAATAAGGGTGGGGAAACTTGCTCGCACACTCAACTGCTGTAGTTTAGAACCTTTTTGAAAGTGATAATGCTGAGGTGGTAAGATAAAAATGTGGTCATTAAACAAACATTTTGGCGTGCACTGTCTTGTCTTTGTTATCTTTGTCGGTTCCGAAACGGGCGACAAAAACCAACAGAAAACAAATGCGGTTTATAAAAAGTCGATTATTCAATTAATGCTCTGTTGCCGGCTCTGTTGTTTGCAAATTCAACGTCAAGCTCAGTCTTGGAAAAGGATAGATTTCATTTTTTTATAATGCTTCTGTTCGCACCTTTTTGAACGTGTGATGCAACGGTTTTAGCTGGTGTAAAACCTGAATTGAAATGATTTGGATTATATAAAAATGTGCCATAGAATAATAAAGTGAAAATTTAACTGACAATAAATTTGATCTTTGGTCAACTTGAAAAGTCTCTGTGTGGAAGACGGTGGATGAAACCTTTTTGACAGTGAGAACAGATGACAAGAAAAAATGTCGTCACTGATCAACACTTTCAGGAGTACAAACTGAGCCGATCTTCAAAATACCCGCTCATCAGTCTGAAATTTAGCTAAACATTAAAAAGAGAAGTAAACCCTTGCTGGGAAATTTTTCCTTAACGCGAAACTGGGTGTGATCATTTTTATTCTGGGAACAGAAAAATTTAATTTTCTGGCTGGTTGGTGTTACAATGCTTTCTGGGCATTTTTCGCGTACCTTTGTTTGCTGGCTGAGGCGGCGCGTGCAAATACGCCAGTTTCGTACTCTCGGTTTTGAACTGGAACTAGCATGCAATGGAGGCTAATGCGGGGGAATATAATTAAAAACAGCTTCATATCATTTGCATTAGAAAAGATTTACCCGCATTAGCCTCAATTGCAAGGTAGTTCCAGTTCGATACCGAGAATACGAAAACGGCCTATTGAGGTGGGCGAATTAAAAATTATGTCGATAATGTAGATAGATGTATAGATAGAGCGCTCGCCCGATGTTTGGGAGGTCATGTGTTCGATTCCCGTCGAGGACTCAGATTTTTTCTTTTTCCCACGCTCGCGACATGATAAATCTATTATCATTCACATTTCATTACTGAGCTTAAAGTTTAGACCCAATCAGGTCGAAACATGTACAGCTGCCCAGAGTTTCCATTTTGCTTTTTATTTTGGACTCCATTATGTTTTTTCTACGTAGTGTCAGCCTTGGAGTTATTGTCTTTGGTTTTCGTAAAGTTCACCAGCAGAAATTTACCATTTTTCTTTATTTATGTTAATAACGTTAAATATTTGTTGGCATAAAACATTTCCTGTGATCAAGTTAAGTATTTATCGGCATTGTCTCTTTCCTTTGTTCCATTGTCATTTTTGAAGTGAACTGGACAAATAAGAAAATTGGTTTTTGTTTGTGCGAAGGTTACACAGTGATCATGCAATTCAGTTCCTACCGTGCGCCGATTTTTACAGGGTTGGGTCAGTTTTCTCAAGTCTTTTATTGGTAAGTTTTCTTTTAACTTTATTGTGTTTGATGTTGATCAGAGTTTTCGGAAAGGAGTTAGAAATTTACTTCAGTCCCTTTTGTTCCATTTTCAGCCCCTCAAACTGGCGGTCACTGCAGACAAAACAAGTTGTCCTTACCCGAGCAACTTGAATCACCAGAATACTCCAGTGATATAAATCGAAAGTACAGCAGGTAAGGGTACAGTGAATCATGTTTTAGCTAGAGTGAACAACAGAATACCTTTTTGTTTCAAGGCGCTGCATGTTTTGTTGATTGAATTTGTCATTCATGCCTATGTTGGGAGTGTATTGCTCTCGCTCATCTCAATTTATCTATCTTCAGTTGTAAATAGTCAATAGTTAGTGGTATACAAAAGTCACCGCGCGCTTTTTCTCGGTGCCAGTTGCAATCCACGAAAAGAAATGAAAGAAAAAGTAAATTTGAACTGTTGTCGTAGTTAAAGGGTTTACGCGTCTTGCTTCGTGTTATCGTTTCGTCCGTATCAACGTATACAACTTTCATCCTATCCCTCTACCACAATAAGATTCTAATACAATGTCCTAGTTCATTGAAAGCAACCTAAACTCCATCAATCCGTAGCACTGGTGGTAAATTGTCCTCTCTGCTACATCTGTTGTTGTTAGATGCGATTTTCTTCGAACTCTCAGTCTGTTCAAAGTAGCGTGGAAATTATTTGCTCCTAGAATAACTGTGGACGTTTTAGTAAAGATGGTCTCCGCTGAACATTCGAGCAATAAAGGCAAAAATAAAGATATCAAAAAGAACTCGTAGCATGGTAACAGCTCTCAAGCTGACCCCGCTAGAGAAAAATGAATTTGAAGTTCTCCATATTTTACGGACGTTCGACTTCAGTTCGAACAAAATGACCACGCATTTTAAGCATTTTTTCGAGGCTCAACATTAATCTTCTCGAGAATTCATTTAGAATTTAACTGCGGGGTCACTTGTAGAAATCATAGTTAATTTTCGGAAATTTAAGGTGGCTCTGAAACTGCTAGATAGAATTTTTTTTAACTTTGCAAAAAGTTGCATCTCAACATATTTATCATTATTCAATAATACAAAATAGGGGTCACCGTGCTCGATTTTGAGTTATAAGCACTTAAAAGCAAAATTAAGGGTGTTTTTAACAGGCTAAACTGTTGCTATGGTACCCAATGACGTCATGAAAATGGATACAACTTGTTCAGCAATGATTGCACATTTGTTTGATATCATTATTATAGCAGCAACTGATAACGATTCGTAGTACTGACCCATCAAAGTTTAAGAACTGGAAAAGTGCTGGAAACCATTGTGAGCCTCCTTAATCGGAATTTTGTTTAGTAATTTGTGGCGTGGGAACCCCAAACGAAAGGTCTGAGATCTCTACGCGTAGCACGTAACAAATGTCATTGCGGACGATCAAATTTTGCCAAGAACACTCCTAGATGTGTTTTATTGACATACTTTAAAAACACAAATCTGTGGTAGCCTTTATCAGACAGTTGAAATAATGCCATTAAACAACTCGAAACTAAGGTTTATTTTGTCGCACTGTTTATGCAAGAAAATAACTGAACAAATCAATTATACTTCAATGAGTGCCTCCTTTTCATTGGACTTGGAGAAAGAGAATGTCCGAGAATTCATGTCTAAAATGGTTTCTTTTTCTGCTTTTGGCAGATGTTTACACAAACGAAACACTCATCGTGGGAATTTATGTAAATTAGTTTCACACTCTCACGGTAAAGCCGACAGTAGTTTTCCCCGCCCAGGTTTACCGACATTTCGGCGTTGCTGCCTTCTTCAGAGTATATGACATGCGGAACAGTTGAGGGAAAATCCTTGGGAACGAGATTGGTACCGAACTTTAATAGTGTATTAAATATCAATATTAATCCATTAGCACTGAACAGGACACCACGCATTTGTTAAACGATAATATAAACTCGTTTCAATAGCACGCGCCCAAATATACTAGACTTTTAGCTTAGGAACTTCTGTCCTGCGAACTAAGAAAAATATTGCATTCACTCCAACCTCGAGATTGCATCATACGTGCTTGCGTACCAGTCGCTTCACTTCGAAGCGCACTGAGGGAACGAATGAACGTGCAAGCAACAAAGGCGCGCTCTCCCTCGCTCCGCACTCTTGGAAAGCAACCGCCTCCCCAAGCCCCTATGAACGTCATAATCGTGCGATGCTACTGGTTTTAGCCGAGAAAAGACGTACGTAAAAAGCCAGTACATTGAAAAGCCTGAATTCAAATGACTTTGGACTATAAATGTGTTGCAGATTTATAAAGTAAGAAAGTAATTTACGATCGACAACTTGATCTTTGGTCAACTAGAAGTGAGGGTAGAGAAATTTGCTCGCATGATCAACTGTAGTTTTAAAGCCTTTTCGACAGAAATAATAGGTGGCAAGATAAAAACGTGGTCACTGAACTACACTTTGACGTGCACTGTCTTTTTTTGTTACCTTTGTAGGCTCCGAAGCAGGTGGCGCAAACCAACAGAAAAAAAAAATTTCAAAGTCGAGTATTGAATTAGAATGCTTTGTTGTTTGCAAATTAATAAGTGAAATTTGACGTCAAGTTCATTCTTCGAATAACGCAAAATTGCTTACTTTTACTTGCTTGTAGAAAAAAGGATAGATTTTATGTTATATGTTTACGTTTGCTCCCTTTTGAACGAGCGATGCAACAGTTTTAACGGATATGTGACCGGCTTAAAACCTGAATTCAAATGATTTGGATTATTATATAAAAATGCACCGCAGGATATATAAGTGATAATTTAACTGAGAACAATTTGATCTTTGGTCAACTTGAAAAGTCTCTGTATGGAGGAGGGTGGACGAACTTGCTCACAAGCTACAACTACAGTTTTGAAACATTTTAGCGCCAGAATACAAAAATAGGCATTTTTATAGAGAAACTAAATAAAGGCGCTACACAGTTTTAACCATATTATGAGCGGGATTATGAGATGCAGGAGTACCCAACTGAGTCGCTCTTCAAAATACCCGCTCATCAGTCTTAAATTCAGCTGGCTGGGAACATAAAAAAGAAAAGAGAGGGAAACCCTTGCTGGAAATTTTCCTTAACGCGAAACTGGCTGTGGTCATTTTTGTTCTCGGAATTGAAAAATTGAATTTTCTGGCTGGTTGGTGTTGCAATGCTTTCTGAGAATTATTCGGGTAGCTTTGTTTGCTGGCAAAGGCGGAGTGTGCAATTTAGGTAGGCTAATTAAAAATTATGTTAATAATGTATACATAAGAGAACTCAACATTTATCATTTCAATAATTTGTTGGCTTAAAGGTTTCCTGTAATCAAATTAAGTATCTATCGGAATTGTCTTTTTTTTTTTGTTCTATTGTCACTTTTTTCAGTGAACTGGACAGATCAGAAAATTGGTTTTTGTTTGTGCAAAGCCATTCAGTTTGTACGGTGCGCGCATTTTTACAGGGTCGAGTCAGTTGAATGCGTGGCAGTGGTTCCCGCAGAGGTTCTACGTTCTTCTTTTCAAGTCTCCTAATGTAAGTACTCTTCTCTCAAGTTCATTGTTTAATGTTAATCGAAGAGTTTTCAGAATGGAATTAGAAATTTAATTCGGTCCTTTTTGTTCCATTTTAGCCCCTCAAACTTTCGGTCACTGCCAACAAAACAAGTCTAGGGCACAGTGAATCATGTTTTAGCTAGTTATTGAATTTGTCAGTAATGTCCATGTTGCGAGGGTATTGCTCCAGCTCGTGCACTTTTTCTTGGTGCCAGTTGCAAACCACGAAAGAAACAGAAAACAAACAAGCTATAAATCCGTTCATTTTTTGAAGATAAACAAATTTGAACTGTTTGTAGTTAATCAGTTTACGTGTCTTCGACTTCTCAGTCTGTGGAACATAACGCGGAATTTTTTTGCTGCTATAATAACTGTCGACGTTTTAATTTAAGTGCTTAAAGAACATCCTGTGAACACGGCGCGCAAAAATGAATTTAATTTAGTTTCCTCGGCTATTTGATGTGCCTGTCAGAAAAGTGGCGTGTTTCTTCAGTTACTGAAAGAACGTGTTTGAAAGCCTGCGGTGCAGCCGGACTCGACACAAAACCCTCGCTATAGTATTTCGGCGGTTTAGACTGTCTGCGACGCAGGCTGTTGTTATAACGCGTTACGGATGTTTTGTTCACTAATTTGTGGCGTGATACCCCAAGCGCAACAAGTCATGAAATGTTATTGCGGAGTATCAAACTTGGGCCGAGAAAACACAAACATCTGTTAAATGGACATACTTTTAAAAAATAAACTTGGGCTAACTTTCATCACACAGACAAAATAACAGCATTAAACAACTCGCATCTAAGGTTTTTTTTTCGCACTGTTTATACAAGAAAATAACTGTACGAATTAATTATACCTCAGTGAGTGAACATCCAATGAGCAAGTTCGTTGCGAATTGACTCCTTTTGCATTGGACTTGGAGAAAGAGAATGTCCCAACGTCTGAAGTGATTTCTTTTTCTGCTTTTGACAATTGATTACACAAACGAAACACTTATGCTAAGAATTTATGTAAATGATTTCACACCCTCATGGTAAAAGTCGACAGTAGTTTCCCACGCCCAGGTTTACCGACATTTCGGCATTGCCGCCTTCTTCAGGGTATATGACATACTGAAAAGTTGAGAAACGAACAAAACTTTTCAACATATGATATTCCCTGAGGAAGGCAGCATTGCCGAAACGTCGGTAAACCTGTGTTGAACTTTAATAGTGTCTTAAATATCAAAAATTATCCTTCAGCACCGAACAGGACGACGCAGTTATTAGCGACAGACACAGCACGCAGCAATTCCTAGCCTATGTACGTGGCATTCGTTTCACGTCCAAGCGCACGGTGCGAACGAACGTGCGAGCAAAAAAGCAAAACATGAGCTGGCGTTGAAGGGGTCTCCAATTTTAGGCTCTCCCCAGGCGCGCTCCCGTTCGCTTCGCGGAGATGTGAAGGGCGTAAAAAGCCGGTACATTATAAAGCCTTATTCAAATGACTTTGGACTATAAATGTGCCGCAGATTTGTAAAGTGACAATTTAACTGACAAAAACTTCATCTTTCATCAAATGGAAAAGTCTCTCTGGGTTTGAGAAAGGAAAAACTTTCTCGCACGCTACAAATGTAGTTTTAAACCTTTTTTCACAGCGATAAAAGGTGGTAAGATAAAAATGTAATCACTGAACAACACTTTGCGTGCACTGTCTTTTCTTTGTCGGTTCCGAAGCAGGCGGCGCAAACCAACAGAAAACAAGTGCGGTTTCTTAAAGTCGATTATTCAATTAAGATGCTTTGTTGTTTGCAAATTAACAATTGAAAACTCGAGGTCAAGTTTAGTCTTCGGTTGACGCAAAATTGCTCGTTATTGCTTGCTTTAGATAAAGGATAGATTTGTATTTTATATGCTTCTGTTCGCACCCTTTTGAAATTGCGATGCACCATTTTTAGCCGAAATGTGACGGGCTTAAAACCTGAATTCAAATTATTTGGACAATATGAATAGGGCTGGACAATAGTAAGTGGTAATTTTTTTTACTGGCAACAACTTGGTCTCTGGTCTACTAAAAGTTTCTTTGGGGAGGACGATGGGGAACTTGCCCACACGCTGCAACTGAAGTTTTAAAACATTTAAACGGTGATAATAAATAGAAAGAAACTTTCAGGAGCACTCAACAGAGCGCCCACTGTTTCCTTTGTCATTTCCGAAGCAGGCGGCGTACTAAAAAACGTAAACAAGTGCGGCTTTTAAATTCAATTAACGACTAAAGATACCCTATTGTTTCTAAATTAAAATTGCAAGTTGACATGTTTGAAACCACAGTCTTACATGCCTTCGGTTGACGCAAAATGGCTTACAAAAAGGGTGAGCAAGTCGAAAGATGAGAGCTAAACGGTATGTGGTTTAAAGCAGAAAAATATTCGTGTTGACTGGCTACAAAACTTTAACACTTACTTTCGTTTGTACCACAGAATCCCAATCTCTTTCAAGACGTTTCGCGGGGACAAAGTATACTGTCGATGTGATAAAGATGTTTTTCTCGAAGCCCAAGTTATCATCTGTGGTAAGTTTTATACTTTTTATACTTTCCTTGAGTTCAGACTGTATTTTTAATTCGGAAGATGGCTTTAAAAGCCGTTTCCAAGACTATAGCGACTTGTTGGACGAGTTGTGTCCTTCGCATACCGTAAAGTAATCTGTTACGAGCTGTATCACAGCACTTTCAAATTCGTTCTGAGTACCTTAAGTGCAGAAAGCGACGAACGTGCGCCAGAGTATTGAAGCGATTCGATGTTTAATCTATTGAACCGACTTAACAGTTTAAATATATTCGGCTGGGAGTGGAAGTTACCTCGAGTGCAAAGGAGTGAAAAGTTGAGCTGGAGTATTCGACTATTCAACCGAGGTATCAGAGTTTACATACCTAGGTAAACATCGCCTGAAAAACCGATACCTTAGTAAAAGGTTCAGGTGTAGACAAAATAGGTGATATAGTTGCATCTGTAGAATTTTACGGTTAGGGGATTGAAGTGGTTCAAACCAGCATTTGTTCTGGTCAACTAAGCTTTCTTTTTGTCAAAGTTTGCGGTTTTATATTCACGTTTTATAAATATGTGTTTTGACTTCAGTCGGTCATAACCTCTTACATTTTACTTACAAGCATTGTTGAGGCTGAGGGCAATTATATCTGCATTTTGCTGTTATGCGAAACTCAAGCCTATATTCAAATGACTTTGGACTATAAATGTGCCGCAGATTTGTAGAGTCAAAACTTAACCCAGACTCTCTGGGTTAGAGAAAGGAAAAACTTTTCAGCACGCTACAAATGTAGTTTTAAACCGTTTCTCACGGCGATAAAAGGTGGTAAGATAAAAATGTGATCACTGAACAACACTTTGGCGTGCACTGTCTTTTCTTTATCGGTTCCAAAGCAGGCGGCGCAAACCTAAAACAAGTGCGGCTTTTAAATTCAATTAACGACTAAAGATACCCTATTGTTTTTAAATTAAAATTGCAAGTTGACATGTTTGAAACCACAGTCTTACACGCCTTCGGTTGACGCAAAATGGCGTACAAAAAGGGTGAGCAAGTCGACAGATTAGAGCTATACGGTATGTTGTTAAAAGCAGAAAAATATTCCTGTTGTCTGGCTACAAAACTTTAACACTTGCTATTGTTTGTACCACAGAATCCCAATCTCTTTAAAGACGTTTCGCGGGGACAAAATATACTGTCGATGTCGATGGTTTCCTGGAAGCCCAAGTTATCGTCATCTGTGGTAAGTTTTATACTGTCCCTGAGTTCAAAGACTGTATTTTTAATTCGGAAGATGGCTTTAAAAGCCGTTTCCAACGTTATAGCGACTTGTTGGACGAGCCGTGTCCTTCGCATACCGTAAGTTTTTGTTATCAATCAATTGCATGACTAGCGTATAACGCTTGCGCATATTTTACCGCTATTCAGCAGTCAAAAAGAAAAAAAAATAGAAAAAGAAAGGTTTTCCGGCTTGGACTGGTAGTCACAACCAATCGCTTTAGAATGGAACGCAAGGCGGGTGACATAACCATTACGCCACTTCTGTGCAAATAATCTGTTACGAGCTGTATCACAGCACTTTCAAATTAGTTCCGAGTACCTTAAGTGCAGAACGTTGGCCAAAGTATTGAAGCGATTCGATGTTTGATCTACTGAACCGAGTTAACAGTTTAAATATATTTGGCTGGGAGTGTAAGTTACCTGGAGTGCAAAGAAGTAGAAAGTTTAGCTAGAGTATTCGATTATTCAACCGAGGTATCAGAGTTAACATACATACGTAAACATCGCCTGAAAAACCGATACCTTGGTTAAGGTTCAAGTGAAAACGAAGAAAAAAAAGGTGATATAGGTGCATCTGTAGAATGTTACGGTTAGGGGATTGAAGTGGTTCAAAACAGCATTTGTTCTGGGCAACTGAACTTTCTTTTTGTCAAAGTTTGCTGCTTTATAGTCACGTTTTATAAATTTATTTTTCGAATTCAGTCGTTCACAACTACTTACGTTTTACTTAGAAACATTTTTGGGGCTAAGGGCAATTATATCTGCATTTTGCTGTTATGTGAAACTAAAGGCTATATTCCGATGACTTTGGACTATAAATGTGCCGCAGATTTGGAAAGTGATAACTTAACTGACAATAACTTCATCTTTGATCAACTGGAAAAGTCTCTCTGGGTTATAGAAAGGGAGAATTTTCTCGTACGCTACAAATGTTGTAAAAACTCTTTTACACAGGGATAAAAGGTGATAAGATAAAAATGTGATCACTGAACAACACTTTGGCGTGCATTGTCTTTTCTTTGTCGGTTCCAAAGCAGGCGGCGCAAACCAAAAGAAAACAAGTGCCGGAGAATAAGAAAGTGATGATTTTTTTCTTAACCCGCAACAACTTGGTTTTTGGTCTACTACAAAAGTCTCTATGGGGAGGACGGTGGGAAGCTTGTTCGCACGCCACAACTGAAGTTTTTAAACCTTTTTGACCGTGATAATAGGTGGTGAGAAAAAAATGGGGTCACTATAAAGAACACTCAACAAGAATACTCAACAGTGCGCGTACTGTTTCTCTTTGTCGGTCCTAAGGCAGGCGACGTAAACCTAAACAAGTGGTGTTTTTCAAAATTCAATTAATGACTAAAGATACCCTATTGTTTCTAAATTAAAATTGCTAGTTGACATATTTGAAACCACAATCTTACATGCCTTCGGTTGACGCAAAATGGCTTACAAAAAGGGTGAGCAAGTCGAAAGATTAGAGCTAAACGGTATGTTGTTAAAAGCAGAAAAATATTCGTGTTGTCTGGCTACAAAACTTTAACACTTACTATTGTTTGTACCACAGAATCCCAATCTCTTTCAAGACGTTTCGCGGGGACAAAGTATACTGTCGATGCAATAAAGATGGTTTCCTGGAAGCCAAGTTATCATCATCTGTGGTAAGTTTTATACTTTCCTCTGGTTCAAAGACTGTATTTGTAATTCGGAAAATGGCTTTTAAAAAGCCATTTCGAAGGTTATAGCGACTAGTTGGACGAGTTGCGTCCTTTACATATCGTACAGTTTTTGTTATCAATCAATTGCATGACTAGCGTATAACGCTTGCGCATATTTTCTCGCTATTCAGCAGTCGAAAAGAAAAAAGTAAAAGAAAGGTTTTCCGGCTAGGACTCGTAATCCCAAGCGATAGCTTTAGAATGGAACGCAAGGCGGGTCACATAACCATAACGCCACTTTAGTGCAAATAATCTGTTATGAGCTGTATCACAGCACGTTCAAGTGAGTTCGGGGGATCTTAAGTCCAGGAAGTGGCGAATGTTCGCCAAAGTATTGAAGCAATGTTGAACGGAGTAACAGTTTAAATGTATTTGGCTGGGAGTGTTAGTTACCCCGAGTGCGAAGGTGTAGAAAATTTAGCCGAGTATCCGACTATTCAACCGAAGTAGCAGAGTTTACATATTTGAGTAAACATCGCCAGAAAACCTGATACCTTGAAGTATAAACAGAGCAAAAAAAAGGGTGATCTGTAGAATTTTACGGAAAGGGAATTGAACTAGTTCAAAACAGCATTTTATCTGGGCAACTAAAATTTCTTTTTGTCAAAGTTCACGGTTTTATATTCACGTTTTATAAATTCATTTTTAGAACTCAGTCGGTCACAGCCTCGTAAATTTTACTTACAAACATTGTTGAGGCTGAGGGCAATTTATTGTGAAAGTAATGAAAACATACTCCTGCGGGAGACTAAAGACCGGTTGTTATTATATAAACTGCAGTGCTATAGCGAGTGGTAGCAAATCGATTAAAATGGTTATTACACGTGTGGATAAAAATGATATCCACAGCTGTGATATCATTTTCGAACAATCAGCTCGCAACGTTTGCCATGTTTAACTGCTGAATGAGGCAAAGTTTATCGATATTAAGTCGAAATATCTTCGGATCTTCCTCGGCAATCTTCGAAAATTTTCGGAAAAGTTCGGAAAATGTTTGGAAACATTCGTATGACTACCGGACAACATTTTCAAAATCTTCGGAAAATCGTCAAAAACCTCCTTATTAGTAGGTGTATAAAATAAACAGAATGCGCTCACTCGTGAGATACCGAGTTGAACACTCGAAGATAAATTTCAACTACCATGTATGTAGTTGTAATGTAGGTCGGAGTCATGTTGTGAGATGTTCGCAAACATTTTGGTCCAAAGTTCTTTGTAATAAAGGGTTTGGTGAAGCTGATTTTTCTCGGGGAAACGCTGGATTGTAAATTTGATTCACGACTGGATCCATCATATTTTTTATTTTTTTTGTTACCTAAGGTTTTCAGGTGCTGTAGGAATCCGTTCCAATCCTTCAAGTTTTATTAAAGCATGAACTAACTCAGATACTACGCGCAGTCTGAATGGTCAAAACCTTATGTTCTACTCTACCGGTAAACTCCCGCTTCTAACGCGACTGCGCGTAAAGGCCTGTTTAAACAGGGCACGACCACGAGGCGCGTGCGCCGTAAGAATGTATGACGTCGTGCAACATGATGGCCATACCTTAGCTTCATCTTTGACATTACACATCCATGCCAAACCAAAGCATCCGCTTACATCCGTATCGCACGACCACATCGCGGGCTCAGGTGCAGAGCTCATCGAGATCACGTATGTTTTTTAAGTTGACCGCCAGGTAATTGTTTTCCATTGGATCGCGGGCTCAAGTCATTTTTTTTGCCCGGGGTAAAGCACAAGATTTTGTCACCGAAATTTTTGCGATGTGAGTTGACGATTTATTTCGGTATGGAATCTTACTTGAGTGTATGCGGAGCTGCACTTATACGCTTGGCTAAATCTATATATTACAGATCATAAAATTAAGTTAAAGTCAATTTAAATTAATCAAAGATTTGAGAAATATAATGCTGTTTACTTACCAGGCAACAAGAATAATTTACATGACCATGAATACATTTGGTACTGCGAAAGCATAAAAAGAAAATGTAACCATACATAAATACATAAAAAAGACTTATAGTAATGTAACAATGAATAAGCAATTACCTTAAAACTGTTAGATTTTGAAAGAAGAGTATTACGTAAATCTAAGCTACTGGAAATGAATTTTGTCAATTGAACATTCACATAATAATTTGTAGAATTCATTAACTCTTTGGGAGCTTCTGTAGGTGGTAATTGTTTTTAGTATAACGTAACAGAAGCTGGATATGATAGCAAAGTGAATCGATAAATGCCAAGGGATTCCTCAAACTTTCCACAGAACACACAAAAAGATAAAAAACTATACCCATTTTGTGAAGGAATTTATTATAATTTGTACTGGAATTGTCTGGTTTTGGTGTCCACAATTACGTTTCTTGTAAGAAGATAAATTTTTATATCTGCATTTTCCGGTAACCTCGACTGTCGTTTCCTGGGTCTGGTCTGCCCTTGGCGTTAGTAGAAGCAGGTCGACAGGATAAAATAATAAACTCAGAGACTCAAAGGACAGTGCAGAATGCGAAGTGGCTGATTAATTAAAAGTATGGTGCTTTTATGTAGTTTGTTTGTTTATCTTGTTTCACTTTGACTTTAAAACGCCAAACGTGACACTAGCGCTTCTCTTTACTACCGTTACACAACCTTTTTCGTTTGCAACATGATATTTGTTTTTTCTGCAAAACACTATAACCCGATAGTCTACTTTTGTTTTTCACTTCAAAGTATGTCACATGATAGTTTGTTTTTCTTTCAAACATACTTTTTCCACTATTTTGTTATTACTCGTTATTTTAACTATTGAATTATTGTTGGGACCAAGCAACCAGAAAACTTAAATTCTCGTGAATTCAAACTTCAGCTGGTAAAAATTCGATTCCTACACACGCTTTTTAATGCCTAGAAATCCCAAGCCGCTCCCGGTTGTCTGAGCTGCACACTTTTGGCCAATCAGCGCAATCCATAAACGGTTGTCTCGTTTTTCCGCTTGACTGAGTTTTAACACGATGTGCGATGTTTCAATTCAACTGTCACGAAAGTCGTTTCTCGAAAAGTAATAGACGGATCAAATAAAAAAAAAAAAAACTTTCGAAAGTGTTTTCACAGCGCAGCACAGCTGAAATATTTGTTTCATGGTTAATAGGAAATTTCCGCCAAAAATCCCGGTACAATTTTTTGCATATTTAATTATGAAGGCACTGTGTCTGATACTTACCAGCGCTCTGCAATGAGAAGCTGTTGTTGATTTTTTTTTCACGAACACTGCGAGCTCTGGGAGAGTTCGATTGCAATTGCTTTACTGTCAATAATAAAACCAGTAAAAACACTGATGGTATAAATTACTTAACGGAAAGGTTTTCTTGGTTTATGAAGAATAAAGAATTGTTTCACACAAAGCACTTCGACGCCATAAAGTCTAATTTAATTAACCACAGTTTTAACTTGGCACCACGAAGTCTACAATAATCGTACCGCAGAGAAAGACATGTGATGTCCGCGAGAGTTCAAGACTGTAACCTGGACTTATCTTCTGCGCATGCGTTTACCGCAAAGTTTCCTGCTCTTGGGAAAATAGTACCACAAGGACAACGTGGGACTTTCAGAAACAAATATATAGTCTTCGTGTTCTTCTTATAAGAATAACGCAGACACTCCATGTTTTACATAGTGCATACAGTCGAGTACTCCCCACCCCTTACCCCCTTCATAACAATTATTAATGAGTTAATTAATTAATTAATTGATATTAATTACTTAATCAGCTATCAAAGTTTACACCTTAGTGCTTTATGGCCTTAGCGGACGACAGCCCCGACAACCATCACAATAGTGCATTCTGCACTAAAAAGCAAGGGAGAATGTAATTATATGAAACTAATTCTAAAACAATTGTTTCTGTTAAACCAGTGCTGAACAACAGGGAGCAGTTCTCTTACATTCTTTTTTGTTATGAGTTTCAAACTCTTCATTCTGTTCAGCAATGGAAAGCTCCAATTTTTAGGTCATTTTTATCTTGGCTTTCAAAAATGAAAAGGGATGGTTTTATTGTTAAGATTTTGGCATTGAACGATTACTTGCTTACAAAGGATGACAATATGATTTAAGTAAAAGGAGGTCTATTCAATAAAACCCAAATGTTATATTAGTAGCGTTTAAATTACGAAGGTTGGTAAAATAATTTGTCAGCCATTCAGTTACCGAAAGCCAGAAGCTGGAGGTAACTTGACAGAGAATATATTAATCAATATATTAATTATATTGTGTTAATTGCAAAACAACTGTTCTGTTGAACTATTGCTGAACAACAGTTTTCAGTTCTTTTCATTTTTTGTTATGGAGTTCTAACTTTTTGCTTGGCGACAATGCTAAATTGAGTAACAGGGAAGTTGAACTGGTGTTGCTCGCCATGTTCCATGCCCAGTTTTGTTAATTTTCCTTGCTGATTTTTACATTCTTTAGTCCTTTTGCATGTTTGCACCACTGCAGTTTAGTTATTCATATCAATGTCAAACAAGCTCTCAAAAAAACTATCTAATGCTAAGGGTAGGAAGGAGTAGTAGCTGGCGGATGAGACCTGGCTTGGCGATGGCGGCGGTGGTAAGGCCGGTAAAGAGTTCACTGACAGCGGCTGCTCTAAACTGTTGAGACAGTGGGGTGTTGTTCCCTGTATGTCATCGAAAAAGCTCTCAAAAAGCTACCCAACGCTGTCTCTAAGGGTGGGAAGAAAAATTACCTGGGGGATGAGACCTGACTCGATGGTGTTGGCAGCAGGGGTAGGGCCTGTAAGGAATTGACTGGCCACTGCTCTTGGCTGTTGAGCAAGGGTGGTGGTGGGGCTGAAATCACTGATACTGGTCTTGGTTGAGAAAGTCGGTAAAGGCGGTTAGTTGCTGAGGTTGAAAATGTATGCCTCTTTCGGCTTTTGACTCTGCTTTTCTCTCGACCTAACAAAACAACGGGTGGGAAGAAGAAGTGGCTGGTAGATGAGACCTGGCTGGAATCACTGTTGCTGGTATTGGTTGACAAAATAAAAATACTTATATTCATTGTTGCGAAAGGTGTATTCTAGCTTCAATGAAAATTTTAACACTGATGGGTAGGATATAGGTTTCATCTAAAAGAAAATAATTACACAAAGGCAATACCATAAATTGTTCATTATCAGTCCAGGAAAAGGCTAAAGTTCTGTCCAAAAGGTCCTCCAAAGTGAGCAGGTGCTTGCGGCTCATCACGGCGGCCGGTAAACACATGGTTCGCCTAAAATGAAAGGTTTTGCAGCCTTTACAGTAGCGTGTCTAAATTTTCTCTGTCCTTGTTTACATCTTTGCTGGAAACTTTGTCATCGCTCCGAGACTCGCCTCTTGTGCACTTGTCTGAAAGTTCCTCTAAAAAGCGGAAGACAACACTTATTTAGATTCCGCGCGAATAATCTTGCGCTAACAGTGGGATAAAGAGCTTCCTACCTTTGTGGAGGAGCCAAGCAACAACAACGACAACAACAACAACTTTATTCACCCTAAAAAAATTACAAAAGAGAATATATAGTATAAATAACTAATTAAGGGTCTGGCTGCCTGAAATAACTGTAGAGCTAAAAAGGGCAGGCAGCCAGTGTTATAATTATGTAATACAAATTAAGGTCGGTAAAGCACACAACAACACAGAACATTACAGTGAGCAAAATGAAAAAAAGACAATAATATAATAATGATTAATAATTAATAATAATAATAATTACGGTATTTATATAGCGCATTTCCATACAGGATATGCTCAATGCGCTTTACAACACTTCGCGGGGGACTTAGACAGACTGCAATTAAGCAGTTTACAATGAATGAGGATTTTTGCAGATGCCCCCAATGGAATTTCAGGACAAGACCAGGCCACAACAACGGGAACTCCATGCCCTACTCTTTGCGATAAGTGTGTGGGTTCTTTAACGTCCCCTGTTGACCATAACCGTGAAGATGCAGGAGACGGGACCTACCCTTTATCGTCCTTATCTGAGAAGACTAGAATGTCTAACCATTTGCAGATGCCATTACAAAGGCAGCACATTCTCCTCAGTTATTTTAAGACCCTGAGTGTTGGTCCGGTCTGGGCTCGAACCCGAGACCTCCCGCAAAGAAGTTTGGCGCTCTACCAATTGAACTAACCGATATATTAGAATATTGACAATAAACAAGAAAGGAGAAATATAATAAGAAAACTTATCAAATACCATTACTAAAAGGAAACAATTAGAGCAAAATAGCCCTAGAGTTGAACAATACAGGTGCGAGCTAGTATCTTTCAAGATATTGAACTTGCAATTGAAAATGCTCTCGCTTTGTCCGATAACATGACTGCAGTGATTGTGCCGGGGACGCCCTCTCAACACTCAGACGAAGTTTTTGGACAATCAAAGCTTATCAAGAGCGTTGAAGCAATTAGCTTCAGCAAACAATCAATTAAAACCTTATAACACCTTTTAAGCATTTTTAACACTACGCGAACTGCTAGCGGAATAAAACCAATGCAACAACAACAACGAAAAGAAATAAAATATAAAATTGAAGACTCTATCTAAATCAAATGCAGTGATGTTCGAGCTCTTTTTGTTTCAAAACAACTGAACAAGAAATAATTTAAAAAAATGAATAGTCTTAAATCACTTGTTTGCATAGTGATCATATTTGAAAAGTTTTTAAACATAGCCACGTTGCTGAGAACCAATGATCCCATTTGAAGAACACTTATCACTCGCTGCTCTGTTAAAACTGTTGCAGAGTACAAACTGGTGAACCAACACACAAAACTAAGAATGTCAGTCAGGAGTTAGGTTAGTAATAATCGACTGTACAAACAATAGACATGTCTGTTTACAAAGTTTTATTGAGACCTTTAGCCAATTTTGATTGGACAATCATACCAATTTCCCAAAATAGAAAATGACTATTGGCCAAAAAAATGGGTTGATCCCAAGTGAAATATTTGGCACTAACAATCTATTTTGATTGGTCAATCGTTAGATAAAAAGAGAAAACAGTTTGTTTTTAATTGAGCAAATAGACCTTTCATAGTTGAAGTACATTTCAAAAGGTTTTTTTTCTTAAAGATAAAACAAAACAGACCATTTCTGTGCCAAAAGATAATGTGGTGATTTTGTTGGACAATCTACTCTCATTTGAATCACATTTCGCACAATAGACTATGTTCCATAGTGTGATTACAAAGACATTGTAAATTTAAAAATGTAACAACTTAACAAATTATTACCTCCAGGATAAGAACTACGTTGATTTCCTTATTTGTCCACAAGATTGCTGACAGTGGTGAAATGCGGCTCCAAACAATTTCACAAAGGGCCATCCTCAATTTGTGGAAGGCTTTGTTGATGCTTGTAAGCCAGGCATCTTGCTCAGCCAAAATCCTCTGTATGAGGAACGGCATTTATGTGAATTATGTCTCACTGCAGACACCACACCATGCTGGTTCTCTTCTTACGTGGTGACCATATGAAACGTGTTTATGTAATCTGGAGTACTTTGCGAATGAACATGGACAAAGTAGGGCATTGACGGATATTTACCACATTGTTGCTGTCTGCCAGTTGAGCCATTGAAGTGCAAGTACTTTAGTTGAGTGTGCGTCGTCTTGTTGACGTGTAGCTAAAGCGGTTTTCGTCTATGGCAGTCACTTCTATTAGGCAAGTGTATCGCTCATCTGGCTCTAAACCAGAGAGGCAGAAGTCTGGAATGCGGAGCATGCACCTGAAAATGTCAAGCTGAAAGGTGTTGAGAATTAAGAATGAAACAGTAAAATTAGCAAAATAAAACAAAATAATAATCCAGTTTATTGTGGTAATACAATGATACTTCGGCATATTTGTGGGTTACAATGATTTTGAAGTGGTTTGACAAAAATCTGCAAAAAAAAAAAAACGGACGCATTAACTCATATCGTCACCATGCACTAAACCATGGTGGGTACTTCACTTTTTTTACTACCATGAAGGTTTGCACCTCCTTCTCGCCCTTCACAGAATTTAAAACTTGCAGAAAGAGATCGGACATGTGTGAATAACCAGGAAAACATCTTGTTTTCAGTCATGTTTTCTGACTGCAAAAAGAGAAAACCTTAACAATATTAAACTTATAGCTATATATAATCCAGATGCAACACTTGCCATTGCAGCCAACGGTGATGGAGAATAGTGTGATTGTGGGGAAATCGGAGGATAGTATATATAACGTTTGCCACTACACATTTTAAACGATTTTACCTGAAGTTCCTTCTAGAAATCAATTTCCAATTCTACTATTTTTCACAGTTATGAGTTTGGGATGCCTATGCATTCAGCAAGATTTTACTCTTCTATGTGCGCGATCGGACACCACCACCTCGCAAATTCTTTAGATGTTTCAATTTTTAGATTGTTAGCTAAATTTTTTCTTTCCTTTTGTTTTGTTATTTATTCTATCTATCTATTCTATTCTGTCCGTCTGTCTATCTATCTATTTATCTGAGAAGAACATGCTATTTTATAACCAATAATTATATTTGACCCATAATAAACGGTGATGCAAGAAAATGAAACAAAAACTTACCTAAGGCACCAAGGCCTTTCTTTTCAATGGTACAATGTATGCACCGCGAGGCACGGCATTTATGTCAATTATGTCTCACTGCAGACAACACACCATGCTGGTTTTCTTCTTACGTGGTGACCATGTAAAACGTGTTTATGTAATCACGAGTACTTTGCGAATGAACATGGGCAGAGTAGGCATTGATATTTACCAGATCATTACCGTCTGCTTGTCATCGCAGTTGTTTGTTATTTTGACTTTCTCAAAGGAAAGCACATTTCTCCCTGGAGCTGCCAACCAGAAAACGGTGACTGTGGGTGTTGGCAGGAATTGTTTGGAGGTACCTCATCGGAAACATCGCCTTTAAGTTGACAAAATTACCTCTTCTCACCTCTGCGGAATGCCAAGCGTATGGATTATACGCAACTTTGAGCTCGCATATCTGACAGTTTTGGTATTTTGTTATGACGTAGAATTCCGTCACTGGAAACTGGAACTCCCATTGTTGCGGGTCGTCACCAACTTTCTCGATGACTAGTTTTATCCTCTACTTATGATGGCGCTGACCACCACCTGCAATGTAATTTTGCTGAGATCAAGTTTTAAAATGAATACTCAGTTCAACTGTTCTCTTGTAGTTTTAAGTGATAGAAACAAAAGTCACTCACGCAAAAGTGGCTTCCGGAACAAATTAGTATGCACATGAACAAGATTATACACGTGGCCTTGTTTGGCATGTGTGTGAGAACGTTCCCGCGAGACAACACAGGAGGGAAAATGGCAGCTGGTCTCAACCCTCGTTCCAAGCTTTGGAAAATTATTTACTCTACCAATTGAGAATCTTAGCCTGCACCATTAAGTATATGTAGTTAACTTTAAAATAACTCTTCATCTGCGTAATTATCAAACAAGTAAAATCTTATATTGTATATGATAAAGCAAAAATCACTTACGTTGCGGCTGCTTCCACGCCGGACAGGATGGGTAATTTTTAACTTTGAAAAAGTTGCACCTTTCCTCATCCAGTATCGCCCATCCATCGAACCCAAAGGGTGAGTGTACTCTGAGTTTTCAACTTGTCTGGGCACTTTCCTTGCAATAACTCCCTACCCTTGGGGCATGCACTTGTAACGGTTAAAATCCACTGGGCATAATTGAATTCCACAGCAATACAGCTCCTCTGGCTCCAAGCCGGAGAGGCTAAAGGCCGGGACAGGGGGAACAATCGCCTGAAAACGTAAAGTCAAAAGGCGCTCAGAATTAATTATGAAACAGTAAAATTGAGCAAATTCATTCTCGTCGGTACTGCGCCTACAAAAAAATGCACAACAGCCGAAAAAGGATTTGAAAAATTAAAGTCTGACTACTGTAACAACAAGGGTGTTGGTGCAGTACTAGGAAAAATAACTATGAAAACACATCTTGAACTAAAAAAAAAATTGTTATCTCTCGCAAATATTTCCCTGATCTTCTCGCAGCGTGCACTGAAAACACGGCAAAATTAATCCCAAATTATACTAAGATGATAAAAAGCAAAACCTTAACGCTGCGTGCTTTCTGGATTCAGCAATGGCAAAACACATGAAAACTTAACTAGAACACTTTCGACTGGATTTTACAAATAATTTAATTGGTGAAAATGTGTTCCGCCAGATAAAACGACATACTGTAAAAATCGCCGACTTAGCAAAACTGAAACAAAACTTATCCGCTCACTGAAGGCATTCACTGTCACTTTTACTGACTAAGAAAAACGAATCATGTCAGTTTTACATTATTGTGCACCAACTCTTCCATTTAAACTTAAAAATGAATTAAAATACTGACCTTCCAACTTCAGTGACTGCCATTTCTGTTTCCTTGCTTCTGAAAAGAGCCCACAGCTCCTCGTTTTGGAGGCGTGCACTTATGTGGTTGCTTCCCATGGCTTAAAAGTTTACGAATCGAAGAGACGGTGATTGATCTGCCTAAGCGTATGATCTGTAATGACCCTGGACAATGATGGCCCAGCTTAAATAGTGAATCAACACCCGCGTCTTTCAAGTTTTAGATTGTTAGCTAATTTTTTCTTTCTTTTTGTTTTGTTATTTATTCTATCTATCTATTCTATTCTATTCTGTGTGTCTGTGTGTCTGTCTATCTATCTATTTATCTGAGAAGAACATGCTATTTTATAATCAATAATTATATTTGACTCATAATAAACGGTGATGCAAGAAAATGAAACAAAAATTGACCTAAGGCACCAAGGCCTTTCTTTGCAATGGTACAATGTATGTACCACGAGGCACCGCATTTATGTGAATTATGTCTCACTGCAGACACCACACCATGCTGGTTCTCTTCTTACGTGGTGACCATATAAAACGTGTTTATGTAATCACGAGTACTTTGCGAACAAACGTGGGAGGAGTAGGCATCGATATTTACCAGATCATTACCGTCTGTTTGTCATCCCGGTTGTTTGTTATTTTGACTTTCTCAAATGAGAGCACATTTTTCCCTGGAGCTGCCAACCAGAAAAGGGTGATTGTGGGTGTTGGCAGGAATTGTTTGGAGGTACCTCATCGGCTTCCCGCAAGACTATACAAGCACACAAGCAGACTGCTGGTAATAATACCAATAGTGGTTTGCATCCAGTGGAATGATGTCTCGCAGGACAGCATAGGCTCTAGGTCCTTAAAGAATACGCAAACAGTCGTAAACAATTGCCTAAAAGTTGGAAAGTCACATCACTTAGCTAATTAAGAAAAACTAATTTAAAAAATGCCTTAAGGTACCTGTCCCGGCAAATTTGTTGCATAATAATATTTGAAAAAGGGATGTCTTCACTCAAATATCTTCAACCTTCCACACATATTAGCTGTTATCAGGTGAATGAGTTGCTAACATTTTCTTGAAGTAATGACACATCAATATGTCAAATATTAAGCATAATTTTAGTATTAACTGGAAAGTTTAAACAATTTTACCGGTAAGTTTTTATTGTAGCCGTTAACTTTGGTTATTCCACTAATTCAACTTTATTTTGTTTTTTCACTAAACAAGCCAACACAGAAATCTGTGTTCTGCCATGAATGATTTTTGATATCTTGTAATTACCCTTAACTTCTGTGGCCACCAAGGCCTGCAAAACCATGTTTTGAGACAAGCTCGTGAGTTGAACGCACAATCACTTCTACAAACTTCATGCCAAGTTTCATTTGGAAATGCTACGTCGTTTCAGAATAAAATGCGTTGTTATGAAACCATGCAGATCAAGGAATAGAAATTCAACTGCAATGTGGCGACGAATCCATGATAAATCCCGTAAAATCCATGTTATCAAAAAATTCACTGGTGATTGCTTCCGCCATTTTTTGATGTCTCTGCTGTTTTCAAGGCCTTCAGACCTCAAAACAATTTGTCTGTTTTTGTGTTGCTACGTGACATATGCGCCCCACACTGACTTCTCAAATCAAATTTGGCGTCTGACCACACAGATTTTTTAATTTTCTTCCCTTTTGTTGTTATTTATTCTATCTATCCTAGTCTGTCTGTCTGTCTGTCTGTCTGTCTGTCTGTCTGTCTGTCTGTCTGTCTATCTATCTATCTATCTATCTACCTGAGAGGAATGTGCTATTTTATAAGCAATAATTATATTTCACCCATAATAAATGGTGATGGAAGAAAATGAAACAAAAACTGACCTAAGGCACGGCATTTATGTGAATTATGTCTCACTGCAGACACCACACCATGCTGGTTCTATTCTTACAGTGTACGTGGTGACCATATGAAAAATGTTTATGTAATCACGAGTATTTTGCGAACGAACATGGGCAGAGTAGGCAGTGATACTTTCCAGATCGTTACCATCTGCAAGTTGAGTCATCGAAGTGAAAGTACTTTAAGTGTACGTCTTCTTGTTGATGTGTAGCTGTAGCGGTCTTCATCTATGGCAATCACTTCTATTAGGCAAGTGTATCACTTGTCTGGCTCTAAACCAGAAAGGCAGAAGTCTGGAATGGGGAACATGCCCTTGAAAATGTAAAGCTGAACGATGTTGAGAATGAATGAAACAGTAAAAAAAGCAAAATAAAACAATAATAATACTGCAGTATATTGTGGTAATACAATAATACTTCGACATATTTGTGGATTAAAATGATTTTGTTTAATTATGGTAAAAATCAATTCAATATATTAGAACAGCCACTTGATGAATTTAAATCGATAAACTGAGCTCTTGGTTTTGTCTATAAAAGCTGACTGATCCAGGACTTCGCTCCTTTGAAAGCCTTAAACTGATAAAAAAACCTGGAGCTTGCTGACTAATTGCTCAGTAATATTTACCCATCCAAATCGTTGATAAAGAAAACTATATGCAATGATTAAGGTAGTAGAATTCCTGCACTTACCATTGTGTAATGCATGGGTGTACTGGTACCCAAAGGTTTATTTGTGTTTAGCAAGTGCAGCCATAACTCTTCTTACTTTCGGTAGTTGGTAGATGAGACCTGGCCTGGTGATGGTGGCGATGGCGGTAAGGAGTTCACTGCAAGGTGAAGCTCTAGACTGTTGAGAAAGTTGGGAATTGGTCCCTGTGTAGCGGGACAGATTTTAGAGATGTAGGTTGACACCAACTGGTTTATTAACTGAGCAACGTAGCAAAAAAGAAAATATCTTAAGGTCTAAATTCCAACACAGAAAAACAGTTCGCTTAGTCAAAAGCTTATAACGTAACCTAAGTTTCTATCAAAAAGGATTCTAGATTACGGTTGAAGAAATATATGAAATTCAACTAAAGCCAGTTCGATTTAGAACAAAGGAACTCTGAGGTGGCAACTTAAGCTAGCGATTTCGGTTTTTAATGAGGCAAATGAGCCTTATCATTATGCAAACTTGGGCTGCAAAAGTGCCAACGATTCCACGGCTTGATCGATATCAAGCTTTGGGGGAGAAATTTGCCTGGCTTTGCCAAACAAGGTTTCTAAATTCATTCCTTTTATGGCCTTTGTTTTTGTTTGAGGGAAATTGGCTCTATTGTCTGGAAAACAAAGGTTGGAAATCACCGACGCGTAACTTGACCACCGACCCGTGAAATCAAAAGTCTTCAGAAGCGACAAGTCTAACAAACGCAGCCTTCGGGGTAGGCGTGTGAAAATAATTGCTTAAGCTTTGAAAGATCTAAAGGGAGGGGGATAGGGAAGTTTGTGACAAGAAGAGCGAGGTCTGGACAGTAACTTATGAAAACGTATGCCCACTCAATGCAAAAGTAGTTGTTCTCGCGTGACGACACACGAGAGAAAATGCCAGCTGGTCTCAACCTGCATTCCAAGCTTTGGAAAATTATTTACTCTACCAATTGAGAATCTTAGCCTGCACCATTAAGTATATGTAGTTAACTTTAAAATGACTCTTCATTTGCATAATTATCACACAAGTAAAATCTTATACTGTATATGATAAAGCAAAAATCACTTACGTTGCGGCTGCTTCCACGCCGGATGTGATGGGTAATTTTTAACAATGGTCACCGGGAGAAAAACAATGGAAATGCTGAAGTTGGCTTGGTGGCAGGGTCGTTTCGTTCTCTATTTGTGCCAGATAGCCCTCCACAAACGGAGTTGTGTCAGGCAAGCTGCAGCTGGTGGATAGAAACTGGCTTGGTGGTGGAAGCGTCGTTCGGCCCTCTATTTCTGCCAGATAGCCCTCCACAAAAGGTCTTGTGTCGGCCAAGCTGGCAGATAAAAGCTGGCTTGGTAGTGCGGGTGGCAGTGTAGGTGAGCACAAGCTGGCCGATGGACGTTGACCGTCCCTGTCTCTGGACCTAACAAAATGAAGAGATGTTACTGAATTAACTTGAGTCAACTGGGAAAAAATGTGCATAACCTGGGATGGTCGTAAAGAAATAAGATACTGAAAATGCCCAGAAACTGATAACTAATGTGGTCGTAGCACTATTGAGACCGCAAAAATGCGTAATTTCGGCATGCAACTGGCTTTAAGCTTTTGATGCCTCTTGGAGCTACTAGACGGACTGCTTTTTCCTGGTTATGCACACTTCTCATTACCTCTCAAGCTATATTGTTCGCCATGGGTCTACACTTATAATGTTACGGTCTCATGGAAGTAAAACCATAAATTTCTCTAGATCATAAGACACAATCCACAATCCTTTCTCATTAAAAAAAAATAAAATGTAAATGAATTTTCTTATGCTCAAAGCAGATTTACACACCGGTTCCAAGTTTTTTTTCAGTAAATCAAGCCAAAGTCCGGCTCGCATTTGTAATTAGTGAAGCCGTTCTGCGCTGCGTTTACTTATAAAGCTCAAAATTGAGAAACTTACCTCTTTCCATCCTTGCGGAAAGCCGTAGCGTATGGATTATAAGCCACCTTCAGCTGACATATTTGACGGTTTTGGTATTTGGTGACAACAAAAAATTCCGTCAGCGGGAACTGGAACTCCCATCGGCTTTGCAGCGGCTGTCAAACTTTTTCAATAATTAGTTTTACTAGGTATTTGTGATGTACGTTGACCACCACCTGCAATGTAATTTTGTCAAGATCAAGTTTTAAAATGAATACTCAGTTCAACTGTCCTCTTGTGGTTTTTAGTGATAAAAACAAAAGTCACTCTTACGCAAAAGTGGATTCTGGAACAAATTAGTATGCACATGAACAAGATTGTACACGTGGCCTTGTTTGGCATGTGTGTGACAGCTGGTCTCAACCTGCGTTCCAAGCTTTGGAAAATTATTTACTCTACCAATTGAGAATCTTAGCCTGCACCATTAAGTATATGTAGTTAACTTTAAAATAACTCTTCATCTGTGTAATTATCAAACAAGTAAAATCTTATATTGTATATGATAAAGCAAAAATCACTTACGTTGCGGCTGCTTCCACGCCGGACATGATGGGTAATTTTTAACTTTCCTCATCCAGTATCGCCCATCCATCGAACCCAAAGGGTGAGTGTACTCTGAGTTTTCAACTTGTCTAGGCACTCCCCTTGCAATAGCCACCCACCCGCAGTATATTGTGGTAATACAATAATACTTCGACATATTTGTGGATTAAAATGATTTTGTTTAATTATGGTAAAAATCAATTCGATATATTAGAACAGCCACTTGATGAATTTAAATCGATAAACTGAGCTCTTGGTTTTGTCTATAAAAGCTGACTGATCCAGGACTTCGCTCCTTTGAAAGCCTTAAACTGATAAAAAAACCTGAAGCTTGCTGACTAATTGCTCAGTAATATTTACCCATCCAAATCGTTGATAAAGAAAACTATATGCAATGATTAAGGTAGTAGAATTCCTGCACTTACCATTGTGTAATGCATGGGTGTACTGGTACCCAAAGGTTTATTTGTGTTTAGCAAGTGCAGCCATAACTCTTCTTACTTTCGGTAGTTGGTAGATGAGACCTGGCCTGGTGATGGTGGCGATGGCGGTAAGGAGTTCACTGCAAGGGGCAGCTCTAGACTGTTGAGAAAGTTGGGAATTGGTCCCTGTGTAGCGGGACAGATTTTAGAGATGTAGGTTGACACCAACTGGTTTATTAACTGAGCAACGTAGCAAAAAAGAAAATATCTTAAGGTCTAAATTCCAACACAGAAAAACAGTTTGCTTAGTCAAAAGCTTATAACGTAACCTAAGTTTCTATCAAAAAGGATTCTAGATTACGGTTGAAGAAATATATGAAATTCAACGAAAGCCAGTTCGATTTAGAACAAAGGAACTCTGAGGTGGCAACTTAAGCTAGCGATTTCGGTTTTTAATGAGGCAAATGAGCCTTATCATTATGCAAACTTGGGCTGCAAAAGTGCCAACGATTCCGCGGCTTGATTGATATCAAGCTTTGGGGGAGAAATTTGCCTGGCTTTGCCAAACAAGGTTTCTAAATTCATTCCTTTTATGGCCTTTGTTTTTGTTTGAGGGAAATTGGCTCTATTGTCCGGAAAACAAAGGTTGGAAATCACCGACGCGTAACTTGACCACCGACCCGTGAAATCAAAAGTCTTCAGAAGCGACAAGTCTAACAAACGCAGCCTTCGGGGTAGGGGTGTGAAAATAATTGCTTAAGCTTTGAAAGATCTAAAGGGAGGGGGATAGGGAAGTTTGTGACAAGAAGAGCGAGGTCTGGACAGTAACTTATGAAAATGTACGCCCAGTCAATGCAAAAGTAGTTGTTCTCGTGTGACGACACACGACAGAAAGTGCCAGCTGGTCTCAACCTGCATTCCAAGCTTTGGAAAATTATTTACTCTACCAATTGAGAATCTTAGCCTGCACCATTAAGTATATGTAGTTAACTTTAAAATGACTCTTCATTTGCATAATTATCACACAAGTAAAATCTTATACTGTATATGATAAAGCAAAAATCACTTACGTTGCGGCTGCTTCCACGCCGGATGTGATGGGTAATTTTTAACAATGGTCACCGGGAGAAAAACAATGGAAATGCTGAAGTTGGCTTGGTGGCAGGGTCGTTTCGTTCTCTATTTGTGCCAGATAACCCTCCACAAACGGAGTTGTGTCAGGCAAGCTGCAGCTGGTGGATAGAAACTGGCTTGGTGGTGGAAGAGTCGTTCGGCCCTCTATTTCTGCCAGATAGCCCTCCACAAAAGGTCTTGCGTCGGGCAAGCTGGCAGATAGAAGCTGGCTTGGTAGTGCGGGTGGCAGTGTAGGTGACGGCAAGCTGGCCGATGGACGTTGACCGTCCCTGTCTCTGGACCTAACAAAAGGAAGAGATGTTACTGAATTAACTTGAGTCAACTGGGAAAAAAAATGTGCATAACCTAGGATGGTCGTAAAGAAATAAGATACTGAAAATACCCAGAAACTGATAACTAATGTGGTCGTAGCACTATTGAGACCGCAAAAATGCGTAATTTCGGCATGCAACTGGCTTTAAGCTTTTGATGCCTCTTGGAGCTACTAGACCGACTGCTTTTTCCTGGTTATGCGCACTTCTCATTACCTCTCAAGCTATATTGTTCGCCATGGGTCTACACTTATAATGTTACAGTCTCATGGAAGTAAAACCATATACATTTTTCTAGATCATGAGACACAATCCACAATCCTTTCTCGTTAAAACAAAATAAAATGTAAATGAATTTTCTTATGCTCAAAGCAGATTTACACACCGGTTCCAAGTTTTTTTTCAGTAAATCAAGCCAAAGTCCGGCTCGCATTTGTAATTAGTGAAGCCGTTCTGCGCTGCGTTTACTTATTAAGCTCAAAATTGAGAAACTTACCTCTTTCCATCCTTGAGGAAAGCCGTAGCGTATGGATTATAAGCCACCTTCAGCTGACATATTTGACGGTTTTGGTATTTGGTGACAACAAAAAGTTCCATCAGCGGGAACTGGAACTCCCATCGGCTTTGCAGCGGCTGTCCAACTTTTTCAATAATTAGTTTTACTAGGTATTTGTGATGTACGTTGACCACCACCTGCAATGTAATTTTGTCAAGATCAAGTTTTAAAATGAATACTCAGTTCAACTGTCCTCTTGTGGTTTTTAGTGATAAAAACAAAAGTCACTCTTACGCAAAAGTGGATTCCGGAACAAATTAGTATGCACATGAACAAGATTGTACACGTGGCCTTGTTTGGCATGTGTGTGACAGCTGGTCTCAACCCGCGTTCCAAGCTTTGGAAAATTATTTACTCTACCAATTGAGAATCTTAGCCTGCACCATTAAGTATATGTAGTTAACTTTAAGATAACTCTTCATCTGTGTAATTATCAAACAAGTAAAATCTTATATTGTATATGATAAAGCAAAAATCACTTACGTTGCGGCTGCTTCCACGCCGGACATGATGGGTAATTTTTAACTTTGAAAAAGTCGCACCTTTCCTCATCCAGTATCGCCCATCCATCGAACCCAAAGGGTGAGTTTTCAACTTGTCTAGGCACTCCCCTTGCAATAGCCACCCACCCTTGGGGCGTGTACTTGTAACGGTTAAAATCCACTGGGCATAATTGAATACCACAGCGGTACAGCTCCTCTGGCTCCAAGCCTGAGAGGCTAAAGGCGGGGACAGGGAACAATCGCCTGAAAACGTAAAGCAAAAAGGCGTTGAGAATTACTTATGAAACAGTAAAATTGAGCAAATTCATTCTCCTCGGTACTGCGCCTACAAAAACATGCACAACAGCCCAACAAGGCGTTTTGCAGTTCTAGGAAAAATAACTATGAAAACACATCTTGAACTAAAAAAAATGGTCATCTCTCGCAAAAATTTCCCTGATCTTCTTGCAGCGTGCACTGAAAGCACGGCAAAATTCATCCCAAATTATACTAAGATGATAAAAAGCAAAACCTTAACGCTGCGTGCTTTCTGGATTCAGCAATGGCAAAACACAGGAAAACTTAACTAGAACACTTTAAACTGGATTTTACAAATAGTTTAATTGGTGAAAATTTGTTCCGCCAGATAAAACGACATACTGCAATAATCGCTGACTTAGCTTAGCGAAACTGAGAAACAAAACTTATCCGCTCACTGAAGGCGTTCACTGTCACTTTTACTGACTAAGAAAAACGAATCATGCCAGTTTTACATTATTGTCCACCCACTCTTCCATTTAAACTTAAAAATGAACTAAAATACTGACCTTCCAACTTCAGTGACTGCCATTTCTGTTTCCTTGCTTCTGAAAAGAGCCCACAGCTCCTCGTTTTGGAGGCGTGCACTTATGTGGTTGCTTCCCATGGCTTAAAACTTTACGAATGGAAGAGACAGTGATTGACCTGCCTAAGCGTATGATCTGTAATGACCCTGGACAATGATGGCCCAGCTTAAATAGTGAATCAACACAATAAGTTGTTTTACTTTAATCATTTATCCTTTGGACGCGTCTTTGATGACATTCAAAACACTGAAGATTCACAAGTTGCATTTCATGCCAATTATTGTCGGTGAAGAAGTAAAACAGTTTGTTCCAGCAAATAGTTCGGTAAGCTTGTTTGTTCCTGCCAATACTGTGAGCTTTACTATGTTCCATGGGAAAAAAACTTTAATAAAAAAGAAACAATTCAAGACATTCAAGACACTAAAAATTCCCAAGTTGCATATCTCACATGGAAGTGTCTGTTATTTTAGACCGCTAGTGCATAAGGGAGATAATGTTGTATCGAACTATTTACCTATTTAGCCGATGATATTTCTCGCACAATGCCTAGCCTTATTGAAATAATTGAATAAGTGACCTCAAATCACCGCAATAAACCCGGCCTTATTTGCACATGTGCTCATTTTTCAAAGTGGAACGACCTGGTAAATATCAAAGGCTACTTTGCCATCGTTCGTTCGCAAAATAGTCCAGGTTACATAAACACGTTTCATAAGTTCATTATATTTATGTAAAATATAATTACTCTTTTTTCAGTGGAATCACCTTAATATTAATAAATTGAAATTTTCAATGTCGGCTTGCCGATGCTGTCTGCTTAGAATCCCAGTCAGTCTGATTGTTCATGGTTTATCCTTTCTTGATGGACATGTCTCTAATTTGGTTTGTATCTTTTTTCTCCATGATGCTCACCTGGATTGTGTATTTGGAGTTCCTTTCCCCTTTTTGCGAACCACAGTGAAATGCCTGTGATTGCCAGTGGTTCTTTTTTTCAACTGGTTGGCAATTAAACTGCGTAAGAGTGCCATGCATTTCTAAAAACTGTGGCACATGATAGACAAATGCTAAAAAAGGACAGACAAAGTACATTAGTGTTAAAAAGTACTACCACTGTCATTTTACTTAAATCATCAACATAATTTAGTAACATCCAAGAAGTGGTCAGATTAAAATTTTTACAACTACAGATTGCTTGTTAACATACTGTGGATACAGGGAGTGATGTCATCATCGTAGTACATCTCAAGAAAGAGCTTTCCCCAATCTCGTGCATAGGTCTTGAACCTCTCAGGCTCAAGGTAGTTGGGGTCAGTTTCTTTAACTTGTAATGCCCGCATCAAGGTCTTAAATCCCTACAAGAAAGAGCAAATCCAAAACCTTAGTGTGAAATTTATTACAAGAAAGAAATAGAATTAATGTGGGTGACAGCTCTTTATTAGCTCAAGAAAAGGTAGTCATAATAATGGCATCCTCGCCTGATAGTAACAATTCAACTTCATGACTATCAAAAAAGTTGCAACTTACCCTCCATAATTCATTTATATCCTCTGCATCTTTCTCACCCACGGCCTAGACGACTTTCTTAATATTAAGATTTTCTAAAACCTCTATTTGTGCCAGATAGCCCTCCACAAACTGAGTTGTGTCAGGCAAGCTGCAGCTGGTGGATAGAAACTGGCTTGGTGGTGGAAGAGTCGTTCGGCCCTCTATTTCTGCCAGACAGGCCTCCACAAAAGGTCTTGTGTCAGGCAAGCTGGCAGATAGAAGCTGGTTTGGTAGTGCGGGTGGCGGCGTAGGTGACCCCAAGCTGGCCGATGGACGTTGACCGTTCCTGTCTCTGGACCTAACAAAAGGAAGAGATGCTACTGAATTAACTTGAGTCAACTGGGAAAAAAACGTGCATAATCTAGGATGGTCGTAAAGAAATAAGATACTGAAAATACCCAGAAACTGATAACTAATGTGGTCGTAGCACTATTGAGACCGCAAAAATGCGTAATTTCGGCATGCAACTGGCTTTAAGCTTTTGATGCCTCTTGGAGCTACTAGACCGACTGCTTTTTCCTGGTTATGCGCACTTCTCATTACCTCTCAAGCTATATTGTTCGCCCTAGGTCTACATTAATAATGTTACGGTCTCATGGAAGTCAAACCATATACATTTTTCTAGTTCATAAGACACAATCCACGCTGAGATTTTCTCTAACTTCGATCGCCTTTCTCATTAAAAAAAAAATGTAAATGAACTTTCTTATGCTCGAAACAGATTTACACACCGGTTCCAAGTTTTTTTTTCAGTACATCAAGCCAAAGTCCGGCTTGCATTTGTAATTAGTGAAGCTCTTCCGCGTTACGTTTACTTATTAAGCTCAAAATTGAGAAACTTACCTCTTACCATCCTTGTGGAAAGCCGTAGCGTATGGATTATAAGCCACCTTCAGCTGACATATTTGACGGTTTTGGTATTTGGTGAAAACAAAAAATTCCGTCAGCGGGAAATGGAACTCCCATCGGCTTTGCAACGGCTGTCCAACTTTTTCAATAGTTAGTTTTACTAGGTATTTGTGATGTACGTTGACCACCACCTGCAATGTAATTTTGTCAAGATCAAGTTTTAAAAGGAATACTCAGTTCAACTGTCCTCTTGTGGTTTTTAGTGATAGAAACAAAAGTCACTCTTACGCAAAAGTGGATTCCGGAACAAATTAGTACGCACATGAACAAGATTATACACGTGGCCTTGTTTGGCATGTGTGCAAGAACGTTCTCGCATGACGACACACGAGAGAAAATGGCAGCTGGTCTCAACCCACGTTCCAAGCTTTGGAAAATTATTTACTCTACCAATTGAGAATCTTAGCCTGCACCATTAAGTATATGTAGTTAACTTTAAAATAACTCTTCATCTGCGTAATTATCAAACAAGTAAAATCTTATATTGTATATGATAAAGCAAAAATCACTTACGTTGCGGCTGCTTCCACGCCGGACATGATGGGTAATTTTTAACTTTGAAAAAGTCGCACCTTTCCTCATCCAGTATTGCCCATCCATTGAACCCAAATGGTGAGTGTACTCTGAGTTTTCAACTTGTCTGGGCACTCCCCTTGCAATAGCCACCCACCCTTGGGGTGTGTACTTGTAACGGTTAAAATCCACTGGGCATAATTGAATTCCACAGCGGTACAGCTCCTCTAGCTCCAAGCCAGAGAGGCTAAAGGCCGGGACGGGGAACGATCGCCTGAAAATGTAAAGCCAAAAGGCGCTGAGAATTAATTATGAAACAGTAAAATTGAGTAAATTTATTCTTGTCGGTACTGCGCCTACAAAAAAATGCACAACAGCCAAAAAAGGATTTGAAACAACAGGGCGTTTTGCAGTTCTAGGAAAAATAACTATGAAAACACATCTTGAACTAAAAAAAATGGTTATCTCTCGCAAAAATTTCCCTGATCTTCTTGCAGCGTGCACTGAAAGCACGGCAAAATTCATCCCAAATTATACTAAGATGATAAAAAGCAAAACCTTAACGCTGCGTGCTTTCTGGATTCAGCAATGGCAAAACACAGGAAAACTTAACTAGAACACTTTCGACTGGATTTTACAAATAGTTTAATTGGTGAAAATTTGTTCCGCCAGATAAAACGACATACTGCAATAATCGCTGACTTAGCTTAGCGAAACTGAGAAACAAAACTTATCCGCTCACTGAAGTTGTTCACTGTCACTTTTACTGACTAAGAAAAACGAATCATGTCAGTTTTACATTATTGTGCACCCACTCTTCCATTTAAACTTAAAAATGAACTAAAATACTGACCTTCCAACTTCTGTGACTGCCATTTCTGTTTCCTTGCTTCTGAAAAGAGCCCACAGTTCCTCGTTTTGGAGGCGTGCACTTATGTGGTTGCTTCCCATGGCTTAAAACTTTACAAATCGAAGAGACGGTGATTGATCTGCCTAAGCGTCTGATCTGTAATGATCCTGAACAATGATGGCCCAGGTAAAATAGTGAATCAACACAATAAGTTGTTTTACTTTAATCATTTGTGACCTCTCACGCGAAAACGTGCCTAACGGCTAGCCGTTTCTGAACGGGTAGCCGTTCGGTAGCCGTTCATCAGCCGTTCGAACGGAATGGGTTGCCGTTCGAACGGGTCGAGCTATCCGTTCAGAAAAAATTGTCAGCCGTTCGAACCGTTCGAGCTATCCGTTCAAAAAAAATTGCCAGCCGTTCGAACGGCTCGAGCTATCCGTTCAAAAAAAATTGCCAGCCGTTCGAACGGCTCGGGCTATCCGTTCAGAAAAAATTGTCAGCCGTTCGAACGGCTTGGGCTATCCGTTCAGAAAAAATTGTCAGCCGTTCGAACGGATTGAGCTATCCGTTCAGAAAAAAAGGGCAACCGTTCGGGCTAGCGCTATCCGTTCAGCTGCTCGCGTCGAACAACTTTGTCAAATAAATATTCGCCGTTACGTAGCGTTACGAATGAAACTATGTGTTGTTTCCAAACACCTCAGGAATATTATAATCACGGTTCTTTTTCTGCTCCTGAGCTATCTTTCGATTATCGATAAACGTTTTATTCAAGACTTGAGTTTTATTCAATCAAGTTGGCTTTTACCGGGATGAAAACTTCATAAGTTGCAATACGGCTGTCAACAACAAGCGTGACAGGGATTATAGTATTCGCGGCAAAGTTGAAATATGTAGTCATGAAAACAAACACATAAAAAGTTTGTTTTTTACATGTAAGTTTGTGAACGCTCACTACGATCTAATTAAAGTTTTACGGAAGATCAGGGAATCAATGACATTATTTTGCAGGAAATGTGTTATCTTTCGGGAAACGTTCGCCGTTGATTATGCAAATGCCGGCTTCTTCCCACGAGTTGTTTACTTTGTTGTTCGGCTAGAAATTTCGTTTCTTTTGCAGATAAGAATTATTCATTATATCCCACTGTAACGTTTTTCGGTCAGTTTGAAATTGGATGCTCAGATCGCTTGGTCGGCGATCAATGTTAATATTTGCGGCTTACATGTAAATATTGAAAAGTTTCAAGAAATGAAGCACGTGCATTACGTCCCGCCGTCCCAGACATGTGTATGCGGGGAAACAACTTGAGTAACTTGACGATCAAAACATTGATTTGGCTTCTTATATATCCGATCTGTGTGGCAAAGTTGAAAGAAATAATAAATATCCAGACATTTGTCGTGTAATAATACCTTTCAAGTATACATATACGTGAATTTTAAACAACGTTCTCAGTCGCTGACACAGCACATTCCGACAGAAGTGTGACCTTCGCGCGTCGAGTTGTCTCACGTTGTCACGATTGTTATTTTACTTTTTATCTACGCTTCTGCTGTTTTGCCCTTCGATATTTATTTTCTTTTAAAACAACAGGAATGCACCAAGCAAATTCGAAAGATTTTGACTTCATAAACAGCCGGCGGTGTTACATTCTCGGCGGCGACTGCAAATGTAAATAGAGCGGAAACAGAGCGCCGTTGCCATGTATGAACTGGTTCATGTAGGAGCCGTTCGAAAATTTCCTTTAGCCGTTCATCCGTTCGACCCTATCCGTTCGAAAATTTTCTTCAGCCGTTCAGCCGTTCGAAAATTTTCTTCATCCGTTCAGCCGTTCGACCTCATCCGTTCGAAAATTTTCTTCATCCGTTCAGCCGTTCGACCTCATCCGTTCGAAAATTTTCTGCATCCGTTCAGCCGTTCGCTTTATCCGTTTCGAACGGCTTGCCTACCCGTTTCTCATCCGTTCGCTTGCCGTGCGTTCGGCCGTTCGAACGGATACCGTTAGGCACGTTTTCGCGTGAGAGGTCACATTTATCCTTTGGACGCGTCTTTGATGACATTCAAAACACTGAAGATTCACAAGTTGCATTTCATGCCAATTATTGTCGGTGAAGAAGTTTGTTGCAGCAAATAGTTCGGGAAGATTGTTTGTTCCTGCCAATACTGTGAGCTTTACTATGTTCCATGGGAAAAAACTTTAATAAAAAAGAAACAATTCAAGACATTTAAGACACTAAAAATTCCCAAGTTGCATATCTCACATGGAAGTGTCTATTATTTAAGACCGCTAGTGCATAATTGAGATAATGTTGTATCGAAATATTTACCTATTTAGCCGATGATATTTCTCGCACAATGCCTAGCCTTATTGAAATAATCGAATAAGTGACGTCAAATCACCGCAATAAACCCCGCCTTATTTGCACATGTGCTCATTTTCCAAAGTGGAATGACCTGGTAAATATCAAAGGCTACTTTGCCATCGTTCATTCGCAAAATAGTCCAGGTTACATAAACACGTTTCACAAGTTCATTATATTTATGTAAAATATAATTACTCTTTTTTCAGTGGAATCACCTTAATATTAATAAATTGAAATTTTCAATGTCGGCTTGCCGATGCTGTCTGCTTAGAATCCCAGTTAGTCTGATTGTTCATGGTTTATCCTTTCTTGATGGACATGTCTCTAATTTGGTTTGTATCTTTTTTCTCCATGATGCTCACCTGGATTGTGTATTTGGAGTTCCTTTCCCCTTTTTGCGAACCACAGTGAAATGCCTGTGATTGCCAGTGGTTCTTTTTTTCAACTGGTTGGCAATTAAACTGCGTAAGAGTGCCATGCATTTCTAAAAACTGTGGCACATGATAGACAAATGCTAAAAAAGGACAGACAAAGTACATTAGTGTTAAAAAGTACTACCACTGTCATTTTACTTAAATCATCAACATAATTTAGTAACATCCAAGAAGTGGTCAGATTAAAATTTTTACAACTACAGATTGCTTGTTAATATACTGTGGATATAGGGAGTGATGTCATCATCGTAGTACATCTCAAGAAAGAGCTTTCCCCAATCTCGTGCATAGGTCTTGAACCTCTCAGGCTCAAGGTAGTTGGGGTCAGTTTCTTTAACTTGTAATGCCCGCATCAAGGTCTTAAATCCCTACAAGAAAGAGCAAATCCAAAACCTTAGTGTGAAATTTATTACAAGAATGAAATAGAATTAATGTGGGTGACAGCTCTTTATTAGCTCAAGAAAAGGTAGTCATAATAATGGCATCCTCGCCTGATAGTAACAATTCAACTTCATGACTATCAAAAAAGTTGCAACTTACCCTCCATAATTCATTTATACCCTCTGCATCTTTCTCACCCACGGCCTCGATAACTTTCTTAATATTAAGATTTTCTAAAACCTTTTACAATTCTTTCCCTGTAAATGAGAAAAAAAGTTATTTTTGAAAGATATTTATTTATCCATTAAAGTGAGACTAGCACTGCTTTAAAAAGGTATACATGTAGACAAACACTTTTGAAAGTACCATTTAGGCTTGTCCACTTTGTTTCTGTTTTTTTCTGCTAATTTGTTGTACTCCTCAAAAAACTTAAATTCAACTCGAATGGCTGCCATTTCTTTCTCCAAAGCATCTTGGCAGTCACTCACCACCACTGCTTCAACAACCTACAATGAAGTTAACAAATAATAAATAAATATTTGTCTAGTTTTCGTTTTCTTTCTTTCGTCCGTCCGTCCGTCCGTCCGTCCGTCCGTCCGTCCGTCTGTTCGTTCGTTCATTCGTCCGTTCTTTCTTTCTTTATCAATTTAGCAAGTACTATGTCCTATTGCTCACTGAAGACAAACAAAATGACATTTCTTTAGAACACTTGGTGTGATCTCACCTGATGAAATAGCAGTCCCATGATTCTTAAAAACAGGTGTAGTGTGTCCACCACCACAAACTGGAAAGGGATGCTGAGGAGTGGGGGCATTTTGCAACCTTTCCTGGCAGATGTTGTTGTATGTTTGCACAGTCTGGTGCTTTCCAACAAGTCACACTCAATTGGCCATTCCTCAACTTAAAAACAAAATTAAAATAATAGAATAAAGCTTCAGAATGATTAAAACTGTGTATTGTTATAAATAACTTTTGGAATTGTATGTTAGTGATGCAATTCCAAATGGGTTTTTTTTAAACTTGCATGCTGTTCACTTCAAACCACAAGACAAGTCAATCATGAGAGAGTAATAATGGTAAAGGCTCTGCTTTTCTAAGGGTTCTTGGGGCGTGCTCCTGGGCCCCTGAAAATTCTGAAGTAATAATAAGCTCAAGTTAAAATAAAAAATCGTGAAACAAATTTGCTCTACTTACTGTCAAGATCATTTATTTGGTCCTTAGAACAATAGCACCAGATGCAAAAATATTTGGAGCTGGTACCATTGAGGCCATAAACAAGTGCCAAAAATTTCCAGTCAGAGCAACAGTACCTGTAATAATTAATATATTATTATTTGTGAATTGTTATATACATCAAAATTTGACAGAACATGTTTTATGCAAGATAACACGTATAGCTTGCAAGACGCATGAAAACACTTTAAGTTTCTGAACCAAGAGGAAATATTCCTCAGTTTTAATTTATTGATACTCACCACTCAACATCAAAGTGTTGTCCATCAATTTCAATGCCTGTCCTTTTTATCTCTTCAATTTCTTGAATGTTTGGCCAAGACAATCCTTCAGTTCTTTGTAGTCCTCTTTTCCTGTGATAGGAATGGGTCAATCAGTGAGCAAAATTACTAAACATACATCATTGACTTCAGACTGTTGAGCAAGATAAGCATTTACGGTTTTATTATATGACTACAATAGTACGCGCGCTCTGATTGGCTGCTGAGCGGGCAAGATTTTCTTGCAATGACCGAGCATTATGAAAATTTTTAGTACGCGTGGGAGGCACGGTGGCCTAATGGTTAGTGCGCTGGACTCCGGATCGAACGGTCCGGGTTTGAGCCCTGGCCAGGGCACTGCGTTGTGTTCTTGGGCAAGACACTTTACTCTCATAGTGCCTCTCTCCACCCAGGTGTATAAATGGGTACCAGCGAATTTACTGCTGGGGGTAACCCTGCAATGGACTAGCATCCCATCCAGGGGGGAGTAGAAATACTCCTAGTCGCTTCATGCTATGGAAACCGGGATAAGCTCCGGCCTGATGGGCCCCTTGGCTAGTAAGCAGACTTTACCTTTACAATAGTATGCGCGCTCTGATTGGCTGCTGAGCGGGCAAGATTTTCTTGTAATGACCGGGCATTATGAAAATTTTTGTCGGCTTGACGGCTCTTATGAGTAGTGAGGCTGTGAAGGTTACAAGCGCGAGGGCGAAAACAAAAAATACCAACTCATGTAGGTAGATGGTCATGTACGTACACGAGCCTCATTTGCATATGCCTAATTTTCAAATGGTCATTTTTTGCTGCCGCAAAAAAATTGACCATTTGAAAATCATGTACGTACATGACCATCTACCTACATGAGCTTTTTTAAATTCAATTTTGAGTCATCTCATTAGTATGCGCATACTAATTTATGGTAATTTATGCTAATTAGGGTGACCATGCCCAAGAAAATTCAAGATTTTGTGGACAAGAAAAGTAGCAAGATTAACAGTTTAATCTTCAAGGGACCAAGCAACAGCGGCAAAACACTTATTTGTAATTCCATCAAGCACAGTTTCCTGTCCTTTGCTGACATCAGTCAAGGAATAACCAATAACTTCTGGTTACAACCTGCAAAAGGAAAACGCATAATCTTCAATGATGAGGTGCAATACTGCGAGGAACACCAGGAAAGACTGAAATGTCTCCTAGGTGGACAGTTGACTCCCTACAGTATTAAGGGACAACCAGACGAGACACTCCCATGTACTCCTTACATGGCAGCATGCAACACATGGCCTTGGTGTCAAATTCTAAACACATCTCATGTAGAAGCCTTCAAGAACCACTGTCACATATATAATGTGACAAAAGCACCATGGTTAGAGGAATTCCAAGATGAAGGTGACAAATTCAATCGCTTGGTTGGAAATGATGAACAAGATTGAAGAAGAAGATGAACTGATAGCAGCCCAGGAAGAATTTGAAGCTAACCAAGAAAAGAAGTTGAAAGTATCAGAAGAAGAAATTGAAGAACAACATCAACATGAAGTCGGAAAATCAATTCTAGACTACTTCAGCGAAGATTCCACATACAGCTATGATGGATACCGATCAGATCCTGACGACCGGGAAATTTATGGTAATTTATGGTAATTTATGCTAATTAGGGTGACCACGCCCATTTATGCTAATTACTACCACACTGGTACGAGCCTAGTGGCCTGATGGGCCACTAGGTTCGTATGCAGACCTTTACTTTCCTTTTCTTCTTCAAAATTAAGGTACTTGTTTGGTATGTCATAGATACTATGTTTTGGTCTATGTCCTTTCTTTCTTCAAAATTTAGGTTTTTTTTGGTATGTTTTGAGTTATGTTTTTGGTATCTCATATTTCTGAAGAAGAGTTAGTTATGACAGTGCATGTCATAACTTTAACTCATAGTTTGACACCTTGTAGACTTTATTTAATGGACTGAGGTGAAATCAGAGGTGTTTACATTATAAAATTATTATGAACCGTTACCTGGGCACAGCAAAGAGTTATTGTTGTATCACAGATTACATTCTCCAGCTCAAATGTGTTCAGGATGAGTTACACAAACAAGTTTTGCCTCATTAATTATGCATAAATTACAGTGAAAATTGACTAAGTTCAATTTGTTTGACCACAGCTACGCATATCAAGCTTTGGGTGAGAATATTGCCTAGCATTGTCTAAACATGTAAAAAAAAATTAGCCACGCAAACAAAGCTTGAGTTGTAACATATGCTTCACAGGAAACAATATCCATCTCTTATTAACTGATTACTGAGGCTTGTTCAAAAATTATTTTCTTGAATACATCAATGCGAAGGTACACTGTATGTTTTTCACATCACCACAAAGAACAATTATTTTCATTTAGGAAGTCTAAAACAGATTGCCTGTTGAAAAAGCACCATTAACGCATAAGAAATTCTGTCCAATGTAAGATACTCCTTACTGTTTATACATTATTAATCCAGTCTTATTTCCACTATCATAGTGAAGTGTGTGGCTCCTGTTCAAAGGCGCTCTCATAAAAATCACAAAAGTTGTAGAATCCTGTCACACATATTATAAACTTACCAAATTATGTCAGTAACACTTGGATGAACTTCTTTATGAATTAAAATGGAACAAACTTTATCATCAACTCATTTTTTCTTCCATCACTATTCATCTTTCTAATTGTCAGACTACTACTCCCATTTATTTCAGTAGTACTTTAAACAAAAGTTTATGCTGTTTGCATCATCTCCAGTGGCTTTAGAGATTGAGCAGACACAATTTCTCAATTTTGGGCACATAGTTCTTCCATGAGGGCCGTAATCAAGTGATGAATGCTTTTGCAATAGGCACAATGTGGGTGGCGGTACGGCACAGGTGCAAAGGAAAGTTCATGTACCCTTCTTTTTGCTTTGTCTTCACGGCTGAAAATCTCCAGCTGTTGCACTTGCCTTTGAACATGCTTAGAACGTTCATTGGGAACTCAGCACTTTTTTCTTTGTCCCCTCATTTTTCATCTCTGAGCTTCTCCCACTGTTCTCCTGGAACGCAAATATTTTGGAAATTTTCTTCCTGTAGACTGTTCTTCCGGAACTCTAACACTTTCTTCATCTCCTCGTTTTTCATCTCTGAGCTTTCCACTTTGCACTAGTTCGGCCAAGCAAAAAAAGTCGCGCTACATTTCAATTCGCTTTGTTCCATTTTAACTTACGACTGTTATTTCCAATTTGTGTTTCAGTTAGATGCTGACAAGAGATTATATAGCTATACTCCTCTAACTAAGTAAATAAATTTGTTTTTTGTTATGTCACTCCTGAAGAAAATGCCTACGGTAATTAATGAACATATGTAAATTAACCATAGTGAAACAAGCCTTAAATAGAGTGGTGTGTATGCACTACATTAATATCTTCCTGTTCATTTGAAAGTGGAATTAGGAGACTCAAAGGCATTCTATTTTTAGTTTAGGAACGATAGTTTTAATTCGTGTTTATTGTGCTTTTTAAAGCACAAATTAAAATTTGTGCTTCGGCTAGATGCTGATATGAAATCATACAGTTAAGCTCCTACATCTATTAAAAATTAATTTCCTTTTTATCAAATCACTTCCGATATAAATGTCTGATGGTTAGTAACGAGAATTTGCAAAATTATCATAGTGGAACAAGCCTGAAAAGTTTTGGGTTACTGCGAGTTACCTGTGCTTGGGTGAGTGAGTTCAGACTTCTCCTTACGCACATTTGCTTACCAAAAACGAAAGAAATTCATCCACTTCTCTACATAAAATTCTCTAAGGTATTTAGCAACGTGTAGGTTAAAACAGAATAGTTTATCATACAACCAAACCATAACGGTTCAAAAAACTACATTGTATAAAGCTTATTACAAACCAAGCCCCCATTCCTAAATCACAAACAAAAAACTGCTTTAAAATGACTTAAACCGGCTCCCAATTAATTTGCCGAGATTATTTTGCCGTCTTTGTTGTGGCATGAGCTCATTTTGTTTAACCAGGAGTTGACTTTGTTTTGTGATATTTTTTGCCTGGAGTTGACCTTTTAGCCTAGACTGTTTTGAGGTAAATCAAAACAAATTTCTTCGCCTTCATCAAGGTCCTTTTTACATCGAATTACTCTTATTCTTATAACAGAGGCTGTCAACAAACAATTAAGAATAAAAATCAGTGATAATCATTACGACTTCACCACGGACAAAGTGTGTAATTCATTATGTATTCAGTTTTCAGTTCACACATGCGCAACATAGTGATAGAATTACCCAAGGGGCACTTGTCACTACTTAGTATCTTAGCAACTAAAAGCAGGTTCGAAAATCAAGTGCCAAGTTTAATGTCCGCTAAAAACCTGTTTTGACTCCGATTGAACACATGGCGGCTTCAAGATTGATCTCGCCGCTTCGCTGCTTACACGTAAAAGTGCTGCTCGAAGACAAATTGCTACGCTTTGTAGACAAAACACCAAAACCTTTAACTGTTTTGAAAGTAGGCTTATCGTTACAACGAACATTTTGTAAGCAGACTGGCCATAAACATTTCAGCGTGACATATGTCCAGCTATCTTCGACATCTTCGCGCGAAAGCTATCGGACCTGTCGTGCAGTCATAAAAAGCCACGCAGTAAAAGTCTGTTTGTTAACTCGGTGAACGTTTATTACGCTCAAGTGAAATTTTCACAAAAGATGGAAGAATCGATGGCAATATTTGCAGTGAATGTTTCATCTTTCTGTTCACATTCAACAAAAACCCGGTAGAGTTGTGATTATGCAAATATAAGCTTCTTCCAGTTGTTTATTTAACATTTGAGCGTGACAGCGTGTCCGTCCATCTTCGCGCTTCGCGAATAATAATGCCAAGTCACGAAAAGGCTCAAACTAAAAGTTTGTTTCTTACTGTCTGAAAGTTTATTATGATTGACTAAAAGTCTCACAGAAGATGAAGAAATTGATGTCAATATTTGCAGGGAATGTGTGATCTTTTGGTTCACATTCAACAAAATGCCGACAGAGTTGTGATTATGCTTCCTCCAAGCCAGCTGTTTGTTTCGACTAGAATTTTTGACTCGCTTGTGATCTTTGCGGATAACAATCAAAGCTGTTTTTCGATGTGCATTTTCGTGAAATATTAAACATGAATGCATCAGACAAATTCAAACATTTGAGTATTCACTCTTCCCACCTATTTGCATTTTTTATCGGCAACTGTTCGGTGTTACATTAGCGGCGACTGTAAAATGTAAACAGCGGCAAAGCCACTTCCTCCTTCGCCATTCAGCATTCTAGTTCCTTTGATCGGCATTTTCTTTTTTGAGATTTTTTACCATTTTTGGCTGCAAAAGGTTTTAGCCTCTTATCATTCTTTGATTATATGAAGAATTGTGAGAAACAGATTCATGAAACATCATCGCGACGATTGTTTACACATAGGCGCTTGCTTAGATTCGCCGTCAGATAATAAAAACTCCAGTGCCAGAAAGATTTCGCTACCATTCGAACCGATAAGAGGCTAGATGTCAACTTCTTGCATATTTTCGTTAGTTTTTGCAGGTACACACCAAAAGCTTGAGGTTTTAACTTCTTTCAACCACTTGCTTGTTCTTGCGGCGCAAGAATTAACTTCTTTCGCCTCTTCTAATGCGTTCGATATGCGTGCATTAAAATGGCTTCCGACTATTCTTCGAAAGACATGTATGCACTAAATGTAACGTCAACCTTACCGCTGGAAATATTTTCAATGCTTGGAACGCAAAAACCGGTTTTGAAAATAAGTCCCGAGTTGAGACTCCCAATGGGACGTGACGTAAAAAGCGTTGAACGTTACTAAGATACAAGGCTCATAAATATGCACGAACCCCACCTGAGTGGGGTTCGCTGAATTACACACTTTGTCCGTGTTGAAGTCGTCATGTAATTTCGCATGACGTTTTGATGAATCGTTCATCATTTTCAAATTCTAAAAGTCAGATTCTTATGAGTTCTTTATATATTGAGAATGTGTGTAAAACTCTCTACAATGTGGAATGTAGAGTGTTAATCAAGTACTAAATAGGCTTTCTTTAATTGAGTCAGATTGAGTGTTCAGTTTAGGTTTCATTTCTTGGATGGAAAGTATTTCGCAGCTATAGATAAAGCATTCAAATTTCCTGCAACAAGCTGTTTTGAGTTTGAATAACCATCAGGAGATGGATCATACACAGTATTGTATTAACTGGGATTCGTGTACTTTATGCCAACTGAAGAATACAAATGAAAAGCTAGTTTCTCCTGTCAATGATAAAAGAAAAGGTCGTGGAACAGGATACAAAAGTTTAGCCAATAACCTACCAAAGTTCAAAGAGTTAGGCCAACTGTCCCTCAAACCTGAAGGAGTGGGAATTGAAGAAAAACTCAGATCTCACCAAGCATCTGGCACAAATCATGTTTCAATAAATGCAACAGTACAAAGCTTACCAGCGCTCAGAAGAAGCATGCTGAGGTCCGCGAGGACGACTCAGATAAGGAAACTTCTACAAAACAGAGTCCGATTAAAATCAGCATGTCTCTCTTGGAACAGCAGTCAGGTTTTGGACTAGAGATGACAGAAATCGATGCTTCTTATGCAAGGAAACGGATAAGAAACTCAAGAAAACTACATTTACATCTGCCCTGGGTAGCACACAACAGGAAATCAGTGACAACTTGCGTGTATCATATGTATGGAATGTTCATTGTAAGCTGATATTTTTATTCTTAAATCTTCGTAGAGCAGCAACATTTGCTGTTGATAGCAACGTCAGAGTAGCCACAAAGCTTCAAGATCATAAGCTGTTGTCAAAGTTGTCAGCTGGTGATATGCACGCCCTCGATGCATGACATCAGGTCATTGACAGAAATCGAGTAGTTTCCACAACTATAAAAGCAGGAGCTGCAGTAGTGTTTCTTGCTCTGAACAAGACTGTTTGGCAAAGAGATTGGATGATAGGTTTCATCATCATTGGATCAATGAGAACATAACATTCTGCAGCAAAACAGGTTACAACTGGCTAGTTTATGAGGATGGCCAGGAATGTCGCTAACACAAACAACAAAAGTAAGAAGTTTCATATGGAACCAGCAGTGCGATTCAAAAAAAAGGCAGAAGAGGAACATGCTAACATGAGTAGGGTCTCAACCTTTCATGAAGAGATAGAAATTAAGGAAAAGACCAGAGATGACATCTACTACAACACATTCCTTGGGAAAAAATTGCGAATATGAAGTTCGGCAGCTTGCTTGAGTTGTTAGAACAGGTTGGACTTAAAGACATGAGATTTTTCCAGCACAGATCTGCTGGCTCAGCAAGGGAGATGTTTTTGCTACTTTTCAGATGTGAGAAGCTTCGGTTTGTTGTGTGACAAAGCCAATGATGTTGCCAATAAGGAGCAACTTATCATGTTTATTAAGTTTGTAAATCAAGCCATGGGTAAACAAAACACTAAGTTTCTTGCTCCACCGATCTCCTTGAGAAGTTGACGTCAGCAAACGCTGCAACAATCACATGGTGTCAGAAACCAGAGAATAATGAATCAACTCCCACCACCGAAGCTGCAATCATTCGAGGGAAATGTTAAAGAGACGTTGGATTCAGCAGTTCAGGCTTTTTCTCAACGCAACAGGCTTTGACAAGAAACCAGCGAAAGTACAGTGTTCAAACTTGTTGACAGTTGCCGGAGAGGAGGCGTTGGAAATGTTTAATACGTTCAGTCCAAGCGATGAAGAGACAGGTAAGATAGATGTCGTAATCAAAAAGTTCAAGGAATATTGCATGCAGAAGAAGAATGTAGCATATGTGCGACATGTGTTCAACACGGGCACAAAAAACAGTATTTAGATAGTATACCTCTTTCGAATATAAAGATTTAAAGAGCAACGAAATGTTAATGACTGGTTGGTGTCACTCAGTTCACAAGGAGTCTATAAAGCCTAATGAAATGTTCATAAAGGAAGGGAAGGCAAAAAGGTACGCGTATCATCACAGATGTCTTATTGTTGTGTGGATGACTTTTTTGGTAAAGGAAGCCAAGCCCAAGATCTTCCATCCTCTTAAAAATTTGAATCACTGATTGCACTGAGTACTTTTCATTTACAGGCAAACACCAATTTTTGCATGAAACAAGGGAAGGAGATACAGAGGTTTCAAAGTGTGTCAATATCTTTGAATCTTCTCGTTTTCAGCATGTTGTTCATTTCCACACTGCCACTGATGTCAATAGAATCTTCACACGCAACTGGTGGACAAAGAATGTAATAATTCTCATCTCATCCACATCTCGAAACATTCAAAGAAATCAGAGGAACAAACACTGAATCTGCAGAACAGAGCAGCCACTTTCCTAACAGATTTAAACACGTGCAATCAAATTGCTGAATTTAAGTTAAAGCATTCATGCGGTTTGTAATCGAAACACGAAATGAACTTATAGAAGGATGGTAAAAGGCAAAGGAAAAATGAAGTAATTGATAAGGTGAATCGCGTGATAATTTGTGGGTTCCAGAAGCTACTTATCCACAAGCCAAACATTTGAGTAGTATTCTTGGAATTGCAAGCTGTGACTGGATGGATGACAGTCTCAGTTCTTGGAAGTCAAATTAGCAGGAAAACATATCACTTGTAAGAGAAATCATGTAGTACAAGTTACATGAACATGACGAGCTTAGCCCGAAAAAAAATTCTCCACAGGAGCCGTAAATTGATTCCAGCGTTTGTAAAATTATCGCAACCACAAATCTACCAGAACGTCCAGGAAAGGTGACAATTTGACGGGGTTACAGTAATTAGATTTATAATCCCACAGTGACCAAAAATAAGCCAGATGACCAGAAGAAACGTTGTGGAACGCGAAGGCCACGCACATTTACAATGCATTAAATTGTTGACCAAAGCGATTTATCACAATATCAATTTAAAACTGCAAGCGCACTCTAATGATGGTGAACAGTAAAGTCACGGAAAATTTAGGCTTCATAAATATTGCTAGCGCTGTTTACGGGCAGCAACGTTCGAAGTCGCAGCTATCTGAAGTCGCTGACAAATTCTGATCCCACTTCAACTGCACTTCTTGCAGTAAGAATGCGATATTGATTTTAAAATTAAAATTAATAACGTTATGGGGTAAATATTTGGCGAACTCCTCTCTTTCAGTGTGTTTCGAACCAGCGGCAAATCCGCGAGTCTTATGTGCGAGTCACGCGCGAGGCCCGCGCTGGTTGGTCATTGTTTACGTCAGCATGTTGCTCTGACAAATGAACGTGTTTTGTTCTCGACATACTCGAACACAGTCGCGCAAACTGGACTGTTTATTAAGTTAAATTCTTACTAACCAGGTGCTGGACCTGGAGCCACAGGAGGGGAAGGACATCGATTCCGGCGGGAAAAATTTTGAAAGCAAATCAGCCCAGCTTATGGTCGAACTAGCCGAAAGGAACGCATTAATAGAGTCCCTTGAACTTGAAATTAAAACATTTCAGGAAAAAGTGTCTGACCTCGAGTCAGATATGGAAAAACTCCAGTCTTTATCATCCTCCCCAGAGCCGAGTTCTGACGAATCGATCGAGGAAATCCAAAGTTCTCCCGACATTGGGTCAACGACAAAGAAGCGGAAGGTGTTAAAGAAATGTAGGGAGGTGATGGCTTCTCTGAGCGACGTGAGCGAGAAATATAAGGAGTCGATCTCTTGCGTGCTTGGCAATAGCTTTCTCTTTGGAGACGAATCTGAGAAAGGGGAAGTCCGCGACACCATATCTGAGGTAGTTGAAATGGTCATGGAAGCTAAGGGCTCCAAGAAGGGCTTTTCAGAGATCCTCTCGTCAAGCACCTACGATCGAATCATGAAGAGCATGCGAGTTCCAGACTGGGTGCTTTTATATTTTAAGTTGCATAGCAGACTCCCAGATTCTGCGTGGCAGACGCTGTTAAATTTGTCCCAACTTGGAAAAAGTGGGGTAAGTTGGTTGCAATACAAACTTAATATTTCAGGTATTTGCTTTATGTGCAAATTGTATTTACATGTATGTAGAGTGACCTTTTTAAATTTTCATTTTAGAATCTATGCTTAGTTGACACTAATGATGTTGCTGTTGCATTGAGATTTAATTGTCAGTAACATATTTTGTCTAAAATTAATCCAACATTCCTCATCCCATTCATTTTTTCTGAATTTAAATATTAATTAAATATGCATGATATGCAATTGACAGTTTAAAGACAAATTTGCTAATTAGCTGTTTAGCTAAAAAAACTGGGTGGCATGCAACTGGGCCCATTTCATGTCTTGCTTAGGTGTTTAAGTTTGTTTGTTACTATAAGGAATCAGTTATTTACCATTAGTAAAGAAACGTGCACTGGAGGAAACTGGTGGACGCACTTAATGCTAGGTGATCAGAAACAATGATGATGGTGATGATGAAGCAAACCATGAGATATTGACCATTACTCGCTTTACCACTTTTGAAATTCTTTTGCCTTTGTTTTTCTTTTTCATCTGTAGAGGTCAGAGGATACACCTGTCCTTTTAACCAAAAATGATATGAAAGCTGTGAAGAACCTTATCTTCTCTGTGGTTAGGAAGTCGCTTAACATTGGCAAAGTGGACGATGTGGATTTTGATGCATGTGGTGTGGACCTCTGTGGTGTGCTTGTGTGGGCAATAAGGGAGCAACGCCTTTACTCTGGTGATAAAGAAACAATGGAGTTTAACATTAAACTTGATGGGCGCCCTCTGGGAGGTGTGTGATAACTTTAGAAATTATAGAGCTTTTTCACAAAGATGTTGGTGTTAAAAGATTCAAAGGAATTTTCTGTATAAGAAAAGAAGTCAATTTTCCCAAAAGGTTATACTCTGACCAAAATTCAAAGGAATTTTATGCATAAGAAAAGAACTTGATTTGTCCAAAAGGTATTTATACTCTGACCAATACAGCCAGCATGCATGATACCTTAGAACGAGAGGGCATCGTGTCAAAACCCAATGTGTTCCATTATCATGGATATTATGTACTTGATATCTAAATGTCTGTCCTGTTATTGATGGTTAGTTTTGACATGACTTTGTCAAAGTGTTGTAGATCCACAATAAAGTAACATGTATACATAAAGTAACATGTATGAAAGCAGCAATATGATTTATCCATTAATTAAAATCTTTTATTAAGACAATTTTTCAGTTTACTTTTTAAATACACATTGCTTTATTCCTGTAGGTAGAGATCAAGTTGCTATTGGACTTGCTCCTATAGATTTTGCCAACAAGAACTCAGAAAGTGCACTATCAATCTACCCTCTCGCTATAGCTAATTGTAAAGAGAACAAGTAAGTTAATGGAGCTGCATAATTTATAGACTTGCTTTTATTTAAATTGTAAGCCTTGCAGTCAAGCTTTTTCCTTTGGAATGTAATATTGTAGATGTATACAATAACTTATTTTAATAAGAATACTTTGTTCAATAAATTATTGGTATTTTGCTTTTAATTAGGGGAAATCTAAAACAGCTGCTGAGAAATTTAAATTGCCAAAGGAATCGCATAAAAAAGCATGGCATTGTGGTAGATGGAAGGAGCTACAAAATCAAGTTCACAGGTAAAGATAAATGAAACTTACAATAAATTGTATTTGAACTTTCAAAGCTGAAATGACCGTGGTACTTGCAAACACCACAAAAGTTGTAAACAATAATGATTAAATTATTGTTTACTGAAAAACTTCCAAAAGAAGTATAATATTTTCTTTAGTGTCACATGTTCTCAGGGCTGCAAATAATATTTTTCACTTTAAAGGACATAAAATTATGTCCTACTAAGACACCATCTTGGTCGGACAAAACAAAATTGTGGTCGTACATCACCAAAAACAAAAGGTTGAATTTTATTCATTGTTGCCATAAAATGATTTACGTTGAAAAAATTGTCCGGACACGAGCAAATTTTGGTCGGCTGTCTGATGACCGACAGATATTTGCAGCCCTGTGTTCTTTATTTCACTGACTGCACTTTTTGTAGTTGTAGTAAGAGCTTTGAATTAAAGATAAAAAGCAAAACTTATTATTTGAGTTTACATGTTCACCACCTAGATGACATGATTTTCATACTTTGTGTAAATTTAATCCTTTTGTTTTTTCTTGTATTCAGGTTGTTATGATTGTAGTTAACATTTTTTAATTTAATTGCTTTATTCCTTTGAAGTGACTCTTGATTACAAAGCGCTGCTACTTCTTCTACGTAAAAAAGATGACGAGGGCTATATTCTTGGTAGAAAAGGCCTTGATGTGGAATTCTGTGCATTTTGTGATGCCATTCGAGTTAGTATATGATAACTGCATGAGGTCACACTAAGTGTTTTAAACAGCCTTTTTGTTAGGGTCAAATAGTAAATGACTAGTAAATAGGCCAAGAAGATTGTGTATTATACTAGTTTTATTTGTAAATATAGTGACACAGTTTTTATTGAAATGTCTTAAGTAAGAATGGAAAGTGTACAAATTGTCACCCAAAGACCCATTCAAGTCAGCTATGCAAGCCATCTATTAAGTAGCATGCTAGCAAGAAATCACTCAAAGAGTGACATTGGCAACTGCATTAGTTACCTAAAGCACTGAAGTGCTATAACTTATTGCAGTAACAATCAGAGTGTTATTTAGGCTATTAACCAGAATGCATTTAATGTCTGGCTCTCTGCAGGCTAGCTCTCAATTTGTCAAGATGCTTTGCCGGCTTTAGAAAAGAATGTCATTTAGCAATCTGTATAATATAATCAAAGTTAAATTACAAGTGCAGCTAAAAATGTCCAACAAGTTTTCAATTTTTAATTTCAATTTTTTTATGGGAATTTACTAACTGGTGCCAGGTTCCAGTATAATTTTTTGGTTTGCTTGGTTTCTTCTTCTAGGCATGCACATGCCATGGAGCTGCTCCTGATGAAACCTGTTTGGACTGTTTAAGATCTAAAGCTAATATTGGAAGGTAATGTTCATAATTATTTCAATCCAATAATTGATAATATATACTATCAATGATCATATAAAATTGACAAATATAGTCCTTAAATTGTAACTAAAATTGAAATGCAGATGATGGACAGTGACTTGTGCCTGTTCTTTAGATAATTGAAATGCCATGATGCTGCCAAATATTTTGGTAGTAAATAATTTAAACTGAAATTAACAAAATTAAGAGAATGATGTTATTTAATTACTCGTCAAGATGTGTTTTTCTCCCCTGAAAATTAAAAAACCATATCATTTTTTGAATGTTTACTAAGGAATAAATATTTACTGCAGCTTTATCTCAGTATTTTAAAATCATACTCAAAAAGTTAACTTCTAACTATTCTTAACTGCAGTGTAGGAAACTTGATTACCAAAGTCAGCCTTTTTTTCAGATGTACAGGCATCCGTGATGACCTTGATTTTCTTTTGGAGGAAGAACTAAGCAGCATAAACCTCTGTGCACTACATTGCGAGATGCGTAACTGCGAGCAACTTTTGGGATCATTAGGTTTATTTGCCTATCGTATCGGAAGTCTGGACGTTCTAAATGAGGCTTTGTCCGAATATGGACCTGAAAAGAGTAGAGAGTTTCCCCGTATCACGATCAAGGAAAGGAAAGGGCAACAGACAGGAATAGACAGGAATAACATACACGTAGCCTCTTTCTCAGGTATTGTTTGTGCATTTGTTTATGTGGCAATCAAATATTTGAACCTCTTGCTTTCAAGATAAGGTTTTCATTGTTAAGTAGTTATTGACCCAGCATTTCCAGAAGACCAATAATGCCCATTAAGTCATTCAATTGACTCCACATCAAATAAGTTTCTGATGAATCGATAAACAAAGGAAAAAGAACCCTGGTGTCATTTTCGCGGGAACTGTTAACACTTGTAATAAATTATTAAAATATAACTCAAGTTCAATCCTTGTCTTTTCTTTAGGATCCACTGAAAGACAAATTCTTAAAAATTTCGAAACGATTGTGGAAAAATCCTTACCAGTGCATAAAGTTGCAAAGTACTACCAAGAATGCAGTGGTTCTGGAAAGCAAGTGATTCTAAACTATGTTACCTTCTTTGAGGAGAGAATAGCGGTAGGTGCAACAAGATGGCATTTGTACATGCATGTTGTGGTTTAAATTTACGTTTGGTTTAAAATTTTTCAAACAAGTTTGGTTTTTATTTTTAATTGTCTCAAATTCGCTTTCATGATCCAAAACAAAGGGAAATAAAAATCAGGCTGGTTTGGAAATTTTTAAACCAACGATAAATTTAAACCACAACATACATAAAACAGCACTTCACCTTTTGGATATCACTCATCAGTAGGTTATTTTGTGGAACAAAGAATTAAGAAGATTGCATAATATATGTATTAGTAGAGTCATCATGACACTAATGAAAGCCTTACACGAAACATCAACAAGTACCTTACTTAGTTTGTTACTTTTCGTTTTTATAGTTCATAAATGACATGATTGAGAAAGAAACATTTGTGCGGGATTTTGGTTCAAGACGAGAGACAGTTAACCTGAAGGATACTGCAGGTACAATGTAGAAGCCATAGGGGCAGAGACCTTCAGAGATTGATGTCTATTGTATACAGTGTATTAAGTTAGAGATGAAATGTTTTCTTTTATTATGCTTTTAGAACTTAAAGAGTTTTTGGATGGTTGTAAAGAGCAGTGGATCAACAAACAAAAAGAGGTTGAACAAAGATTCTTGGAGCTGGAGAAAAAAGATCAATCTGCAGTTAAGGAGCCAAAGCAGAAAAAAAGAAAAAGAACCAAGAAAGAATCACAACGGTTCCCGATCAGTGAAGATTCGTTTGCAAAATATGCAGCTGAACTTCAAATAGAGTTTTATGTCAAGGTACAGAGTGGTAAAAGGCATTGATTTTCTAGTATGTGACACTGAAATTCAACTCAAATAATTCATGAAGTCAATGCCGTGGCATCAATTTAGAACTATATAACCCTATATTTTGTTTTTGAAAAAGTTTGGGTGAATTCTTCTCATGTCTTCATCATGTATGTCATCTCTTATCTGAGCATAACTTATGGTAAAATGCATAAATCTATTGTGTCAGTTAAAATGCTGTAAATTGTGTTCTTGACATTTTCAGGTTTGTCGTGATTGGAGAGACATCGCTCTAACCATACGAGACAAAGTTTTCAAACAAAATGAGGAACAGTTGATTGATATCCATGATGTGAAGGTAAAACAATATGTGATGTATCTCAAAGTTACATGTTACAGTGCGACACGCCTTACCATGGCCACCCAACAAACTTTTTTACAAGTTAGCCAATAAGGTTGCACGATTATGATTGACGGCCACGCCTCAAAAAACAAAAATGTTGATTTCATAATGCTTGGCTTTGTGCGGTGAACAACATTTTTCCCACTTTCTCTGCCGCCAGCAGTATTTTTGTGCCCATTTAGGGCACTAAAATCTCTTGCCTCTCTTTTCGTATCATGAGAGAGTTAAAAAATGCGAGTGAGAACACTGTGCGTGGCATTTGACGGTTGACCAGTTGCAATCCAAATTATGCAAATTGTGGCCAAATTCCTAGGTGCCCGTAGAATGACTGAAGCCAGACAACAATTTAATCAGCATTCAAGATTTCAATTGAGTCACCGTTTAAACATTGAAATATTCACTTCAAGAATATAATATTAAAGCAAATGATGAAATCAAATTGCCATTAATTAATCATTCATTCATCCTTGATAGAAATGCTTGAGCTGTTTTGACTGTAAACGTTTCCCATTTGTAAGAAAATTATATTTTTAAAACTTTACAAGGAGGCGTGGCCGTCAATCATAATCGTGCAACCTTATTGGCTGACTTGTAAAAAAGTTTGTTGAGTGGCCACGGTAAGGCATGTCGCACTGTAATTAATGAACAACAAAATTGGTTTCCATATATCAGGAAAAAAAACTTGACAAGATTACATACATGAACTTTTATTTTATTTGAATTGTGTTTTAGTGCAAAGAGTGGGGATTTCTTTTGAAGCAACTGTTTGGTCAACAGCTTGGCATGGGGGATTATGGTCATCTAGTGGTTGATCACAGTGCTATGCTCCTGAGGAATTTTCGCTCATTCTACAAGTATTCTGGACAAGGATTTGAATCCTCACACAAACTCCATAGGCAACTTTACTCAAGAGCTACAAATCATGATTCATCTGGACCAGGTGAATCATGTAAGTTATAAATAATTTATAGCCTAATTCATAACAACTGTAAACAAGAAAAGTAAAGCCGAAGGTGTACCATTTACTCTTTTACTGGATATTTGCGTGTCACTCTTAAAAAGCCTTGCTTCAACAAGGTGGAAGGAAATCAAGTAGCCAGGATGTACTAGCCCAAAAGTCATTTTTACTATAGCACCAATAAATCCTTATAGGCATGATCAACTTCCTCAAAGTATTCTCAAAAAATCCACTAGCCCTGGGTTTTTGGACATGCACTTCTTTGCACGCTGTTCAATTACCTAATTAATCCACCGTACGCAAAAAGATGGCGACTGGTACATTTACCTATAATGCTTAGCGCGCGAAAACCGTAAAAACGCTCATAAAAACTCACAGAAAAACTTTAAAAACTTGAAACCTAGCATGAACAATTTTGTTAGTACGGGGAAGAATTTCGCAAAAACATAGCTTTCTATGTGCCATATTGGCTGTGTTAGGTTCGCAGGGTATTGTGGTCAAATGTACCGCCGCCATCTTTTTTCTTACGGAGGATTAACTACATGTCAGTTGTAATGGATAATAATATTCATACTCATCGTGGAGGAAAAAAAGTTACTTCAGTCTGAAATATAGGCTCTTTAAGCTAATAAAACTTTATTTCCTTTCAGTAAATCAAATCCTTACTCACTGGTATGCGACTGTGCTGTTAAGTCTGCGATATGCCTTTTATCAAGCAAAAGACTGCATTATTTCAGGTGTGTATTGTAAATACTTACTAACAGTAAAAAATTAATTTGCCAGAAAGGGTTGTCTGCTTTTAAATTACTTTTACTTTTAAATTACTGACATCAACTAAAGGTTTGAGATGTTAGGTAATTACCTTAATTTTTGAATTTTTCTTTGTCCTAGGCAAGAAAAAGTTTAAATACCGTGGGTGTGGTTTTCAAAGCATTGATGTTAAATCATAGACAGAGGAAACTAAACACTGGATCGTGACAATCAATGATCTTTTCAATCAACTGTTTGGAGGCGACTTTCTCTTGTGCAAATACAATGCAGACCATGGAACCAGCGTCGATGCGAGTGTGGTTTCAGGTATGTTTGAGTACAACCATGAGCAATGGGAAGCTCAATATGCCAAGAGCGTGATTAGCCATGCAGAGACAGAACTACAGCCTGGTTTGTCTTCTCAAAAAGATGCCATCCCAGAAGATTTTTGGCCAGTGACTTGCTACACGATGTTGCAAGAAATCTAACCCTGGACTTAAATGGCCATTCAACACCAAAACCTGAACCAGTACACTGTGATGACCTTGGAAACTGTGTCTTGGAAGAATCACTGATAATTGGACCTATCTCTTCAGACACTGATGTAATGGAAGACGAGTCCCTGTCAGTTCTACATGATGCCGTGGCTGATGATGCAGGAAATATATCCCTGGACTTAAATGGCCATTCAACAACAAAGCCTAAACCAGTTAACTGCGACAACCTTGGAAACTCTGTCTTGGAAGAAATACCGTATTTACCCGAGTATAAGTCGATCCCGTGTATAAGTCGACCCCCTATTTTTGAGGCCATAAACTAACATTTTTTCGTTTCTGGGTAAGAATTTTCCTGGAAAACTAACCCTGTGTTTCTTAGAATTTCCTTTCATGTAGAGGTACTTAATGAAAAAGTCACAGCAAGTTTCAATGTGAAGTTTATTATCGTGCTTACGTGAGCGTTTTTGCAACACATGTTTATCAGGCATTTTGTCCATAATTTTTAAAACAGGCTTAAAAAATCAAACACACTAATCAGAAACGAACCTTTGTAATTGTGGAGAGATAGTAGCAGCTTTAGAAGACAAGCAAAACACCAAGTTACACCAAAAACCTTTGAAAACGACTCGATAAACAACGTGCCAAGCTTGCTCGGGGTACTTGGTAACCAAGCTACAAAATTGGTGAGGTACTGGTAACTAATAACTACACGTGCTTGCATCATACCAGGTTACTAAGTAGCGAAGTTCGAAGCGAGAAAGATCATGCAGAAAGATGTTTTTCTCTAGTGGATTTTACAGCTTTATGAGTGGAAACTGTCAGCCCTTTATTGAAACCTTGTGCCAGCGAGTCTCTACAGAATTCAGGTTTATATTAAGCGGACAAATCGTAAGGAATTCCAACTTGAACTGCCAATTTAACGACACAGCAAAGCGAAAGGACATTTTAACCTGTACTGTTGTTTACACGATGTTTGATAACATATAAAAACAATTGTTATGCTAATTGTGCAGAATATATTTAACTGGTGCTTGGGTCGAAAATTTTGACCCATGTATAAGTCGAGGACGATTTTTTGGACCGATTTTGAGGTAAAAAGGTCGACTTATACACGGGTAAATACGGTAGAACCTATCTCCTCAGACATGGAGATAATGGAAGACGAGTCTCAGTCAGTTCTACATGATGCTATGGTTAAGGCGACCACAAGAGCTGAAATAGCTGCAGTGTACAGCTTATTACCTCCAGTGTCAAGGAGACCAATTGCTGCTCAAGATCTACATCCAGTTTATGGTGTGTCTGTAAGATTGGATGATCCTTTTGCTCTAAATGAACGTCCTTGTGAAAGTGTCGTTAAGAAAGCTCAAGACATTTTGCATGATGAAAGAAAACATGGAAAGAATGCATGTGGCATTGACATCTTGGGTATGGGTAAATTCTCAGAAGATGGTCTGGCAGTACTCAAGAAGTTTTGTAGCATTGTAGAAACAAGCCGTAAGGTGAAATCTGAAGCAGGTTGGCTCTCCCAGCTGAAATGTCCATCACAAGAGTTACAGCAACTTCAAAGTGCTCTTTGGAATCGGACACCCACCAGTGTAATTCTGAAGTTTGGTAAGAAAAGTATCGATGTCACCTCCTTTTCAGATCTAGCAGAAGAAAGGTATATTGACAGTTTTGTGATAGACATTTCTATAGCCAAATATTGGGAAGAAGCCACAGCAAACGGAAAGGATGATACTCTGTACTTCCCAACTGAATTTTATGACTGGTTGAAGTCAGATGATAAACATTTTAAGCAAATGCAGCTGAGAAAGATAACATCAAGGCTGAATGATTTTAGTAATCTGCAGCAAATCCTGGCACCAGTCCATTTGCCAAACCACTGGGGACTAATTTGCATTGAACTGGCAGATATGGAAATCTATTTTGATGATGGACTAGCCTCTGTTCCCCCACGAACTGCTCTTCCTGCTGCCAAAGAATTGCTAAACTTGCTTGCTGAAATGAATCCACTATACCCACTTCTTCAAAGCAAGTTCTGGCACCAGTGCAATAGGTTCAAGCGCTTTGGAATGCCTTCCCAAGCACCAGTTGACTCCAGGATGATTGGAGTCGGAATCTGTGGAGTTGGAGTGATTATGGCTGCCAGAGACTTTCTTGAGAATGGATCATCCTGTATAAACAATTTTAAGTGGAGATACTGTGACATGCATTTGCACCGTAAAAACCTTATGTTACAGATTCTGAGTTGGAGCACATAATGTGTCATGAAAGTTGTTTTTCGCAGCAAACATGCTGTGAAAATATTGCTGCATGTATTTTATTTACAAGTTGTTTATGAATTCTGTTTGCATTTAACTTTTACTGAATTTTTTTCAGTTCTGTCTTGCATAGTCAGGTCATCTGAAGGCAGAATTGTACGATTTCCAATACTAACATATTTATTTCAATCAATTAAGGTTCTGTCTTTCCTGGGTAGTCAGCTCATATTGAGCTGTTGTTATCTGAAGGCAGAATTTTAACAGCTTTCAGTTGTAACCATTTTATTCATTTCAATCAATTAAGGTTCTGTCTTTCCTGGGTGGTCAGCTCATTTTGAGCTGTTGTTATCTGAAGGCAGAATTTTAACAATTTTTTGTCAGTTCTAGCCATTTTATTTATTTCAGTCAATTAATTTTCTGTCTTTCCTGGGTGGTCAGCTCATTTTGAGCTGTTGTTATCTGAAGGCAGAATTTTAACAATATTTTTCAGTTGTAACCATTTTATTCATTTCAATCAATTAATTTTCTGTCTTTCCTGGATGGTCAGCTCATTTTGAGCTGTTGTTATCTGAAGGCAGAATTTTAACATTTTTTTCTCAGTTGTAACCATTTTATTCATTTCAATCAATTAATTTTCTGTCTTTCCTGGGTGGTCAGCTCATATTGAGCTGTTGTTATCTGAAGGCAGAATTTTAACAATTTTTTTTCCAGTTCTAACCATTTTATTCATTTCAATCAATTAATTTTCTGTCTTTCCTGGGTGGTCAGCTCATTTTGAGCTGTTGTTATCTGAAGGCAGAATTTTAACATTTTTTTCAGCTCTAACCATTTTATTCATTTCAATCAATTAATTTTCTGTCTTTCCTGGGTGGTCAGCTCATATTGAGCTGTTGTTATCTGAAGGCAGAATTTTAACAATTTTTTTTCCAGTTCTAACCATTTTATTCATTTCAATCAATTAATTTTCTGTCTTTCCTGGGTGGTCAGCTCATTTTGAGCTGTTGTTATCTGAAGGCAGAATTTTAACATTTTTTTTCCAGTTCTAACCATTTTATTCATTTCAATCAATTAATTTTCTGTCTTTCCTGGGTGGTCAGCTCATTTTGAGCTGTTGTTATCTGAAGGCAGAATTTTAACATTTTTTTTCAGTTCTAACCATTTTATTCATTTCAATCAATTAATTTTCTGTCTTTCCTGGGTAGTCAGCTCATTTTGAGCTGTTGTTATCTGAAGGCAGAATTTTAACAATTTTTTTTCCAGTTATAACCATTTTATTCATTTCAATCAATTAATTTTCTGTCTTTCCTGGGTGGTCAGCTCATTTTGAGCTGTTGTTATCTGAAGGCAGAATTTTAATAATTTTTTTTCCAGTTCCAACCATTTTATTCATTTCAATCAATTAATTTTCTGTCTTTCCTGGGTGGTCAGCTCATTTTGAGCTGTTGTTATCTGAAGGCAGAATTTTAACAATCAGTTGTAACTTTCATTTGAAATAATTGCGATTCTGTCTCTTTAGGTGACCAGAGTAATTAAGCTGTTTTTTTTTTATTGAAAGGCAGACTTTAATAAATAGTATTTAAATTTTACATTTGTCTTAAAGAATTAAATTTTAAACTGCAATCTGACATGTCCTCTGACGTGAATGCAGTTTTTCAACAGCAGGGGTTTCTTTCCCTATTCATTTCATTGTCAATGTCAATTTTCTTTTTTCCTCTGACATTTAATATTAGATGAACAAAACAAAATCATAGTTGAACTCTTAAACTACAACCAAAACTTATAATTTTGTCACAGATTTACTTTTGAAACATAAAAACGCAAAACGAGCTTCCCATGGTTACTTGTTGAAAACATCTCTGGCCACCAGATCAGTTCGAATTCTCTCGTCGCTCTTCCTTCACCATGCCCAACAACAATTTGGAGTTGCTGTGTTGCTGATTTGCCCGTTGACCTGCTGTGGGCCTTTGCTTTGGCTGCCTCCAATGCCGTTTTGCCATCTAGTGGATGCATGGTACAATCAGCCACTTCTTTGTCTCCAAGGTAAGCCTTTTTAAGATGTAAAGTTACACCACTTCTTGGACCCAGTGCAGCAATCTTGTCACTGATGTCAAAACTTCTATAGTGCATAACTTTAGATGTATTTTTCCATACAGGGGGGCGCAAGTGCCTCTTCTCTCTTGCACTATTTATAAAAGCGTTTGGCATATCCGCCAGCAAGGCCTGGACAAAATCTTCTGGGACGTCGTACCTTTCGACACGACACCATTTTCCTAATAGCAAGCAGGAAATGAGACTTGTTAGCAAAAACCACAGCTTCAAACGTAATGTAGACATGGCACTTCATGAAAATCACACTTAAAAAAAAATGCCGGCAAAAACAAGCTTGAATATGGATGGATTTTGTTTAAATTGGAGCAGCACTGATGCTGTAGATATTGCTAAATGCAAAACCTTGACAGAAGTTTAAAGAAAGATGGTGATGATTCGAATTTAACTTGTCGAATATTGTCAGTGACAATTGATAAACCGCCGACTGAAAAATCGGTAATTGTAGTTTAATTTGTTTGCCGTAAAGTACGTTGTAATACCTTAGTCTGCTCATTATGAACACTCTACCAAGAAAATCGATCTTGGTGATCTGAACGACCAGTTGGAATGAAGTGTGACAGTCATGCTAGTGTCGCACAGTGATGCAAACAAAGAAGCACAAGGGTCTGCAATCTGGACTCTACGTTTCGTTTCAGTTTACGGAGTCAGAACGATTTGTTTTAACGTGCTAAAAGTTTTTTGTGCTTACCTGGGGCTTTGGGATGCAAGCAAGAATTCATGCTGTCCACAATTCCCATTAACCATTGCTTATAGCTGGCAGGCCTGCGTCCTTTCCTTGTTGTGGACGGAACGCGTACAACTTCCTGGCCATTATAAAATGGCAAAGATCGCACCATTTTTGCGGCACTGTGTTTTGCATCTCGGTGTCTTAACAGAGAAGTCGTTGTGTTAAATGTGGAAGGACAGTGATCACAATGCATTTTATAAACGGCCATGACTAAGTTCCCAATAAATGCGCAACGTGGGCTTTAATTTTCCGCCGGAAGTACGCTCTCAAATTAGCCAATCATAAACACGTAACATTTATGTGTCACTTTTTACAAGGGTTATACTGAACAAAAGAACATTGTGCAAAAATCTTTGTTACGTTTTCATTTTCAAGGGAGGGAGGGGGAGGTGGTAAATTGTGTAACGCAAATTGCGCTTCTATATAAGTAAAAAGGAGTAATCGTGCGACTGAAGCGAAGCGATTACAAGAAAAACCATGGAAACTATTGGGAAAACCCGCTTCAATTATTTTTTTCGTATTAAGTGAGACTCGGCAAAAATAATCCATGTATCCCATCCCACCTAGAAGAATCAAGGTCCATCCCCTCGTGGGAGGAAATAACACTCCTGGTGTTCTTGGCATTCTTCCGCACATGATCCGATTCACGTTGCACCGGTCTGATTTGCAATCAAACTAAACATGGCAAGAAGCAGGAAAAATATCAAGGATTTGGAGAAAATGAAAGGCATTCGAATCAGAGCGAAAAAACGGTGGAGGAATAACAAAAAAAGGAACATGTGCCAAGAAAACGCCCTTGATTTAGTCGCCCCGTCTATTAGCAATCAGACAAGAGGTCAAGAGAAAAGCATCGTCGATCTTGATGTTTCTGCTGCAAAATCTTCAACTCAAAGACCATCGGTTAGCTGTAAACCAAGACTGGAAGAAGATAAATGTCCCATTGTAGATGCGCCGACCCGTAAGCAAGACGAAACGATCCATCAAGTTTCTGAAGTTCAGAACGCCATAGCAGTCAAAGAAATCAGCCCTTTTGAGGTTGTTCGCTCGGAAAGATCACTTGGTAGTGGAACATTTGGAACTTGCTACCTTGCCCACTACAGAGGACTCTTGGTTGCAGTGAAAGAATTCAAAATTCATAATTCCAGGCCAATTAGTCAAATCAAAAAAGATGTTCTGCATGAAGCGAAAATGATAAACCATTTGGGTGACCACCGCGGACTGCCGCTGCTATATGGCATTATCACGAAGTCGCTGCCTTTGCGACTGATAACTCAGTTCCACGGCGAGAAGAAGCAAAGTTTAACCTTATGTAATGCTATCAAAAAGAAGAAATTTGACAAGCCTTGTTGGCTAGCAATTTTAAAAGATGTTATAAGAGCGGTCGGTCATGTTCACAAATCGGGCCTCCTCCACAACGACCTGAAATCCAACAACGTGGTGTTAGAGAACAGAACCGGAACCATACAATGGAATCCAGTGGTCATTGATTTTGGAAAGGCAAGATTTATTGCAAATCCAAAGCCACTAATGCGCCTATCAGCTTCCGCACAAGAGGAGTACCATAAGAGATATCCGCACATCGCCAAAGAAATCGTTCAAGGATCGGACCAACAGAGGGTTTTATCGGATATTTACTCACTTGGAAAGATTTTGCTTGATGTTCTTGATTTACTCCCAACGGCAACAGCACATTCATTGCGAGCGGCGAAGAGTGCCACTGACGACGACCCCAAAAAACGGCCAACGTTAGATGAACTTTTTGCTGCTTTGTAGACAAAGCAAACCGGATGATGTGGTCAGTTTCGGCTGTAATCATTCATGAAAAGCATTTCTGCACAGGAAGAAACATTTTAGGTTTTGTTTTAAAGATGTTAATTAATCTAATTTCTGCATTAATCTTTTTTGAAACAAAACAAAAATAGAACGTTTTCGTTGTACACTTGTGTGATGTTTCGGAGTTGCTGCCGACTTTTCTTACAAAAGTTATATTCTTTATTGATTTCTGACTAACATTTGAAGATTACTGCCTGTCGTTCAATCCTGATTTATGTACGTAAAGTAGTTTGAGACATTTCGTCAGAGAAAGGAAACTGATCGCTTATCGTTCGACTCGTTTGACTGGCATGCGTTTTTATTTGATTTCCATCAAGATTTTTTCGCGTGTAAAAAAATCGAGTTGTAAAGACAAATAAATTAACGAAATAATATATGTAAAGATTGTCTCAGAGGCATTAAATTAGCGTAGTTGCTTAAATTTCGTGTTTTCTTGTAGCAGTTGTCTGTTTTCCGCACAGTTCGCGCTAAATAAGAAACGCGCACAACAGTACGGGAAGTCGCGCGCAAACGATTATGAAAGATCTGGAAAAGGTTTCCCCTTTTATGACAGTTCTTGTCAAAGTATGGTTTTATATTTCTCGCTGCGTGCCTTTTGCGTTATAATTAGACGAAATACGTGTTACCAGGAATGCTTTAAGTAACACCTTGGTCGCGCGTAGGGATATTTGCATGTGAGAAGTATGGTTTAGTGTTACCGATCGTAATCCCCTTGAAGGAGAAATATTCTCCACTAAGGGGATTAAGATCTAATTTGCATAATTTTTTTTGAGGGACTAAGCTCGTCATGTGCTGTGGCTCAGTTTCAACCTTGGTTGTAATTATAATGTACAAATGTACCAGTGTATTATTAGACACAGTCACTGTTTAGTACATTTTTTTTATGGATGTTAGCTTTCTATAAGAATCTGTTGATTGACCAAGAAAAGGATTTGTCCGTTTGAAGTCAGCTTAAGTTAGAGATAATGTAAGGGCTTTATCTAGGGATAAAGAAAACTAGTTTTAATAATGAGGCGTCCGTATTCAGCTGGTGTCTATAAATTGGGGCTCAACTGTACATGTTTTGTAAAACTGGAATCATAGCTAAAGCATGACATATTGCCTAAAAATGTCAAATGGGCCTGTAGCTCACAAGTATCTACAGTGACATTTAGAGATGGATCTGTGAATTTTCTTATAAAGACTTTACTCCAAGTCCATAACATCTCGATCAATCAGTCACTCCTTGGTGGTTTTTATATTTTACTTGAATCACTAAACTATAATTTATAACTCCCTTTTGATTTGCTAAATATAATGTAATCTATATTCCATGGATGGTTTACCTCTGATTAGCATTGATATTTTATTTTAGTACATTGTTGCGCTCAGGGCTCCCATTGATAACAGACAGCTTTTTGCATCTGAAGGGGCTACCCTGAGCGGTATAAATCAATAAAGGTTCTTTGTCTTTGTCTATTTTATTGGTTATCATTGGAACAGATTAATTAAAGTACCAATAATTTTCCAATTTTAGAACATGCTCTGCTGAAATATCCAACAATCTACCAAATACATTCCAAGATTGGTTTATTTCCCTGATTAGCTTTGTATATTATTGGAACAGATAAATTATATTACCAATAATTTTCCAACATTAGAACATGTTTGCTTAAAGTGCCCATAATGTCAATTTTTTTCTTTTCTCAGCTGGTTCTTTATAACACCCAATTAACTTTTTCAAAAAAAAATCTGATTTGCATAAAACAATTTTTTTTAAAGATGTTCAAATTTGCCACCATTTTGGTCTACCATTTGCACCAGTCTTCCTCGGTTTGAAATGAGACGCGACGCAGGTTCAGGAATTGTGACTTATCTAACTAGTAAACAAGTGGGAATTTTGCTTCAGAGTATACAATTAGTTAAAATAATGGAAAGGTGTGTTACTGCTCTTTGTAACAATGTTAATGATCCAGTTCCTGAATCTGCATCATTTTTCCTGACAAATATTTTTTGACGTTATGGGCGTCTTAAATGCCCAACAATCTATGAAATATATTCCAAGATTGGTTTATCTCTCTGATTAGTATCGGTATTTTAATGGTACATTACAGGAAAAGATAAATCATAATACCAATAATTTTCCAATATTGGAACATGTTTGCTAAACTGTCCAGCAATCTACCAAATACATTCCAAAATTGGTTTAACTCTCTGATTAGCTTTGGTATTTTATTGGTATATTATTGGAACATATAAATTATAGTACCAATAAGTTTCCAATTTAGTAGCATTGTATTGTTGGTTGTAATGATGTAAAATAAAAGTTAGCAAGGTTCAAGTTCACTTTAACTGCGCAGATTCGTAGAATAATAGAAAAGTCATTTGAACAAAAAAAAAAGGACAATTGGAAAAATCTTAGAATTGTGTAGAACTCGAAGAGTCATTATTATCGGAGAATTGGAAAACAATAAAAAAAATCGGAGAATCATGTAGATCTCTAAGAGTCGCTATAATTAGAGAATTGGGAAAAAAGGTATAACCGGAAGACAATTGGAAGAATTGCATAATCGGAAAAATTGGAGAAGCGTGTACATCTTGAAGAGTCATTATATTCAGAGAATCTGAAAAATTGTAAGTCAAAACTCGTTTTTTACTATTCTCCGATTTAACCATAATTGCACCCTTCTGGCAACACAACAACCCACAAGTCAATTGACGGATTTCAAACGGGTTTCCAAGGCTTAGCAAAATACTGTGAATTCAACGACAGCGATTTTGAAATTAAAATGCAGATTGCATGCAATGGTACCTCAACAAGGATACCAAAATGGGCTCTCAAAGATTTGACCTTCTCACTAAAAGACATGTACAGGTAGGTACAATTAGTACAGGCTGAAATGGAGGAACATTTGGCACAAATCAGTAGAAATACTTTTATTGTGAATTCGACTTCCCTCTCAAAGCTCACCCATACCCTGTGACAAATTTGGTTTGTGCTGTTTGCCGGGTTGAAGGTCATTTCACAAGGATGTGCCACAGAAAGAAGAAACCCGCTGAGAAACCAAGACAGGAACAATTTTTACCATGATGAAAATACATGCGCCCACAGGACAAGAAATTTCAAAGAAACACGCAACAAGCCAGCGCTGGCAAGACAAAAACAGACATGAGCAACAATGACAGAAGTAGCTCGGATGAGAATCTGTCCTTCCAAACAGCTGTGATTGTAAACAGGAAGGATGTGTCATTCTCAGAGAGAGTCATTCCTGGTCCATACTGGTGCCACAGTTGATCTAATGATCTCCACAATGTACGACCACCCAAAAGATGACATCTTTATAGAAGAACAAAAAAGTGGCACACAAGATGATAGCCAAGCATGCCACTTACGTTCTTACCACATTTTGATGTCTTCTGTGATCTATAACTGAACAGATCCACAGCAAAATGGGATTTATTTATTTTATACAACAATAGACTTCTATAAACTTCAAAATCACTCAAGCAATGCCACTACTGGTGAGCTGGAGTTGTTTTGAGCTCGGGATAAAGTTTTCCGGAATGAATACATTTAATCAAGGGGAATTAAATTGTCAATGGAAAAAAACAACCTTTATTCCAGTTGTGACTTGAAAGGTGAACAATATTTGGCAGACTGTTCCTCAAGTTGGTTTTAAAATGAAACTGAGCTTTCTCTTGTTACTTGTTTTGGCTGCAAGTTTTCAAAAACTTTGCTAATAAGACTGGTTTGTTCAGAGCCCAGTAAGTGCCATCATTACTCTTCTTTTTTTTTAGGCTCACATTCACTTTTTGTTGGCTTTTTTGCCAAGTTTTATATTGACTTTTTTGCTGAGTTTTATGTCGACTTATTTTGCCAAGTTTTAATTCAACTTTTTTGTAGAGTTTAAAGTGTATATGACATGAAACATATTTCCTGCTTATTTGAAACACCTTTCAAAATTCAGTAAAATGGCATTTTTCTTTTTGAAATATCTTTTTTCATTTCAGAGATATTGACATTTTTCTATTATGCAAATTAGGTCAGTGATGACGTCATACGATTTGCAACTAAAAAATGGTAAAATACTGAATAAACAATATCTTTAAAACTATTAAAGCAGTGGTCTTGAAACTTGGCACTACAAATGTGCATCACAAAAGAAACAAAATGAAACCCTTTGGGCTGTTGTCATGACAACAGTTTTGCCGCTGATGATGTCTCAATAAAAACTGAAATTCCCAGTTTTTGTCTTAAACCAAGAACCATCTAGCGCGGTCAATCCGATGATGGGAGTTAAGACAATATGGGAACTATGTCTGTTCCAAGCAGGACCCTTTGTCTCACTTTAGAGGTTTCAAATGGTGATATTTGTTTTTTTGACAGAGAGAGACTGGCACTGAAAGAGTTACTATGGCAACAATACTAAAAGTCTCATTTTGTTCCTTTTATGATGCACATTGTGGTGCCAAGTTTCAAGAACACTGCTTCAATATTTCCAAAGATATTTTTTATTCAGTATTTTACCATTTTTTAGTTACAAATCTTATGACGTCATCACTTATCTAATTTGCATAATACAAAAATGTCAATATCTCTGAAACGAAAAAGGTGGAGGAGCGAAATGTTACATTTGGAAGAGCTGAACATCCCCTGATGCTTTGTACCAAATGGCCAAGTTCGATTAAGCTACATCACTTCTCAGATGCCAGCGTTAACGGCTATAGTCAGTGGCTGTATTTGCAGCTAGTCAATAACAGTGATCCAAGTTCACTGCTCATTTCTTTTGGGAAGGCACTTGTTACCCCTCTAAAGAATGTTACTGTCCCTTGCCTAGAGTTAACGGCTGCACTTGTGTCCACCAAAGTTAGTTCAATCCTGTGGCAAGGGTCGTCCTTCCACCACCTTGAGAGTTTAAATGTGCTAACATATCTTCGGTGACATATCTTCAATCTTCTTTGGAGATGTGTCCAACATTTGGCCAACATGTTTTGGGTGCATTGGAAAAAGGAGTTCCTTTCACCCTTCAATTGTGACAGAAGTGGGTGCATCCACAACCTAACCTTCAGCAAGGAGAGGTTGTAATCATGAGCAACAACAACCTTCCTCAGAAAATGTGAAAGATTGCTCCCGTAGAAGAAGCTTATTGTGTTCCTAATGGTTACGCATGAAAGGCAAAGCTAGCAGTAGGAGAGGGGGGCACAGAGTCAAGCACATCAGCTAGCTTGAACGTCCTGTGCAGAAGTTAGTACTTCTTGTACCAAGTGATGAAAACTGGGGAGTCCCCACCAAGGATCCTTAAAGCTACCATAAATGGATTGACCCAAGGATACTATGATCACTTGTGAACTGGATTTGAGTTGATATTTTGATTTTTGATTGCCCAAGTTTAATGAAATTGATTATCTCAATTTAGGGGAGCCATGTAACTGCTGTCATGTTAAATATAAGTGCAAAGATTAGATCTTAGTGATGTTTACGATCAAAATTTCATATAGTACCTCATCTGCTGTTGATTATGAGAGAATTCGGGTGTACAGAGAGGACAATCAGTAAGAACATTTTTCTCTCCCCTTGTTGTTTCATTGTTACGTTTTTCATGCTCTGTGTTGTTATGTAATAATTATTGTTTTAGCTTAGTTCTCTTTAGTGTCGCTTTGACAAGGTTTTGCTTGTATTTTTGCTTCACCTTTTTTTTGGACATCGGATTGTTGATGCATAATAAATCACATTGGAATCACAGCTATACATGTCTGGTGTTTTAAATCAGTGCATCTATGTCATTGTGAAAACTTTGAGTTGCGAAATTCTGATCTGGTCAGATGCCTGTATTTACAGCATTTTAAGACCCTGCCTCCTCCTTCCATGATACCCTAAACACCTTTGATCCCAAAACTCTTTCATTATCGAATTGGCAAATAATTGTCAAATCGCCTTCTTAGACACTCTGGTTTCAGAAAAAATGGTATTGTTGTCATTGATGTGTACCGGAAACCAACCCACATTGACTGCTACTTGGATTGGGCAATTCAAGAAAATATCCATACAATACGACAGATGGCTTTTTGGAATTCTGAGGACAAGGGGGTTTTTTTGAACTGGAATTCCAAAGGAATGGAAACATAGTTACGACTGAAATTCCGAAGGCATCGGGGGGTTTCAGATCTGGGATTTCCAGAGGGTACAGACAAGTGATTTTGTGGACTTTCCTTTTCCTATTCAGGAAACAAGCTTGAAAGAATGTTGCTAATACTCCTTTGCACATTTCTGGAATAAAGAGTTGACATTTCCTGCTAATAATGCCGTAAATCTGCTTGGGGAAAAACATCGCCTCGAATATTGTAGCTTAGTAACCTGGTAAATGCGTAGTAATCAGTGACCAGTACTCCACCGATTTTGTAGCTTGGTTACCAAGTTCACAAAAGCTTTGTTTGTCGTGTCACTTTCAAAGATTCTTGGTTTTTTGGCGTTTCCTTGTCTTCTAAAGCTGTTTTCCAACTCTCCACAATTCGAAAAAGGTTCATTTGCAATTGGTATCTTTATTTTTTTAAGCCTACTGCTTAAGTTATGGACAAAGTGCCCTTGTATACATGTGTAGCTAAACGGCTTGCGTACATGTGGTTAAACTTCACATTGAAACTTGCCGTGTCTTTTCAATGTTAAAAATGTTAAAAAGTCAATGACTAGAGTCAGTCTTAAGTTTCTTGTTTATATTGTAAGTCAAGTTTATACTGCGATCATTAGCAGATTTTGTTGTGTGAAATTTGCCACGGAAAGAAAATTTTCTTACATACACTGTAACTGAAATACTACGGTAGGTCTTATCAAAAGGTTATTCCTTAGGACTTCACAAAAAATGGAAATTCCGAACGGGAGGTGGGGGTTAACAATTATGGAATTCAGAGGGCATGGGAAAGGTATGCATTTTGGAATTTCTGAAGGCAAGGGGGGTTAAAATATGGAGCCATCTGTTGTCGTGTATGGATATTTTCAGGAATTACCCATTTCTCTTCCCATCTTGAAACAAAACACAAAATCAGTACAGCCTTGACCATTCTATTCCAGGTATCCAACCTCCATAGCACCCATGAAGGACAAGCTCGTGAGGCCCACCACATCATGGACATGCTAAAGCTAATGACTAGCTTTGTTTTACTTCCAGTTGGCAAATATCTATCCAGAATAGAGATCGAAATTGAAGTCAATAAACCTGCTGGCAATTGTATAGAATCGGTATTTAAAAAGGTATGGCGTTGATGAAATTTTGAAACCATTTGTAGAAGAACTCATCACTCTTGGCAATGACATGGGGTATGACTTCCATATTCGAAACAGCATTGTACGACTCAGAGGTGCTCTTCTTGCAGTAATTGCCGATACCCCAGCAAGCAATTTCCTGGGGGGATACAAAGAAGGAGTTGGAGGAGCCAAATGAAAATGTCGTCATTGTATGGCTGATTTTGATGACATGCAGACAAAATTTGAGAAGATGACTTCATGTTGCGCTCCAAAGAACTCCATGAATACCATCTTCAGCAATTAGAAGAAAATGAAGGGCTGCGGGTTCATTTTTCTAAAGAATATGGCGTCAACAAAAGGAGTATTCTTCTTGATGCTCCATATTTAAATATCACAGAACAACTTCCACAGGATGTCATGCATATACTATTGGAAGGGGCGTTACAGAGAACTTTTTATTTTGTCCTAATTCATTTTTTGAAAAATAAAATTTTTCATCTTGTGGATCTAAATGATTTCATTGTGAATTTTACAGTAACGTTACAACACAGGCACGCTTTAAGTGTGTACCCACATTTTGTGGGTCGATTATTATTCATATATTCACGCTATTGTTCTTTCTCATTGAATATTCATAATTCACGGACCGATTACTTTCCGAAGATGTGGCTGGCTACTGCACGAGCGCAAACACTTGGATGTTAGGTGTGATAGTTTTGCTTTGTTTTAAGATTCCTGCTTCATTTATTTTTTAAGCCCTATTGTTACGATATATTTATTATTCGTAAGAAAGGTCTGGAAAAGCTCAAAGCATGCACCTGGGAAGGCTGAGAAATTGACATGAACGCAACGCTTGGTGTCAGTAAATAACAAACACCGCAAAAACACTCGCAAACATTCTAGTTTCTTGAATGATTTTCATCAATAAATTTGCTCCTTTTAGTCATTCCAGTGTTTATTTGAATCTGAGCTACATTTTTGATGTCTTGCTTTGTTATCATATCGCTTTGATGAGTCCAAGTGAATGTAAAGCTATGGAACCGGAAGCCCGCTCGATTATTTATAAACACTCTGTCGATAGCTAGCTGTTGGAAGTCGGGCGGTTTTTCGTATTCGATTTACCGAATTAAAAGTAGACATTCGTAAGCAAGAAAAATAAGTGAGCAGCCACGCGAATAACTTGGTTATTTATAAGCCCGCGTAATGGTTTGTATTTGCATAAGAATATCGTCTGTTGTTTAGACAAGTGCACGGTCAATCAAATCCAAACAAACTCTTATGTTTTTCTTTGTAGTTTAATAGTATCTGATTGTTAATCTTAAATAAACTAATCCAACGAAAAGCTTAGCGATCGGTCGGCAACAAATCACTTTGGATTTTTTTTTTCGATTACAAATTGACTTCCACGTCGCAAATGAGAGCAAATTCATTCAGACGTGACCGATGACATGTCGCCGCCGTTCTCACTGCCGGCGGCAAATTGCGTTGTTATTTGCAAAACAAAGCGGTTCTCCGGTAATACTGAACCAAAAATTTCGTTTAAACGCTCATTTTCAAGCTAGTAAAATGCATATCAATAGTAAACCGATATTACTTTTGCCGCTTATGAGCGAAACGTTTTTCAGTGGAAAGAGATGAAAACGCGAGGTGGCATTTTTTTCGCAATCACCGCGCTTCCAAGAACAAAAGGATACGAACTTGAGGGATAATAATTAAGTTCCATTGTTGAATTCTTTTGAAATACATCCACTGAATCGCCGCCCAAAAGTCACAAGCCCTATTCATTCGTCTGAGCCCTGTAATTCTGAAGATACTCAGCCCTTTCATCGGAGCAAACTCGACAATAACTCGAAGCTTGCCGACAGATAAATTAACGAGCCTTCTGTGTCAATTAGCCAGTGGTATACCCCATTTCTGAACAACACAAATAAAGTGTGCCTGTGTTGTAATGAAGATAAACCAGTTGTCATTTCTCAGGAGGACCTACAGGAACCTGGCAAAAATCTAGGACAAACTGCCGCTCAAATATGGCTTTTAAGTCGCTTGTTTTCATTCTTTGTGGAACCCTATGCCTACAATTGTCCAGATGTGTGGAAAGTGTTCACAACGATGTTAGAAATAACAGGGATATGCCTGAGCAAAAAGATAACAATCAACATACAGTAAAAACCCGCGTATAAGAACACCTATTTTGGCAGTTCAGGCTGATTTGGTTCTTATATAAAGGGTTATAATCTGCAAAATCAGCCTGTAAGTGTTCTTAAAACAAAATTCTTTAAAAAAGGAACATACTAGGCTACCAATAGATTGAATCAATGTATATGACCACAATTTTAATTTGCACTCCAGAACCACACCAGACTTACAGTGTGTTAGACTCAAACAAAACCATACAAATTCAAAATAAATGTTTGGTTTGTCCCCTTTCCTCAGTATTCTCAGTAAAGAGAACAAAATGTTCAGCAGCAAAGTTTACTATACAAATTACTTATCCATTCAAATCGTAATTTTCCAAGCCTTGTGGTGAGATCTTAAAATCATCAGTGCCATCCGCTGTTATCATGCAGCCAGTTTTCTCAAATAACCTCTTGAAAAATGTCTGATTACTACACAATTCAGACCATGCTTTGCCAGCCCATTGGGTCATCAAGATCCTACGGTCACTTGCCGAGGTTATCCTGCCATTTGTCTAGATTTTCCTCCTCTTCCAGCCACGTTTCCATGGCAGCACCGATTTTCAGTTTCATCATTCTCCCACATCCTGCATCGATGGGCTGGAGTTTGTCAGTATGATTTTCAGGTAACATATAGACTCTTGTATTCAGCTCATCTCTGCATGTCTCATGAAACTCTTTACTCTGTTGGAAGCCAACATTGTCGGCAAACAGAACTTTTTCATCACTGCCTTTTCCAATTCCTGGAATAAGGGTACCCTGGACCCACTGCATATTGATTTCCTCGTCCATCCATGCATTTTGCTGAAAATAGACATCAACTCGCTTGTCATACTTTCCCTTCTCTGCCATGGCGACACGCCCCTTTCCTCTGAAGATGAGGGCTGGCTCCACATTTTGTTCCCCATCAGCCCTGATACAGAGCTGTAGGGTAGCCTGCCGTTTATCTAAACCAGATGAAGGTTGCGATACCCACACTTGCTTCGCTCCTAATGTGTCATAGGTCGTCCCTCGCTCATTCACAAATGGGAGAGGAACCTGGTCGACATTGTAACGATTTTTAGGTGCCCATCTCCCATACTTTGGGTCAACTTCAGATGACTTCTTTCTCTTCCTCTTTGTGTTCAAGGATTTTCGCAAACCCCTATGAAACTTGAGGATTGTATCCCTTCCATCGTCTGCACACACTTTCTTTTTATTCGTTCTTCTTCTGAGTACTATGTTGTGTCTCCTTTTAAATCTCTGGAACCAACTGCTACTTCCTTTGAATTTTGCAGCTTGTTCTGTGCCGTAGCATGCCTCGATTTTCTCTTTCATTTTCTTCTTCAGCCAAAGTTTGGTCACCTTGCTTCCAGCTGCTCTGCGTAACTTGAACTCAGCAACTAAAAGATTGGCAGCCAGAGGGTATTTATCCGCACGTGCCGATTTATTTGCAGTGATCCTCCTCCTTTGTCTCATTGGTCTTGAACCCCCGGTGTTCTGTTTCTTCTTGTTAAGACTCAGCTCTGTGAAAATTTTGCTTCGGTTTTTTTCCCACTTAAACACCAGGGATCTGTTGACTCCTTGTTGCTTTGCAACTATGTTGTACTTTTTGGTTGATGATTTCAGCGAGTCCAAAAGGTCAAGTGTTTTCTTTTTGAATTCGACAGTGTATGACTTCCGCGTGTCCCTTCCCTTTCGATTGTTGCTGCGACTTTGAACTTTACCTTGGGCAACACATGTCGATTCACGTGGCACATTCTCAAAGTTTGGACTCTCCGTTAATATCGGAGTGTTGTTATTGACAAGAATGGTCGATGTACTGGTAGATTCTGAGCTGTTGCTGTTCGGGTTCTGTGCTGCAATGTTTGGATGTTTGAATCGCACATGGCCGTCCAGATACTGTTGACCTTTGAACGACCTGTCACAGTGTTTGCATTTAATGTCGACCAGGTTAACTTCTTTTTCTAATGTTGCTGTTATGTCATACAGCCTCCCATCTTTCAACTCTACGGATTTTCGTAAACCACAATCAAATAATGTACGATTCATCTTGTAGAACAAAATTCCAACCAAATAATATAATGTGTCCCAGAATACATTGCACTGTAAAAATCGCGCTGGGCCTCGACCTTGGACTGGCTGCGAGGAGACTGGGCTCTATAGCTGTCAAAACAGAAGAGCGTCCATTTTGGATTCTTCGTTCAAAATCTCACCTGCTTTCTTCGCAAATCGAACAAAAATGGCAGATGAATACGATGGGTACCATGCTTACTTTAAAGAATCAACTGTACATGTTGGGGATATACCGTAAAGTTCCATGTATAAGCTGCACCCATAGATAAGCCGCACCCCCGATTTGGAGGCTCAAATTTCGAAAAAAAAATAAACACAATAAAGTTTGAAGTTCCTTTGAAGTTCTATTTGTATACAAACAAGGGCAAACAAGCACGATTTCAAAACACCATACACGGTGGTTGTGGCAAACTTTTATGCAAACAAAGTCTTTAAATGGCGAAATTTCACTTATCATACCTTAATTTCTGTTTTTATTCGCCATATCTTATCTGTTGATGCCACTTTGTCAAGATTATCACTTCAAAAAACTCCTTGAAGTTGAAATTCCGACAAATTCGTACGCGTTTGGAACGAAACGAACGAATGCTTAGCGGCCAAGCTTTCAAACGTGGAGAGGAGTCTGGGTCTCGGCGAAACAGCAAAATGGATTGCAAAATGGCTGAATTTACTTTCGATTCGGCTGTTCGGGGATACCATGTTTGTCAAGATGTTTGGAAACCCGCAGTAGGGGAAAAACTTCACGCTGAACAGGAGTTTCACAATCTGAAGGATAAATCTGCAGTGAAAGTCACGAAAAACAGCGAAACGGTCGGCCATACGCCTCGGGAGTACTTGCGAATATCCTGGTATTTTCATGATGGAAAGATACGTGTTGAAGTGACAGGCCGCAGGCTCCTTTCCAAACAACTTTATGAATATTAATTAGGCCTTTAAGAACTCCAACCACAGATGTTTCCGTAGATAAGCCGCACCCCCGATTTTTGACTTAAATTTTGAGGAAAAAGGTGCGGCTTATACATGGAACTTTACGGTATTGGACTGCAAGATGGAACCAGAGAATGACCACGACAAATATGCAGTTGCGGTAAAAAATAAAGATGACCAAATTGTTGGACACGTTCCAATCGAGTTATCTAGGATTTGTCATAAGTTTCTGTCAGAGTATGGACAACTTGAGGCAGAATGTATTGGCAGCCGATTTAACACTGGCCAAGGCAAAGGACTTGAACTTCCTGTTGATTATAGATTTGTTGGAAATGCTCGCTATTTGAGAAAGGTGTTCACAAGGCTGCAGAAAAAAACAGGAGAAAGAAGAGATGGATTGGAAAATAAGTGGTATTACGAAAGTGTGATTAAGCTTAACCTACCAAGTCATTTGTGAGATGGAAACAAAAACAGTTCAACTGCAAGGTCAGCGTTTACATACAGACTGTCTATCAACACTTTCCCCATGTTCGCAGCAAATACACATTTTGATTGGATAAAAAATTATAGTGTACTAGCAGTCATATAGAACACTCCAATTAGGTATATAAAGGAAGAGACTTTGAAGGGAAAACATTCAAACATGACAGAACTGCTTGTTTATCATAGGAAACTGTACTGTGCATTCAAAGCCTTTTAAAACAAAACTTTTAATACAACTTTATACATGCATAATCTAAAATAGAATAAGCTTTTCAGGAAATATGTGATCTGAAGTACTGTACATTTTTAGCAAAAAAAATTGATTAAAAAACAGTACATATTTTTATTTTGTTGCATATAATCATGGGGTGGAACTATTATGTTTGCAATGAAAAGTAGTGCTGATCTTTGATATTTTTCCATATAAGAACAACTTTCGTTTTTCAGGCTGAATGTGTTCTTATATAAATGGTACTTTATTTCCTAAAATCAGGCCTGGGTGTTCTTAATCCACATGTTCTTATACGCGGGTTTTTACTGTACTGCGTTACCTGCGAGGACTCATCAAAGAACATCTACAACTTTTTAAAGATGTTTTTCATGAGAACATCACACCTGAACAACATTATCTTGTCCACTTACCAACACAAATTTTAAAATTTGGCCCAACTGTACAAGCATGGGCAATGAGGTGTGAAGCAAAGCATCAGACATTCAAAAAATAACCAAAAGTTACAAAACATTTCAAAAATTTACCAAAAACACTGGCAGGAAGACATCAAAGTGGCGTTCGTGCAGACTCAATACCACTGGCAGTTGATGACGCATCTGATCACCCTATGTTTCGACGAGATTTCACTGTTGGATGTGGATCCACTTCAGGAGTGCTTGATGGCAGGGACAGAGAGGATGTAGCAGCGTATATAGCACGTTTCTATCCTACCTTTGGAGAGCTCTCTGATGAAGCTATAATTCTCCAAGTAGGGTCTGTCACAATCCATGGTACCTGCTACAAAGCAGATCTAAACACCATCCTGTTAGCTGAGATGAGTCACACCCTACCTGTATTTGCTTCTTTAACGAACATCTGGGTGTGTGAAACATGTGTTTTTTGGACTCAAACTTTATGAAACAGTTGAATTTGCTAGTAACCTTCATGCATATGAAATTAAAAAAGAAGAGATGCCAAGTAATCTTTTGATTATAGAAGTTAAAGATGAAGGTGATATGTGATCTTCGCAGTGAATTTCCAATATGAGCAATTGGAATAAAGAAGCCTGAAAAAAAAAAAATCAGGGCTTCAACGGGATTCGAACCCGTGACCTCCGCGATACCGGTGCGATGCTCTACCAACTGAGCTATGAAGCCACACATTGGGAGCGAGGTCAATTGTGAGTTCATATTTTTCCCGTGAAAGGAGTGAAATGATGTAATGTATATGAAATGATTCATATGTGAACTGCGGATATATATGAAGGTGATATGTGATCTTCGCAGTGAATTTCCAATATGAGCAATTGGAATAAAGAAGCCTGAAAAAAATCAGGGCTTCAACGGGATTCGAACCCGCAATTCCCTTAGTTACGCATATATACAAGCATATTAAATTATATAAAGAATATTAAATTATTGAGCTACATGTACTTGGACGAAAAGCACGTTTCGCCTTTGCAAAATATTACAAACTACACTTAAACCAGCTTATACTTAGGAAAATCCGCAAACTGAACAAGTCCAAACCAAAACTAGTAAAACTACCCAAAGATACTGCACACTAAAATTAATTTAAGCAATTTATTATCCAACTGCTCTATTTTATTCGCTCGCATTGTTTATTTCAGTGAGTGTATGTTAAATCTCGTACGCGTGATTTAGATTCGTAAACAATTCTCTAAGCCGGTTTCGTTGCGTGTTACCTGTGCCTGGGTGAGCGAGTTCAGACTTTTTCTACCGCACATTTGCTTACCAGAAACGAAGAAAAAATTCATTTAGTTCTCTACATAAAATTCTCTAAGGTATTAAGCAACGTGTACGATAAAACAGAACAGTTAATCATGCAACCAAAACAGGATGGCTCAAACTTAATTGTTCGCTTGTTAGATAGTGAGCACCACTTCTAAATCACAAACTGCCACAACTCACACAAATAACTTGCATAACCGGCTCCCAATGAATTTGCCAGGTTTTTTTTTTGCGGCCATGTTTTTCTTTGTTCTGGCGTGAACTCATTTTGTTTAGCCAAGTGTTGACTTTTTTTCGCGCTGTAGATTTTTTTGCCTTGAGTTGATCGTGTTGCCTTGACTGTTTTAAAGTAAATCAAAACAAATTTTCTTGCCTTTATCGAGGTCCTTTTTTACACTGATTTGCTCTACGAGGTTTATTAGTGTACAGTAAAAGTTGTAAAAAGTTTTTATACTAAAATTTGATATGTGCGCCTCCGTGCATTCGTGGGGAACCCAATAAAGTGCAGGGACATCAAAACACTAAATTCAAGCAAAAAATAATAAATGGGACCTCCGCTTTTAGGCCTGCCTAAATCTATATATTAATGTTTCATGGGTTAAATAAAATCACTCATCCAGTTAAAACTTAACAACAGACACTAAACACGTTCTCAAACAAAGAAAACCTTGATGTATGGGCACTTGTTGTCTGTGCAGTACTGTATTATTATTAGTTATCATGCAAATGACTTGTACCCTCTTACAAAATGAAAGCTTTCTATAGATTTACTTTTATTACCAGTGCCATAGCACAGTAGAGTAACCTGTTTGATTACTGTCTGTCTTCTAATGTTTGACTCTTTGTAGACTTGGTATAAGACACTCAACCATTGAATGAGTAGATTTATTCATGTTGAACTTAATTTTAAGTTCAAAGTTACAGTTAAGAAAAGACATTAAAGATCATTGTGGTGCCTTTAATTATTTACATTTTTTGGTCCTTATATTGCTAAAATAGGTCAAAATATGTCACTGACACATTTATTCCGAGAGCCCACTTAATAAAGCCCACTTGTTTGTCCCTTTGGTGTCTGTATTGACAGGGTTCCATAGTACCATTCAAATTACTCTCTTCTCATCCCCAGTGATACCACCTTCTAATGATAGCAAATTAATCTGTAAAGAGTCTGCCTTGAAAACCAAGCCTTTCGTTTCATTTATTTCTCCTAACAAGAATTACAATTCTTCTTAGGAGAATAGATTATTTTTATAAAAAGAACTTGTGTGTGTTTGCATCTTGTGAAAAATATCCCTATTCTCTGCAATGATGCTCTAAAATAAAATGAACTCACTCCGATTACTGTGAAACTCAGAAAACCGTGAACACCAGAAATATTAATGGAATGTTATTGTATTGCAAGGAAAAAGCCAATCAGGCGCGAGAAAACTAAACCGCAAACAGCAACGGTTATTAGTTTGTGGTTTTGAGATTTGCTTGCGTGTCCTGAACTTTATTTTGATTGGGCACTAGACAATCAACATTCCTGAAATATTTCAGGTGTTCACGGTTTTCTGAGTTTGATAGTAATTATGGTTAGTAATAGCAAGCAAATGTAAGGTAGCTTAAAGGTGGCAAAAACATCTGGTGCGAAGAACAATTATTTACTCCAAAGAAGAATACAGTGGAATTACATATTCTTCAAATAAGAACTGTCTTCTTATTTGAAGAATTGTATTTTATTTACTATTCCTCTTAGGAGAACTAATGGTGCTTGTGAAAATAAATTGTGTGTGTTCCATCTTGTGAGAAGGATAACTGCTCTCTAGCAACGTGCATCAAAATGAAAGGAACTTCCTATGTTGCAACTGATTGTGATTAATGTGATGGGATCCCATCATATTAAAGGTCAGGTTGTGCAAACTTCTGGTGTGAAGAATATATTTACTCATAGGAAGAATATAGCTGAATTATGTTCTTCAAATAAGAACTGTATTCTTATTTAAAGAACTTTATCTTATTTATTTCTCCTAACAAGAATTGTTATTCTTATAAGGAGAACTTACGATTCTTGTATAAAGAAATCCCGAATTTGGTGTTTAAGAGTGAATTATTTACAGGCTTATGACGCATTATCAATCTTTCATTTCTATGAAAGAAATACTTGAAGATTACCAAGTCAACTGTCCAGAGAAGGAGAATTTTGACCTGCAAGTCTACGAATTAGGCCTGATTTTGAAGGAAGTTTTCCCTGATTTAGAGCGAGTTCAAAGGCGAGTCAACGGCTCTAGAACATGGCAGTACCCTCTTGCAAGAACGAACAAGCTCCAGCAATTTACCGTCGTGTCTGATTTTATCAACTGGCAAGATATGCCCACTTTTGTCGACGGGCTCGGTTGGCAATTGTCAAGTTCCTGCACTGAGTTTATGGAGTGGGTAAAGATCTGCTCACAAGATGTGGGCGAAGGAAACAGGCTTCTGCAGGAAATAAAAATAAAACTGAGTTTATGGAGTGGGTAAAGATCTGCTCACAAGATGTGGGCGAAGGAAACAGGCTTCTGCAGGAAATAAAAATATTTTGGGATTGGACATTCACAGTATTTGTGAACAACCGACGGATATGTAAAGACACCCTCGGAAATCCAGCAATCGAGTCGTCAAAGAAAATGTTGACGTATCTGTTCAATGTTGTGGCCAACTACAACTTGTGCAAGGGTTTTCAGGTTCCCTTTAAAAAAACCGCTAAGGACTTAAAAGGGAAGACGACTGCCATCACAGAAGAATGGTGTAGCAGAGATGATGACACTGCGTCACTTTATCTCCGCTCAGTTGAATGTCGTGTTTTGGTGAGCAATAACAAGAGAAGTTGCAATGTACTGTGCGACCACTGTGCCCACTGTTAAAAGAAATGTATCGCTCACCTCCAACCCTGGCCTTGAAGGAAACAAGAGTGCTCCTAAAAAGAGGGAGAGCTACATGTCAGAAGAAGAATTGAAACAGAAACTCCACCAGGAGCAAACACGAAGGAAAAATGTGGAGAGACGGCTTAACTATCTGAAGGACAAAATTGCAAATGAAATGGAGACCTTCAAGGAGGAAGATCACAAGGATTTTCTGCATATTTTCCAGAGTGTTCCATAAGACTCGATTAGTGAGGACATGAGGGTCTTCTGGGATGCACAAGAAAAGGCTCTGTCCCAGAAAAGTTTGAAAGGCAACAGGTGGCACCCAAAGTATGTGTTTTTATGTCATGATATCTAGTGCAGCTTCAGTAATATGTCACCAGAACTTCAATTTGCAATTGTGGGTTCAAGCCATAACATTAAAATTCCTGTTTTCTACAAAAAAAATCCTGTTTTCTAAAACAAAAAAATTAACCTCCCAAATAATTATTTGGGAAATTAATTTTTTGTCAACTTTTATTACTAGTTAAATCTACATGTCATAAAATAAATTCTTCACTCTTCTTTGCAGGGACATTGTATAATAAACAATGCAAGTCTTCTTTTTTCTAAATACACTATGACTTTTGTCTAGCCTTTTGACAGTGTGTTGTTATCACAATAAGTGGAAAGTCCTGACTATTTGAGTAATGCTGTACAGGTATTTAGAAGAAAAATATAAATTTCTTTTAACAGGGTGATTTGACTTTGCCTTTCAATATGGAACCGAAGCCCTGAGGCATACAAAGAACGTAGGTCCAGTGGCATGCTGGTATTGCCATCTGGAAGGCTACTACAAATGTACAAGAACTCTTGTACACAGAATCCAGGTTTTAATGAATCGGTGGGACAATGGATGGCAATGGAGGCGCCGAAAAGAAAATTAGGACCTGAGGGCAGAGAAGGAGGAATCATTCTGGATGAGATGGCTATTCAAGTATGTTACTCAGCTAGATGTCTATAAATTCAATTCATGTCCTAATAAATCAACAAGCAAAATGTTGGGGGCATTAAAATATTATCCAATTCTGGCGGTATTAAAACCTTACATAATTTTGCATTCAGTACAATTATAATCCATATGGATTGTGAATGCACTGAATGCAAAATTATGCAAGGTTTTAATACTGCTGGAATTGGGTCAGGATATGTGTTGATTTAATTATTTGTATACTGGAGAAAAGACACTTTACTCTCATAGTGCCTCTCTCCACCCAGGTGCATAAATGGGTACCGGCGAATTTACTGCTGGGGGTAACCCTGCGATGGACTAGCATCCCATCCAGGGGGGGGGGGGGGGGGGGTAGAAATACTCCTAGTCGCTTCATGCTACGGAAACCGGGAAAAGCTCCAGCCTGATGGGCCCCTTGGCTCATAAGCAGACTTTTTTTTATACTGGACAGTACATATGTACTGTCAGGTATACAAATAATTAAATCAAAACATAACCTGACAAAACTATGCTAGTAAACTTTAATTCACAGGGTTTGTACCCCTTTCGCAAACAATTTTCCAGGAATTTTCCAGGACTCCAAAATAAAATTCACATTTAACCCTTTCACTCCCAAGATTGCAATAGTAATTCTCCTTACTGTCTGCACATTTCTTATAATGTTAGCTCTAAGAATTCAGTTGTTACTTGATTTAAAAGATTTCCAGAACTTTCCAGGATCCGTAGTCTTTTTTCAGTCCTGGAAAGTGTCACAATAAAATTCAAGAACTTTCTAGGTTTTCCAGGACCCGTACAAACCCTGATATACAATCATTTCAAGCTATAACTAAAATGTTTTTCTGTATCCATATTAGGAAGATTTCCAAATGAGGTCTGTTGGTGGGAAATGGAAGCTGGTTGGACTCGTGTCTCTTGGAGAGGAGCACCAGGTTATGAAAACTATCATAGCAGGTCATTACATACCTCAATTATATTTAACATTTATCAAACCAAATACAAGTGCTCAGTCTTCATTATTGACCATGCAAATATATTTTTGTTATAAGACTTGATCTTAAGCATGAAGAGTTTAGGCACTCGGTTCATAAGCACAGCTTGTACATGTTATGTTTCAAAGTACTGAATGTAAGTTCCACTGCTGCAAAATGGTGACTGCCACATGTAGGACATATATCCTGGTTAACATATAGTGTGGAACTAACAAGTAAGAACATGAGCAATTTATTCTATCAGGTGCAGATCCAGAAGGGGGTTGGATTGGGTGGCTAGCATCCCCCACTTGATCTTGCAGAAAAATAAAAAAATAAATACAAATATACAAATTAAAATAAAAACATAAGGACAATAACAGTTGGTGAGATGAAAACATTTTTTATAAATTTAGCTGAAACAGAGTGAAATATTTGCAAACATTTACCCTATCCCCCTCCCCTATAAAATATCCTGGGGCCAAAATAAAAAATACTTTTTTGTTAACAACCAATGCTTTTGAAAAAATCCTGGATCTGCCCTGGTCTATGTATTGGTTAACTTGAGAGCAAAATCTTGTTACATATTATTACGTCAATATCTAGTCTGAATCAGTGTGTAATTCTGTTTTCAGGAAAGGAAACTATTGATGTTGCAACACGTCCTTCCGCTTTCCCTTTGCTCACTTCCCAACTAAAGAAGCTGACCCCACTTCAATTTACATCAATTTTTTAAAAGCAGTTGGATGGCTCAGGAGATATGGTTTCCAAGCAAACTATTGCTGTTGTGATGGTGGAGAAGAAAACAGAACTTCATAAAAATGCACTTCAAAGGAAAAGATCCAGTTGATGAAAAATTTACAACAACCAACCCATACACTAGAAAGCCAATGGTGTTTCTGTTGGATCCATCTGTGAGTAATTCACCATTGATGATGATGATGATGATGATCGACTACATAATGATGATAAATGAATGACTGAACACAGGTGTTAGCAGTGGTTAATGAAAAAGGCAAGTTTATTAGAGCTTTCTAATAATTTTGTTTTCTTTTGAAACTCAAATGGTTGGTCCTATAGCTTTTTCTATGAAGCACTTATCAAAATATTCTCATAATATGTTCCCCTTTTAGCGCAACATAAAGAAGCTAAGGAATAATCTTGAAAAGAGTCGCAATGGAGGAGTCAGACTCTTCAGTTGGGAGACAAGACAATAGAATGGTGACATCTATACCAAGCCTACAAGTGGGATCAGTCAAACAATTCACTGAAAATCCATGAACATCTCACTGAAGAGCATTTCAACCTTGGTTATGCAAGCAAGATGAGGAATCACTTGGCTGAAGAAGTGCTATCAAAGAAAATGCTTTACCTCTTGCAGGTACTGTTTAAGAATGTAGATGATATTTATCTTCCATAATAATTATTACTGGTACATCCCTATTAACTCAAGAACTTAAGTTACAATGTATATCAACAAATACAAAATATGTATATTAATTTATTAAAGGCAAAACAGTAAAAAATTACAAAAACACAATTCCAGTAATGGGTCACATTGCCCCTTCTTTCTCATTTGGTCAGCTTGGCTTAATCAGTTTGGGCAATTACAACAACTACCAAGATTCTTGTTATGTTGACATCAATATGTGAGTTGAATAATACAGAGAAATGGTCGACAATGTAAGGATTTATCAATGAAATCAAGGAACTGAAGTTTCAATATAAAATACAACAAAGTTTAAAATTATTCTATCATATTTTCCCATCATTGGTTCAGAACTGTAATGTTTTCAATGTACCCTGAGGGTATAGCACATACCCACATAGAAATAAAACTAACTGATGTCGCACATGCTAATAACTCGCATCCAAATCCACCATACAAATTTATTTCCACTTAGGAAGCTATGTTGATTGAACATGGTAACTGAAATAAAATTACAAATACAGGAATAAACATAAAATAACTAGCAGCGACCAAACATGAAGAATGCGAGTTATTAGCGTGTGCGACATCATTTGTAAAAGACGAATGTGACAATCCCAAAACCAAAGACGAAAACAAGACAGTAACTCAAACCGCTACAAACATGCTAAGGTGCGCGCGAAACGAAAACTATATAGCGTATGCAAATGAACATGCCAAAAGGCCACAAAACAAAGGAAACTAATTAAACGAAAACTAAACAGTAAAACATGAAACTATGACACTAATTTGGCGCTTACACTAACAATGTACACAAACTTGGATTTAAAAGGGAGCTTTAGGTTTCTTACCAGCCATATAAAATTTGCTGGTCTTACAGTTGTATCATCAATCTCTAACTGACTTCCCTTTTTTCAAAAAGGCATACAAAAGACACCTGCAAACACAGGGAAAGGAAGCTGGACACCTAGACAGAACAATTGAATTTATAGATATGACGAGTAAACTTGTGGATACATTTGCGGACAAAAGACCAATCAGCAGTTTAGATGACCATCGTCTGGCTTTGAATGCACAGGTGCTTAGTTATATTCAAAACTGGGTCCAGCATGCTGAAGATCATCAAGAACTCAGTAAAGGTGACAGAGCGAAACACCTGTTATCTTACAAGCTTAGATTTGACATCTCATCTATGATTATTGGTTTTCGAGACGTATGTAAAATAGCCTTTGCACGATTTCCTGGATCTACAATTTCACCATCTCGCACAAACAGTGAATTGGTCGAGAACATTTTCTGCCAAGAAAGAGGCCACAATGGACAAAATTCCAACCCAACCTATGCCCAGTATGGGCCAACTATGAACAGCATCATCCTTGGGCAGACGACCACGACAAACTGCAGTAACACTGGCTCAGTGGAGAACCTGACATTCTTTAAAAATGGGAACCTTAGACTTAAAACAGTCTAAAAAAACACTTCACATCAAAGAATAAAAAAGAGTGGGCACTAATGCACCTATCAGTGTTTTGGTAGAGTGGGGGAAGGCCAGGCATAGGATGGGAATAAGTCAGTACGGGGTATTTGACTGATTTAGTACATGCTAATTCATCTTGTGGACTACTCAAACAATGCCATTTGATCAGAACATTTTAGCTAAGTTCATAAGAGTGGGGGGGATGTTTGCTTTGAATAAGGGCATATGATCACATATGATCCATGCGTGGCTAAATAATCATTCAATTGACTTTGATAATGCTAATGTAATTGACAAAGGCAATTAACTAATGGCTAGAGCAGCAAACCATCTTCGACAGAGACTCCGTCCTGAACATCGAAAAGATCTGGACTTCCAGCTCGTCAACGAATGCCTCCCGCCTGGTTTCTTTTAGACTGATCTGGAAGTGAGAGAAAGATGTCATCTGACCATTGCCAGACAACATCAACTTGACAATGCCAAGTCCGGTATGTGGAAGGCACCTTTAAACTTGTCCACCACCCATTCAAGCAGCTTCTGATGGTGAATGCATTTGTACATTCTGGGGAAGCAAGTGCCGCTGGCATTCATCATACTGTCCGGCAAGGGGAAAAAGGATCATAGAAAGGTAGAAATAATTCAAAAATAGTTTTTATAGACAAAGTCAAACAATAACGCTGATTTTCATTGTATGTAGAAACTTTTTCTCTGTCAGTTATAATAATCAATAACGATGTTTGTATGATTATATTTCCTAGGTACTTAAAAAGCTAATCAAGTTGCTGCCTGTCCAGCATGCCATATTAAGCAAGTCACCATTGACTTCGAAAAGCCTTGCTTGTGGTCAGCTTTTAGAAGTGTCAAGCCAATGGCAAAGGTGTTCAATAGCTGGGCCAAGTACGACAACAAACAGAAGACCATCGACCAGCTCCTGAAGACCTGTACCCAGCTTAATGGCCAAGCTTGTGATAACTCAGCTCATGCTATTTCGACTCTGATTGTAAATAAGACTAAGGATTCAAGAAAAAAGTGTTTGTTAATAGTTTCACTTGTAATAAAATGTAGTTACTTTGAATACTCAGTTATCTTCATTTACTAGCATTAATCCTGAATAAATAAAAAACAAACTAGGATTGCTTCTACAAAGTAGAAAATACTCATTTGAATTTTTGGTGAATTCACTATAACTGCCCCAGTCCATTTTCAGCCGACCAACAATGTTCATGGTACAATGCACAATTTGGCACTTATCAGTTTTGGAAGATAAAATAAGGCCTTTTATTATTCCAAATATACATCTATGCAAAACATTGTGTCAATTTAAGAAAGAATAAATCCAAGATGGTGGCAAAAGGAGGGTGTGAGGGGAAATTTATCATTCAATTTATAAAGTAAAAGCTACCATTCTATCCTTGCTATCATACATATTTATGATGCTTAATAGTGAAAGAGTAAGATTATTCAAAGTTTATTTGTTCCCCATAAGTGAGCCATACAACTGCCTTGCTGATGGACTATTATTCTTATGGTGAATGACATGAAGGATGTTGATGATGTCAATGTCACTTGCAAACCAAAGAAAATATACCCAAGCTCTGCAACTAACTCCACGTCTAATGATATGGTAACTGAGGAGCTCACTTTCAAGGAAGAGCATGAATTACATAAATCAGAGGAGAATGATTTCAGAATATATTATTCCTTACATCCTTTGTCTACGAGATTCTCTGATGCAGTTACAGCTTATGACTGTGCCTGCAGATTACATCGGAATAAGTGAGGGTGGTGACCACCTTTCCTGTGAAAGCTCAGGGTTGGTGTACTACTTCAAAGTTTAGCTGACACCATTGATGCTCTTCTTGATGGCATAAAAGAAGTGGATATACTGCTCAAAACAGTTGGCAGGACACTTTGATCATCCTGACAACTGTTACACAGTACATGTACATTGTGCACTAGTGGTAATGCTAAAATCCATGTGTTTAGTAAAAATAGACAAGCAATCCATAAAATTAATTCCATCTACAACAGCCTCCAAAAGACTCTTTGTTAACAGACTTAGTAACTAAATATGGACCAATGGGAATGTTGCTTATCAAAAGAAATAAACTAGCTTGTTAGGGTGTTAATCATTTCTAACAAAGTCTTTGCCCGAGTTACACCAGCTATTTATGAGAACGCCTTCTATTATTTCTAGTTCTAGTATATTGTGAAGTTTAAGCTGCTTGTCGAACAGCTGCGCATCAAGTTGTGAGTTTGGCATGAATGAAAAGCTTGTTCGTGACTGGCGGAAGCAAGTTGAAAAGCTAACGTGCATGCTGAAGAACAAGTGCAGCAACCAGGGAAAACAGTGTCAGTGGCCAGGAACTTGAGGACAAACTTGTCACTTGGATTGAGGAACAGAGGCAGAGCGGCTACATCGTGACACGCAACATGATAAGAATCAACAAGACATAGACAAGACTCTGGTCTGGTTTAACATGCCATAGGTGAAAACCACCAACACACAAAGGGAGAAAACTTTTACCGTAGCGACAACTAGCCATGAGCAGTCCCGTTTTACAGTCATCCTTCCCTGCCTAGCAGACGGCACAAAGTTAAAACCGATGATCACCTTTAAGCATAAGACCCAGCCGAAAGAGAAATTTCCCCCAGGCGTAGTTGTGCACCATTACCCTATGAGCTGGATGGATATGGACGGCATCAAGCTATGGACAAAGAAGGTCTGGTGCTTTCGACCTGGCAGTATGGTGGGAACAAGAAGTCTGCTTGTCTGGGATTTGTTTCGAGCTCACCTTGTTGACCCAGTGAAACGAGCGCCACACTGTAACAACACAGAAATCGCAGTGATACTGGCCGGATTGACCAGCATCATACAACCAATAGACATCTGCCTAAACAAGCTATTTAAAGACCGGCTAAGAGAAAAGTGGACAACCTGGATGTTGGAGGGAGAGAAAGCCTTGACTCCGGTGGAAAGGTGAAGATGGCTTTATTAACAACCGTGGCTTCCCGGGGTTTTAGAAGCATGGCAAGATTTTCCTGGGGATATGGTCGAAAGATCATTCTTTTAAGAAATGCAGCATCTTCAACGCAATCTATGGCACAGAGGACAACCTTCTGTGGGAGGAAGAAGAAACTTCTACCACAGAGAAAGAAAATGAAAAAGGAGATGAAGACCCATACGACAATCAGCTCACAGAAGAACAATGGCGAAACTTGTTCGGCAAGCCATGATGAGGACGAATTCAATGGCTTTTAGCACGCAGGGTTTGTGCTTGCTATCAAAAACGGCTCCTTTAGGAGTCAGAGAAAGTCCATGAACAACAATAAAATTGTCTTTATTTTTTCACTTTCTGAAATAACCTGCAGTGCAGTCCGCGAAATTTTCTAGTAAGCGCCACCTAGGAACCATGTGTAGTTATTAGTTACCAACACCTCATTGATTTTATAGCTTGGTTACCAAGCTCCCCAGCAGCTTCACAATTTGTTTTTCGAGTCGTTTTCAAAGATTCCTTGGTGTTTTGCTTGTCTTCTAAAGCCACTTCTGTCTCCACATTTGAAAGGTTCGTTTAAATTAAGTGTGTTTGATTTTATAAGCCTATTTCAAAAATTATGGACAAAATGTCTACGTAAACAGGTGTTCCAGTGAAATTTCACTATCCCTTCAACAATGTCAGTTAGCCATTCTGCAAGCAACCAACTTGTTTCTTCCATAGCAACAACATCTGTTATTGCAAACCATCAGCCTACTGTGTCCATTCCTTCGACAGCTTTTATTTCAAACCATCAAGCTACTCCAGGCATGCCTTCGAATGTGTTCATCTCAAGTCCTCATGTCACTTTGTATGCATTTACAATATCTGTTATTGCAAAACATCAGCCTACTGTGACTATTTCTTCAATAGCTGTTATTTCAAACTGTCAAACTACTTCAGGCATGCCTGCAACTGTGTTTGTCTCAAGTCATCCTGCCACTCCACCCATTACAACCACAAGTGTTGTTTCAACCCACTGTGCAACTGCATCTCTCCCCACAGCAGGCTTCATCTCAAGTGCTCAATCAACCAACCAACTTTTCCCTTTCCCACAACAGTCTTCAACCCAGGCAACCAACCTACATCACCCATAGAAAAATGGCAATGTTTTACTGCATAATTTCGCATGCGACACATTTGCAGAGTGGTGACCAATTCTGTACCCAGTTCAAATCATGATCAAAACCGTGTGATTCAGAATTTCAGGTCACTCTTTGCTGGCTACCAATCACCTAACTCTGGTATGTCAACTTACTCCAAAAGGTCAGAGACAAAAACACGTTCTCAGCAAGAAGAATTTAATTTTATTATTTTTGTAATTTTTAAGAACAGTTGAGACACCTGAGATGATTCAGCCTCTTTCTGAGGCATTGAGAAAATACAGAAGCCAGAGTGAGAGAGGAACCCCATTCACTCTTCAATAGAATGTAGATGTCTTTCCTAAGGTTGATGGGCACATACAAGCATCCAGACTTAAATCTAAAGAAACACCTGGATGTGTCATGTAGAGGGGATTGTGGAGCTGTTTGGACTTATAAGTTATGCCACTTTAATTGGAGTGACCTCAAGGTCTTTTTTGGGTCTTTCTTTATGAATACATCATACTATCACCCTCAAAATAAGTCATTGCACAGTCATTGTACTGTAAAACAAGCACCTAGAATTTTAGTTCTATAGCATAAAGAAGAATAGAGATATCTTTGCCATAATTATAGCTCCTTTTTTTTCGAAATCTGGTGTGGCTAGATTGAAGGGTGTGGCTCCTCTGGAATACTCTCCTAACTTGTGAAAAGTAATGGTTAAGGTCTACTTGAGTTTGTGGCACAACTATAATGAAGCGAAAGAAAATTAAAGTGTTTGAAAAATTGTTGCAAAAATGACCTTTTTAGACTATCAAGTGGATGATGTTGCTGCCTATATTTTAATGTTAGGTCCTAGTTGCTTGCTATTAAAACAAGATTTGAAGCTGGCTTATCGTCAGTTTCCTGTTGACCTGGGGGACTATCATCTTGTTCATTCATGGCAAGATCAGCTATACTTTGATACGGTTCTCCCAATGGGTCTGTCAGCCATGGCTTGTCAGTTGGTTACCAATGCTGTTTGTTACATGTTCCCCTTGTAAGTTTACGATATTCTTATTTGGATGGCTTCACGGGTGTTTCTCACCAAGACATTGGCCTTGCCACTTAAAATTTCTTTGGAGATCTCCTACATGATTTACAATTGGAAGACTCTGTAAACAATATTGCCACTAAACTTTCTGGAGATATACACACAAATTCTGGTCTGTTTGCTGTGCATGTAGATCCTTCTAAAACCATTGTTGATCCATATAGGCAAGGAAATTGTATAGTTTTTGGCTTAAATGCAGGAAATCAGTGTGTGGCAATGAGCTTTATAGCAACATTATTCAACTTCATTCACTTGGTAACGAGTTGTAAACAAAGCTATTACATTCAGCAAGACAGCAGTTATTAATGTTGAAAGAATTACCTGAAGTAATGCCTGAGAGAGACCATGTATAGGGTAAAATACAGTGACAGCTACTTGGGAAATGAAGATAATTTTAATGACTAAACCATAGATTCACATTGTCTACCCTTGATCAAAGTGTTTGAACTGTTACTTTGAGACAATTTCAAATCGTTTATTCTCACTATAACGATTTGTACAGTAGGCATTCCTGTAAAGAGCAATGGCACATTTAAAGCGTTTGACTCGCATAGCTGCAAAATTATCACCCAGAACTGAAGTTCAGTTCTCCTGTACAGTCTAGTAAATACAAAAAAATGGTGATCACTTTAATAGCTTGATATTCTTATACTGTAGACTGCAGCAGATGACCCCTTGTGTAACAAGATCATCTCTGGAGAATGCAAAAAGATAAACCCATCATTTGCTTTTAATCCATTTACTTAAAATATTAAATACATAGAAAATTAAAATAAAAACACACTGCACACTGCATATTTGAATTTTTCAAAATGCAACATTATGAAAGAATAGTTTACCATATTGCAGTTCTCCAGTAAACATACAGGCCATCAAGATCCTCTATGAGACAATCAAGCATCACCATATGTACTGGGATGAGGTAAATGTACTGGTATATCAGATTTTCGTTTCTTTTCCATCACTACGATACTATTAACAAATTGCTAGGGGTTGGGGCAGCAAATCAAACAGTGAACTAATTTGTTTTCGTATTTACAAGAAATAGCTATCGGGTGTCAAACATTATGTACACTGAAGTACAAAACCGTACCTATCCAAGCCCTAGAATTTAACATGCAGGGGCGGGGCAGAACACCCTGCGATGCCTGGCACTTTTTTTGTATCTGCATCACCCAACAACAAATGACGTCACATCTGGTCCAAACGCAGCCTATTTCTCCTGCGGATGGGAAAAAAATTTGAATGCAGCATTTGCGTTCTGTCAGTAAGTTAAATGACGATATTTTGCAATTGGCTGCAAATTTTCTTGTTTTTTCTTTTTTCTGTCAACTGAAAGAAAATTAAGTCTTCTTCCCAATCAGATCATTATTTTGAAGAAGGCCGAATATTATTTAAAAACATGTTCTTTTAAAGGTACTTTTTCTTTTAAAATGTTGCAATTTCTCTGTTGCTGAATTCCACAGGAGTCAATGTTTTCTTCAAAAATGATGAGTTCAAGGTGAGTGTTTCGCTCTCTATTAATGAGATAACTGGCTCTGAATTAATTAAAAAATCCTATGCGCGAAAAATTAGGCCATAACGAGAAACCACAAACACAGAGACAACCATCGGGCAAATATTGCTCTTTCTAAACATTGTAACTGATTTCATTGTATCTAAGCTAATCGAGGATATATTTCACTAGATTTCGAACATGTAACACAGTCACGCAACACAATCCAAGAAGACCTAACAAGAATGTGTAACAGTTTGAAACTGATTGTTGAATAAAATACATCACAAAACAATACAGTGAGTTACACTCCATTTAAATAGCCCATGAAGTAAGAGTTCTGCCACAGGAAAATCGCAAAGTGAGAGTTCAAGATAATTGACCATCTCGTTTTTCTGGAAAATGTTCACACTAATCTGACAGCCAAGAGTGACTTTGTTCTGTTGTGATTGCTTGTGAACACTAGCGAACACTAACCCGGTATAATTCTGCTATCAATCTTCCTCCTTTAGTGCACTGGAGCCGAAGATAAGGCCAGGGAAGGCAATTGAAATGAAAGAGATAGCTGGACTGTTACAGGAGGGGGTGGAGACTATACTTCTGGGAGACTACATTACAAAAAATATGCAGAGGTTTGGTCAAAGTTGTGCACAATACTTTCAACCTTCCACAGTGGTAAACGCAGGTATACCCGGCGACACTGCGGAGGCAATTCTGTACCGAGCTGAAACAATTAATTGTCCTTCCTCTGTGACTGCTGCCACCCTACTTTGTGGTACAAACCATTTACTTCTTAACACCGCCAACTCCATTGTTGCTGTCATTGAAATATTATTTGTTCTCCGCAAAAAATGTCCAAATGCTATTATTTATTTATTTCTAATTTTGCCACGGTGCGATCGCCTACAATCACAAGTATACTCCACTACGTCTTTGCCTTGTTTCCAGGTTCAGGATTTATTTTCCCATTCTGTTGTGTTTAATGAGCTCCCCTCTCCCCTTTTAAATCCAAATATCTACAGGAAAGATAAAGTACACCGTCACCTGGTGACATGGTTTCATCAGTTACTAACAGCCTCAGAGCAAAACATTTGCAAGCCAAAGACTGAAGCCTCCCTAGAACATATCTAATGATGTAGACTGGCCTTCAATACATCCCCCACGAACTCCATCTGAATTCTAACAAACCCTACCTGCCCCAAAACCTACCCCTACCTGGCCCACCCCAAAACCAACCTTACTCAACCCATCCGAAAACCTTCCTCTACAAAACCCATCCCAAAACCTACCTCTACCCAGCCCACCCCAAAACCAACCTCTACCCAACCCAACCCAAAACCAATCTGAACCCCACCCTTCTCAAATCCAACCTTTGCTAAACCCAACCTTAAACCAACCACAACCCAACCCACCCTAAATCCCACCTCAACCCAATTTACCCCAAACCAACCTCTGCCAAATCCACCCCGTAACCAACCCCTACCAAACCCACCCCAAAACGTACCTCAACCCCACCCTTCTCAAAACCAACCCCTACCAAACCCACCCTAAAACGTACCTCAATCCAACCCACCCCAAAACCGACCTCAACCCCACCCTTCTCAAAACCAACCTCTGCCAAACCCACCCTAAAACCAACCTCAACCCAACCCACCCCAAAACAAACCTCTACCCTACCCACCTTAAAACTTAACTCTACCAGACCCACCCCAAAACCTACCCACCCACCAAACATAACCTCTACCCTACCCACCTTAAAACTTAACTCTAGCAGACCCACCCCAAAACCTACCCACTCTCAAACATAACTATATCCAAGCAACCCAAAAACTTACCTCTACCCAATCCACCCAAAACCTACCTCTACCCAACCAATCCCAAAGTCTAACTCTACCCTTAAACTAACATGTTTAGGGGGTTCTGGAAAGTCCAGTTTGTGTGAACAATTTAAGGCAAATATGGAAAAAATGTCTCATTTTTTAAAGTTTTCTTTTTGCAGAAATTAACAGAAAACAGAGTTTGGCAAAATAAAAGAACAATTTTACGTTACAGTTTTAAGACAATAACCAATAAGAAGTTGTGTGGATTTATGACAGGTAGCTTTTGCAGGTTAAAAAAACATTTTATTCAAGTTCAAGTTACTTAAAAACCCAATTGAAAGGCTAACTGCAATCAGGTTTCATATGGGTCCATAGGAATCTGGAAGTGGGATTTTACGATTTTTATTTTGCAGGCCTGGAAAATCATGGAATTTACATGCAAGCATGGGTCATGGAAAGTCACTGAAAATGGTATTGACTGTACAAAATAAATTAGGCAGGTCGAAGTTTCAACCTGCAGCCTGCAAAAAAATACCTGCCCACAGCTGCACAACTTTCAGCTTCTCAGATAGTCACACACCCATCATCTTTACCTGGGTATGTAGGGGAAGTAAATTGAGGATCACTGGATCGGTTAAGGAGGAAAGACTTGAGCTAGGGGAATGCATTCCAGGAGACTTTGCCCCTGTTAGGCCTCCTTTTGCTGGGAAGATCATATGGATGGCTTCAAAATTCTAAATAAATTCAGGAGAGGCCGACGATGTGTGCACATTTATCGACTTATGATCTGCATGAAGTTGTTGAATAGTTCACAATGACGAACAAAAAAGGCAACTGATTATTCTAAACCTAAGTGTATATGTTTTCAATCTTCCTGAAAACAATAATAGGAAAGGAAAGACAGAAAAAAAAAAAAAGACCAACCTTCAGCATCAGATGCAGCTTCCATCTTAGAAGAAACACACGTGGATGAAGAACAACAACAGCTTTTAGTGACAGCAACTTTCAAAACTTTACAGCGAGGGTTAACTACTCCCAGCACTTACCACTGCAAACTATGACCACCAGTATTCCATCCATGATGTTGTAGAGATAATAGGCTATAGAACATGATGTTATTGATGCATCAGAACTACTTGAGCCAAAAGTTGGAACACCACTCATCACTCTCTGTTTTTCCCCTACAAAATGATATTAAACGTTTCTTTTTTTTCCACAGACACATCCATTTTTTTTAAAAAGGTTTTCATACGTACATTACAGAAAATTACACAACTACACAAAAATACATAACTAAAAAAAAAATACATTTCTACATTGCATCCGTGTGGGCCCAATTGTTTATACGTAAATTGCCCCTTTTCAAATGCAACGAAAAAAAAAATGCAATTTTTGATTTTACAAAAATTCAAAATGCCTTTTACAAGAAAAAAAATTCAAGGTGCCTTTTACAAGACCATTGGCAAGAGGACCCTTGGCTGGTCAGAGCTGGAAGAAGTCGTGCTTGATGTTGAGGTAACCCTTAACAACCGGCCGTTGAGCTACCTCAAAGACGAGATCCATCTTCCTGTGCTGACACCAAACACCATTCTACACATTAACCTGAGCTACCTTCCAGAATTACAACCCTATCATGTGCTAGATAGAGATTTGAGGAAAAGGGCAAAATTCCACCTCAAGGGCAAAGAAGTTGTGTGGAAAAAGTGGATGGCTGAATACCTAAGAGGTCTTCGAGAAAGCCATCGTTGAGCAGGAGGGGAACAAACGCCCCACCCCAACATCGGATATTGTCAAAATACAAGACGAGACGAAAAACCATAACCAGTGGAAACTGGCAATGGTTAAAGACCTAATCAGAGGCAGAGATGGCATTGTAAGAGTAGCCAAACTGAGGACAAGTAAAGACAATCTTGAACGCGCTATTCAACACCTGTACCCTCTAGAATTAACTTGTGCTTAGATGCCACCATGGTCCACCCCCCAGCTGCCACGAGTACCCTGCAAGGCCTCAAAGAAATGCTGCTGCTGCAGCAACAGTATGCATGCAAGAATTTGCTGAACAATCAACAATAAACATTGACGTTAGCTCAATTTTATCTTTGAATGTATCAGAAAGTGAACATTGGCTTTAGTTTATAGATTTATTCTCTTTTGTTTTGTTGAAGCTTGTGCCCAGTCCAAGTAAAGCATTTTAGTCCCTTCCAGGAGAACTACATGGGAGAGGGTATTAGGATGTTGGGGCACATAGGAAGGCTTAACCAGGCAGCTGCCATACCCAAATAAAATTGAAAAACTCTCTGTAAAACCTGGCTTTCTGTTTATCTAAAAAGTTAGATTTTGTTGTATTTCGTTTATATAAGCGCCTGCACCCGCAAACTAGGAATGTGATAAAAAACAGAAACCTGGTCCTAAAGGAAAGTTACCATTGTTTGATGAATTCATTATGACTCTTGTCAAAATAACACATGGCCTGTCAGGAGGGTTTGTGGCTGACATCTTTGGTGTATCAGATACTCTGGTCACAAAAATCTCTGTCACTTGGACAGCTTTTCTTACTTGTGAAATGCAACACCTCATTCACTGGCCCTCAAGACACCAAATTAAGAACTGCCTACCGAGGTGTTTTAAAAATTAACCAAATACTAGAGTCAAAACACAAAATGCACAAGAAGGAAAAGAAAAAACAAGAAAAACAAAACAAGACAAGTTAGAAAGATCGAGAGAGCGACCAGGTGAGTGTAAATCTTAATATTGGAATGATCATTTATGGGGATGTTTCAATTGTTATGTCACGCATTTTGTATAGTGAGAGAAATATCTTTACAATGGGTCAGCGCTATACCAAAAATTATAGACATAATGGTTTCACAACACACATCATCTGTCCATCAATGGGCATCAACGTACGCATCTATTATTTATTTTACCTCTTCAATCCATGTGAGCATGTAGGGTAACTCGCAAGGAGAACTCTTTCACACATTAATGAGTTTCAATGGAACCTTGACAAAGCGAAAGTACAAGTGACTGGCAAATGTGTTCGCCAGATGAGGTTTTGTTGTACCGAGGTTCTTTTTCCCATATAATTCTTTATTATTGGGGCGAAAAGTATTGTTCGTTATGCCTTGGGCTTCGTTATGTTAAGATTCAGAAGGTTTGTTAAACGTTGGGGTTAAATCGAGGTTACACTATCTTCACTGTGTCGGTCTTGAGGTCTGGTGACCTCTGGTGACAGCAGACTTACACACAGATATTTGTGGTCTTTTGCGGTCACGCAACACTCCTGTGAGCAGTGACTGAAAATTTCTCTTTCTTTGCTCTAGGAAAAGACTTTGGCAAGAAAGATAGAAAGAGAAAGAAGAGCTACCAGCCAGATGAGTCCGAGTCAGATGTCTGCGAAGTGAAAAGAAGAAAGCAAGAGTCGCCGCTGGAGTTGTCAAAAGTTCAAGTTACAATGGCTCAGTTTGTTGACAAGAATTCTGGGAAAGACTCTACATCCACCACTGTAGACAGCAGCTTGACACTGACAGTCGATGCTACAATAGAAATTTATCAGGATGGCCACACAAAGAAATCTGGCTTCTGAAATACCCTTTTCGTGTTGTCAGACAAACATCGAGATTTAAGTGCTCTGAAAAAAGATCTCAGAAGAGAATATGGCGTGACAACTGATGCCAGAAGGTACCAAATTGGTGATTTCAATATAGAAATTCGTGTCACCTGCTCTGAGAAAGCCTACATGGCCAACACACAGATGGAGTGGCAAAATTTAATGACCCGTTTTAACAGTGGGACAGGACAATATTGTCTCCTAGGTAAGTTACATGGGAATGTCAATTATTTATAAGCAAATTTTAGTCCCTGGTCAATAAATGTGATGAAGTAGACAATGTCTCCTTGTCATTAAGATACCCTTTTTTAAATAGACCTTAAAATAAACATTTTCTCCAATAAGCTTAGTTTTGATTACCTGGAAAAGAAGATTAACCCAACTGAGGCCTTTGTCATTTTCAACAAATATCTTACTTTTTGGGATTTTAAGAACCTCGGCGAAAGGCCTAAGGTTACGCAATTTCTCAGCATTTGACCCAGGGATCAAACATGTTGTCTATCTGTTGCCACAGTACGCCTCTATGAAATCCAGTATAGCAAAATTAAAGGTCTTCCAACAAAGAGCACAAAGACCAAAAAGAAATTGGCAAGGGGCCCTTACAAGCGAGATGAGCGTGTTGTAGACCTGCTCCTAAAACTGAGAAATTACACTGGTCGTGTTGAAGAGAGCTGTGTCAAATTTTTTAGTATGGCCTGGAGAGCCAGCAGCCTGAAGAGCTGGGACAATTTTTTAAGTACGGCCTGGAGAGCCAACAGCCTGGAGAGCTGTGTCAAATTTTTGAGTATGGCCCGGAGAGCCAGCAGCCTGGAGAGCTGTGACAATTTTTGAAGTATGGCCTGGAGAGCCAACAGCCTAGAGAGCTGTGTCAAATTTTCGAGTATGGCATTTAGAGCCAGCAACCTAGAGAGCTGTGAAAATTTTTGGAGTATGGCCTGGAGAGCCAACTGCCTTGAGAGCTGTGAAAAGTTTTCGAGTATGGCCTGGAGAGCCAGCAGCCTGGAGAGCTGTGAAAATGTTTTGAGTATGGCCTGGAGGGCCAGCAGCCCGGAGAGCTGTGAAAATGTTTTGAGTGTGGCCTGGAGAGCCAGAAGCCCGGAGAGCTGTGAAAAGTTTTTGAGTATGGCCTGGAGAGCCAGCAGACTGGTGTATAGCCATCAGCCTGCAGAGCTGCGATACAGTTAAGTGCGTTCATTACGCTTCTCTCGGCTGAATAGCTAGGGGCCTAGAGTTGAGATATAATTTAGAAGGTTTGCTATGCTTAGGCATGGTTTTCATCGTTTCTTACGCCTGTTTGGCTGATAATTTTGGCGCCTATTGGTATTTTTTGTGCGGTATAGCATGCAATTTATGGTTATTTGAGCTGCAGTGTGTATGTCAGGCTTTACATTTTTTGTACACTCCACCCCTCCTCCCCCCCCCCCCCCCCCCTTTCGTTTTTCCTTATGCAGCTAGACGTCCATATTAAGAGACTGGAGCTAATTTCAGGCTTCTGGAGCAAGGAAAAGCTGCCAAGAGTTGCACAAATGGGCCGGCGGCCCTTAGAAGGCATCTCAATAGACCACCGTCTCTTTTCAACCGTTTCGAGGCTATTGAGCTCCTGTAAACTCTTGTGCGCCTAGCTAGAATGCAGGCACATAAGCATGAATATGCTTTGACACTTGAAGTTAAGATCAGGCAAACCGCACTCATCTTCAACGACTGATGCTTGGTCTGGTGGGGGACCCTCTTAGGGCAAAGAGAGCCAAAGAGACAGGGTCTATCCTTCAGGGGATGTCCAAGGCATCTTCATCGAGTTTCCAAACCAGGCGACCACTGTGCCAGTCTGCTACATACTTGGTTCAGTGTTACACTTGTGCGAGGTGGGGGCACATTGCATGTGACTGCAAGCCCAGACATGGTGGCGGCCCTGCACATGGGCATGAACGCCAATAATTGTATCTGTAATTCTGTTAATCACGCATTTATGCGTTTTGTTGTAAATACATTTCCTTTATTCGCTTAAACTTGTTCTTTTTCTTTGGGTAAGATCTTTGCCCTTGCCCAGTTGACCTCGGGGAGGCCTCCTCAGTGTCTCAATTCCGGACCTAGCTCGGAGCCTGGGGTCAACAAAAGGGCTGGGTTCCCTTTTTCCTCTTTCGGGTGTTTGTTTCAGCTTATTTTCATTTACCCCTCGTTATTTTAGGCAAATTATTCCTTGTTTGCCGCAAGACCCAGTACGGCCCAGCGGCAAATTAGTAGGAGTCATTCCTCTCTGCCGCATTTCACAGGGAGCCCCTCCCTTTGTTGGCCCCTTGCCTGCTCTGGAGCTAGTAGCATCCTGCCCAGGATCGGGTAATCTTGCTCATTTGCGCTTCTTCTACCCTGGTCACCTCAGGGCAAGTAATATTCATAATAAGCTGTCCCCTTAGCAGGACCTCCTCGAGAAATCGCCACGTTCTAAAGTTGACCTTTTAGGAAGTTGTCAGGAACGGAGTTTGTGTCTTCCGCTTTTTCAAACCATTCAGAGGGAATTTCAAAGGACAGGCATACAATTCCTAATATCCCCCACCTGTTATCATTAACTCGCCCACAACTACCAAGTTTCCCCAGTTCGTCTCCAATTCCATAATACAGTGGGTGACCGCGGGGGTTATAGTTATTTGAAGCCCGGTAGACAGTGTAACACCCCCATGATTAGTTCTATCCCCTAATGGACGAACCGTTTAAGCCTCGGTTGTGTCACGATTAACGATATCTCAATTTATGGATCCGTGACCTGTCTTTAAAGCTTGACCACCACTGCGTTCTCCCCGGTGACTTTCAGAGCACTTGTGACAATAAGAGTGGTTATCAGCATGTCTTGCTTCATCCTTTGTCTTAAACGTATTTTAACTTCCAGTGGCATGGTTTCTTTTTCGTCTTTTGTACACTGATGGAAAGCCAGCGCTTTCATTTACCATAAACTCGGACTTGCAGTTTCGGGTGCCACGCGGTCTCTTGGGGTCCCAGTTTCGCTATATATTTATGATCGGAAAAGACCAGTGCTTGCCCCACCTTACACCTTGTGCAACTCCGAGTTCTAACAGAATCAACGTTTTAGCACAGTCACTGACTTCTGACCAAAACTTGTACGTTTTCCCGCCATTTGTTCTGATTGCGCCCATCTGTAAATGCATTCTTGAGCAAGAATTTCACGGTGCGTTTACTACTGTTACTGCTTATAGTTTTCGGGTGGATTGTCCAACACTCTAAAGCTTTTAGGTTGCTCCCAGGAAGACGTGACCCAATCATTGGGCTGGAAAAGTGGGGAGGTCTAAAAAGATATGTGCAACTCTCAGATTCCTGTGCATCTCTTACAATTTTAGAAAGCCTGTTCACCAGAGTAGCTTCTGATTAAGTAACCCCAGTTTCACATTCAGATAATTTGGAGGCCGCTGTATAGATCGCCCTGAAATATACGTATTAGGGGTTGGGGTTTCTGAGTAATGGAAGGAATAGCGCTTAAGAATCTTTGTGAGAGTGTTGTCCTTTGGTTTTCCGTTCTCTTCGCCCCTCCTTTCCGGAATTTACAGCAGAGTGTCTGGGGCAGGAGCGGGTATCCTCCCATAACTTAGCCTCCCGCGTCAGGGCTATTGTATACAGTGAGAATGATTTACTATTCTCACTGCATACATAATTAGCCCGTCACGCGGGAAAGGCGTAAGTTCTTCAAATTCCAGTGTTCTGTACCTGTGTGCTAGTAGCATGATGCATTGCGGCCATCGCTTCAAATATCACAATTTCTGTCTCCTCGTGGTCAGTTCAACGGAGTTCGGTAAATTCACATTAAAAGTTTCGCCCCTCCCACCTTCCCTGGTGGCGGTCGATGCCGTTTCCTACATTTTACACGCCTTTTGCCCTGGCAGTCGCGGGTATCCTCCCATAACTTAGCCTCCCGCATCAGGGCTATTGTATACATTGAGAATGATTTACTATTGATGGTTTGCCCTTCACGACAGAAGAATATCAGCAGGCTAAAAACATCCTACAGTCGAAATATGGTCAGCTGAGCGAGATTGTAAACGCGTACGTGCAAAACATAATGGCACTTCCCATGATTACTGGCTCGCATCCAAAAAGGATCCACAAGTTTAACGAAAAGTTGTTGTTTAACGTGCAGTCTTTGGAGATACTCAGAAAACTAAAAGAAAACAGTGGATAAATGAGAATGTCTATAGACAAACTTCAAGGAATCAGGGGCGATTTGGTAAGAACAGACGACAATTGAAGAGAGTGGGACTTTCCAAAATTCGTGGAAGCCCTCAAGAAGTGGACAGAGAGAAATCCTATCCCTGCAGATGTGAGCTGCCTGACCGAAGAAGCCACCCTTTCCATGAGACAGGTCGTTTCAAGCCCAGCAAAAAGACAAATGAGTTCGGGGATGCGTTTATTGTGAAAAACAAGATCACAAATCAGTCGACTGCAAAATGGTTGCCACCGTATATACTGACTCTTTTACAACTGTAACAACAACTACTAACACAACTAAGCAAAACGCAACGACTTACTTGAATAATACCGCCCCCAAACTTACTGCCATAATCGTAGACCTTTTAACATCAATACTGACTATTTTACAACTGAAACAACTACAAACACAACTGAGCAAAACACAACCACTTACTTGAACAACACCACCACAAACTTACTGCCACAATACAGACTTTTAATAATAACTTTGACCTAAACACAAGAGTCCTGGGACATTTGCCCTTGCAAAGGTAAAATTGTTATTCAAGGATTAGGAGCTGGTTCATCGCAACGTGTATGGTGGTAAAGGCAAGGCTCCACATAACCAAGGAAGAGTTTCATTGATAAAAGAATACCCATCATCCTGACGATGTAAAAAGGGGCATAGATGGAATAAATTCCCACTTGAGAAATTATCTTAATAGGCGGTTAGGTAAGTAAGTTCTTATTACAGTATTCATTCAACATTTTGCAACTGTATTTCAAAATACAAGTTCTTGCGGAAATCATTGTATTTCAATTATGGTTTATCTTAATTTGGAAAGCTAGTGGCAATAGTAGTTTAACAACCATCTTTTGAAATATTTTTTAATATTTATTTCAATACATCCCGGTTTTTAAGCAAGAATAACAATAAAGTAGCAGCAGTATTGGTTGTTGATGATTCTTTGCTAGACTCAAGCAAATATAATAATCAAAACCACCAAAAACTACTAATTACAGACTATCAAACTGCCCTAAATCACACCCAAACTTTATTTAGGAGGCGACTTCTTCTAAATTGTTAAAGCATAAAAGTGAGCATTTTTGTAACAGAAAAATGACAGTCAATTTGGTGGTACATACATAAGCTGCATGTTTATCATTTGAAATGCATTACAGGGAGCGTTTGGAGGAGGGGATTGCCAACCTTACAGTGTATGTAAAAGTTAAATTTATACATTAAGGGATTGAAACAGTGGGAAGACGGGCTCTAAATGCCCCCACTTGCCACCACCAAAAAAGAAAAGAAAAGAATCACGAAAAAACACACAAGAACTTATAAACAATACTTCCTTTTTGAACTTGGTGAATTTGATATTTAGCTCTTCACAATAACAACATCTGCAGGTTTCTAAACCCGCAAAATATTGCAAAATGTCTTCCAGTTACATTACATAAAGATACAAAGAACTCTCTAACGACAGCAAATTTCTAGTAACATCATTTGTGGAACACCAATATCTGCTATTGGTGCATGTATATTCTTTGAAAGAAAATCTGCAAATCACAGAAATTCCAATTTCAATTACGTCAGGAAATAGAGTGCGCATGACATCTACATACAAGGTACTTTAAGAAAGTAAAAGGAAACTGCTCCATCCATTCGATCGAGACTGGAAAAAGTGAAAGAAAACTCTGTGTAAGGAAATTGTCATGTTACTGTGATGGGTGCATTGAAAAAGTTGTGTGCAGTAATGTGGATTATGTCTATGTGTGGGAGGAGATGGACATGGAGCATGAGGCGCAGATGGAAAGGCGGAGTACAAGGGCTGATGAGCAGCTACAAAGGAAACAAATCCAGGACCTTGTAGCAAAGGATTCCACTGTTGCCATTGCTGCTGCAGACCGAGGAGAAGACTACTATCTCTTGAAAGTAACAAGTAATGGCTCTGAGGTCCTAAACAGGTCACAACCAATGGATGGGGAGCAACTTATCCAGCAGGTGCCAGCATCTTTAGGGGACATTTTTACATTCGCGAACAAAAAGACACTATGATTTACTGGTTGGATCAAAGCAAGTATGCTCTTGTTTATACTGCAATGGAGAGATTCATTTGTGGTCCATTTAACCTTGTGACTGGCAGTAGTGAAGGAAGACTGAGCTTCAAAGTTCCTGAACAACAGCACTTAAACATTCTTGAATCACTGAATAGTTTTTTAAAAGTGTAACATACTGACATTGGCCGATGTTAGATGATTTACAGTGTAGTAAATGTATTGATTTTGTTCCAAAAGTATTTTCAGTGTTCTCAGGCCTTTTAAACTCTCACCTTTACATTACAAGAAAAATGTCGCCTTATCATGTCCACAACTGGAAATTTGTACAGTGAAACCTCGATTTAACGAAGTGCCAAGGGACTGGGGAAATGTGTTCGTTATATCGAGGGTTCGTTATATCGAAAACCTCGATATAACGAATTTGTGTAAAATAACCAAAATGTTCGTTATATCGAGGTATAGTTAATTATTAATTTTCAGTGGTGTTACGTTGCACTAACCAAGATTTGAACAATTGTACAGTAACTACAAAATAAACTATCGTTCTTTAATGTCTATGCAAAGCTATCGTCTCAGTACAGATCTGTACGTCACTACGGCAAGAGAAACTGAACATGCAAACAAAACTGCTTAAAACTACAAGACGCTAAACAGATTACTGTACTTCCAATGAGGATTGTTTTTTTGTCATCAGTAAAAACACGTCCTCCATTTAAGAATTTCTCAAAGTGAAAATGGTAACAAAACTTTAAACACTGCACTATTCGACTAGCCTATTGTACTGTACGTACAGTAGTAAATCTTCTTATCAGAACTCTTAATCAAAAAAATTCTTTCAGCGAGGATTGCCTCTGTTGTTTTCTTGACATCCGTAGGAATGTGTCTTCCATAGAAGAAAGCGACCGCAGAAATTCTTTTTCCTTTGAACCTGGCTTGTCAAATGACAAAATGAAATTGCGCAGCGCTGTTACAGCCTCGTTAGCTCCGATGAGACTCAGTGGTTTTGGCTCCACTATAGAGATGTCTGTGTCTGAATCTTCTCCATCTTCTTCTTCTTCTTCTTCTTCTTCTTCTTCTTCTTCTTCTTCTTCTTCTTCTTCTTCTTCGTGACTCGGAGTCATCAGTTCCACGGATTTGACTGCTTCCAGGGCTTCACGTGTAACATCTTCCTCGGTCGGTTGGTTCTCGGTAACAACATTGTCATCAAAAGATACAAAGTTACTGAAGGATGTCTCTGCAAGAGAGGGAAAATGGTGGGTGATGTTTCCCCATAGGCCGCCATCAAGTTCATCGGTGTCTTCATCTTCGTCATCAGACTCAAAAGGATCGTGGGAGGGCTCTTCTACTTCACCTGGGAATCCTGCTTTTTTCCAGCAGTTCTTGATGGTTGTGGTGCTTACATTGTCCCAGGCTTTGGCCATCATAAAGACAGCATCCTTAAGGTCGATTGCTTTGACAGGTTTATTGTCATCTAAACACTGCAACATCCGGCTGATCATTGTCTTGCGATAATGTACCTTTAGGTTCTGGATTATGCCCTGGTCTGCCGGTTGTAGCTTGCTTGTGCAGTTCGGCGGAAAGAAGATGAGCTTTGTGTTTGTGAGGCCATTGACAATAACGTGTGATGAACAATTGTCTATAAATAACAGAATATGGCGGTTTGCTCCTCGCATTCGTCGGTCAATTTGACGGACCCACTTTTCAAACAAAACGCTGTCCATCCAGGCTTTCTTTTGAGACTCGTAGGTCACAGGAAGCAAGTTCATGTTACTGTTCCTAAAACACCTGGGTCTGGCGTATTTCCCTATCACAAGTAGGGGTAGCTTGTCTGTGCCATCCTGGTTACAAGCCACGAGGACTGTCACGCGCTCTTTACTTTTCTTACCACCGGTGCACTTTTCTCCTCTCAAGTTAAGCGTTTGATTGGGGGTAGCTTTCCACATAAATCCTGTTTCGTCAGCATTGAAACAATCCTTCATACTATAGCTGCGGCAAATATCCGGGAGACGCTCACTCCAAGTTTCGACAATATCAGGATCTACGCTTTTCTCTTCACCACATACAGCCTGGCCTGAGATTCCTTGTCTTTCCTTGAATTTTTCTAGAAAGCCATTACTTGCCTTGAAACTCTCATACCCTAGCTCTTGTGCAAAATACAGGGCTTTTTCTTTTAAGATTGGTCCACTGACCGGGATGTTCATACCTCGAACCTTCCGAAACCATTCAGACAGTGCTTTGTCTAGCTCTGGAAAAGTCGATTGCTTCATCTTCTTTCGTTTGTCTGCATACAATCCTCCTTCATAGGCTCCAATTATCTCGTCCTTTTTCTTCATAATGGTCGAGATAGTAGACTGAGACAAAGGAGGATCAAAACGTTTTGCAGCAACAGTGTTTTTCTCCCCATTCTTGATTGCTTTAACCAGTTTATATTTCTCTTCCAATGTCAGAATCCTTCTCTTCTTTGTTTCTTGTTTTTTTGATGGAGGCGATCAGGAAGCAATTTGAACGGGAACTGCTGTGCTTTCTTCTGCTGAACTCTCTAGGCTTGCCATAGAACATTATATTAATATACTGCTTTCAATAATAAGTGCCGAACTCAACAGAGATATAAACACAAGTGGCTTTCACCTAGCGACACAAAATACGGCCAGATATCGCAGGACGTGCTGGAATTTTTGAAATCTAATTCCTTTGATATTGCTCAACAAGATATCGTGTCACCTCAGACACCTTTACAGGAAATTAATTGGAGGTCTGCAGTCTGCTCTCTAACGCGAAGCGGTTTGTTGAGTTTAATACGTCAGAATACGTGAAAAAAAACTAACAGACAACAATGAACACAACCGCATATTCTTTTCGATCTTGTATCCGAGGCTATCATGAGTATAAAGATATCTGGGATGCAGTTGTTGGCGAAGTTCTGGATTGTGAGGTAAGACTCTTCGAGGATGTGATTGTAGTTATGACCGGTTCTGAGCGAACTGAGTGATTTCACATCTATATTTTCTGCAGCACGAGCCTGATAACCCACACAACACCCACGCTGTTGCTGTAAAAGGGGTTCGGGACCAAGACGGGACGCTTCAGATCGTGGGTCATGTGCCCTTGACACTTTCACGAGTCTTCCACTTATTTCTAAAGCACGGAGGTCAAATATCAGTGAAGGTGGTCAGAAAAAGAAGAAACAAGGGTGTTGGACTGGAAATTCCAGCTATTTATTCCTTTTTCCACAAGAAGCCTTCAAAGATAAAGAAATTAATAGAACTTATAAGAGACAAAGAGGATAAAGTCGATCTGTAGATGTTTTTGTGCTAGTATTGTATAAAGCTGTAATGAGCGGCTGCCCTCGTGTTACAGGATTAAAGAAATTTCATCCTTGTTGGTCTGTTTGCTATTAATCTTTCGTCACATGTTGACATTTATTCGTTATATCGAGGTATATTTTACGTTTGGGCTCCTGGATTGTGTTCGTTATAACGAGGATTTCGTTAAATCGAGGTTCGTTATATCGAGGTTCTATTCCATACATTTTACTGTAATTTTGGCCGGGCTGAAGAAACTCGTTCGTTATACTGAGGACTTCGTTATACCGAGGTTCGTTAAATCGAGGTTCCACTGTACTGCACTTTTTGTTTAGTCACGAATTGCTGTCGTTCTTAAATATACATGTCAATATTTCTCAAATATTCATACTGCACAGCTCCTTTATTGGATTGCTGCTCGACAGTCAGTTAAGAATCACTGTGCTTGAAAGAACATTTAACTTTTCGTAAGACAAGTGCCTTGAACTCTGTGGCTAGAACATTCCATAAAGGGAAAGATGTGCGAAAGCAAGACGTGGAATTGGATAATGTTGAATTAGTAATTCATCGCAAATGGTCTCAACTGAGGTTTTATGCTTTCGTTGTTGTGAAGTCACCATCAAAGTATCTTGTAGCGAGTGGATGAATTTAAAGTTTGGATCACTGAAGCAGGATTGACGGTTGGCACTATTGACAGATCGTGCATCCAGTGAATATTCAGATTTTAGATTGTGCCTGTGTATAGAGCTGAGGATAATTTATTGTGCGTTCAGTGTAGTTTCATCATGCTTTCATAGCGCTTAAATGGTGCCGCATGAAAATCACGATGTAGAACATTGCAGAGCAAGTTAATTGAGTGTCGCTGCACGATATTGATGTCGAGAACTGGTCAATTTGCATAATAAAAAATACAGTCTAACACTGGAAACAAACCAATAATTTTATTCACGGAAAAGGTCTCAAGCAACTTTAGTATATGTGCAGATTTAGAATTGCAGAGTTAGTAGATTATTTATTATTCATTGGGCAGGTACGTTAAATAGTTGGTCTCAAGGATGCAAAAGGATTCTTGCACCAGTTGGGCCTGAACATCAGTATATTTGTATCTGACCGCCATAGAGGAATAGCCAAGTGGATTAAAGAGACCTGCAAAAATACTTCTCTTTCTATGAGATTTGGCATGTGGCTTGCTCCGTAACTAAAAAGCTCTTGAAAGCAAGCAAAGAAAAAGGCTGTGAAGTAAATGTGCAATGGATGATAAGGATTTGTCGCCATATGTACTGGAGTGCCACCTCAACCAAGCAAGATTTTGGCAACCTTATCCCTGCAAAATGGAATTGGTTCGTAAGGCAGGTAGTGAATAAGCACACGGACCACCCTGACCCTCTTTACAGGAAGTGGATAAAAATTGATGTGTCGGGATGGATGAGAGTGGCGTGACTTTATTTGAGTCATGCCCAATGACGCCAGTGGGACTGGTTTGAACCGGTTTTCGGTGAACACGAGGGCGAGTGAGAAAGTGTGTTGTAACAGTGAGTGACAGAGAAAAAACCCAGTGAAAATGAAGCAAGAATAAAGCTGTTGAAAATTGTTAACAAAATCGTCGTGACAGGTGATTTTTTTAATTAACCATTGAAACTTTTCATTTTCAGTTTATTTTTGTTTATATAATTATGAATTATTGTTAATGATTGTAGTTCTTCAATATCGCTCTTATTGCTACAAATTGCCTAGATGGCTGTTGCATTTGTTTGAAAATACAGGTAGAATGTGAAATTTACTTGAAATTGTTCTCTTTTGCAGGCACAGCTGCTAATGACAAACTTAAAAGATTGCTAACGAACAAACTTCTCTTGGGAGATATAGCAAAGCTTTCACCAGTTTCCTAAACCAGTTTTTTGGAGGGCTTTCATGCCACTCTTGACCACTGGCACCAAAAAATGACAAGGTTGTATTGGTTGGGAACCTTTTGCAGGTGGGCCATATTAAACATCAGATTCATATTTTTTTTCTTGGCAGCAAAGCCAAAGGGGACACAAATACATTAGAGTTGTTAAGTCTATTTATTGTGGTTTAATTTGCTGGTTTTTTTAAATTTTTTTTACATGTGGTTGGATGCCTTTACTTTTGGTACTTCTGACTATGAATAAATCTCTGTAGATTTGTAGATTTTCTGAACATGTATAAATTTCTTCTATTTTATGCAGGCAGTATGAAGCATCTCCTTTTAACTCTACCAAAGCCTGTTATGAAGGAAGTGCTTGACAGATATCCTGCCAAGGCACCAAAACCTCAACACTCAGTTTGTGGATAGACTGGGCAAAGAAGCAGCTGTAAAGAAATACAAAGAGTGAGCCGCAAAAAGTAACACACTCTTCCCATCAAGTATGTATTTCTTACTATATGTACTTACTGTAATTATTTCATACCACAACAGACAACATTGTGTGGTTCCAATAACCCCCCTCCCCTCTGGAGTTTCCAAAAGTTTCTTTTAATACCCCCACCCCGTCACTGACTCCCCCCCCCCCCCCCCCCATCTTCTCTGGAATGTTGTGGGCCTTTGACCCCCACCCCACCCCTCTGGAATTTCAAATTCCCTCCATGGGGGGTATGATTATTTTCTGGAACCACACATTATCCTTCTCTTTCTTGAATCTCCTCAAGCACACATTTGGTGGTCATCTGATTAAACTGTGTATGCATTTTTTGATGCAGGTTCAGAGCAAGAAGATCTGCAACAGACCACTGTCTCAGTCAAGAACCCAAAAAACAGCCAAACAAGGCTCCGTTGTAAGTGTAGAAAGCCAGGTCGCACTCAAACGAGCTCCAAAGAAACACAACTAGCTTAAAGAAACAAAATTTTTATTTCTTTCTTACTTGCACTGTAATGTTTTTTTTATAATTTGTAGCAGTAATCTGAATGTCAATTCAACTTTGAATTACTGTAAAATATAGACTTTCTGCAGCAGTCAATATGCTGCAATAAAACTGACACCAACAAAATGAACTTTGAACTATCCAGCCTTTTGTGGCACATCTGCTATTAATAAGAAATTTAAAGTTCCTAAAAGGTGAATTCATCTTTTTAATAATTTCCTTTGGCTAATAATTTTCCATTTCCTTTCTAGAAGTGCGGAGAAGGGGGCTTTTTGTTAAAGAACTGTTTGGCCTGCATCTTGGCACTGGGGATTATGGACACCTTGTTCCCAATCACAGTGCTATGTTTCTGCATCATTCAGATTATTTTATAAATATTCAGAGAGCAACACATGGAACCCTCTCCTGGAGACCATATCCAACTGCAAAATGTTCTTTGGCATAGTTCAACCACCAGCCCAATAGTGAGTTTTGGAAACAAGGGAAATCATGCAACATCATTTTCAGATCCTGTTGAGACAATTGCATTAGCAAGTTTCTACATGACTCCAGTCTAAATGGAACAAAAGTCACAGTCTACTTTCCCTCTGACTTTTGTGAATGGATGAACTCAAACAGCAAGATATTTCAACAGCTCCAGCTGAGTGCAAGAGTAGAACAGTTGACACATGTCAATGACCTGCAGCATATATTGGTGCCAGTGTATATGCCCAGCCATTGGGGCTTAATCTTCATTGATCTAACAAATCAAGAGTTATGTTTTGATGATGGACTGGCGTCAGCTGCCCCTCCAACAGCACTTCCTTTTGCCAAGCACTCTCTAGAACTACTCCTTGAGATGTATACATACCATCCAGCCCTTCAAACAAGGTTTTGGCAAAATTGCTCTCTCTTCAAGCATTCTGGTATGCCATTTCAAGCATTGATTGATTCAAAAATGATTGGTGTTGGAAGCTGTGGCATTGGTGCAATCATGGCTGCAAAAGATTTCATAAAATATGAACCATTTTCTATTACACATTTTCACTGGCATTACTCTCAAATGTATCTGCATAGGAAACAATTAATGTTGCAGATTCTAAACTGGACTAAGCAGCACTAACTTGAGATCTTCAAGACCTGACTGTTCTGTCTTTCTTGGGTAGTCAGTTCAATTTGGACTGTTGTTATCTGAAGGCAGAATATTTATAACATTTTCTATAAGGTTTTTTTACTTAGTACTGTCTCTCTTTGGTAGTCAGTCCAGTTTGGGCTGTTGTTATCTGAAGGCAGAACATTAGCATTTTGTATTATAACTTTAACCCCTGCTCTGTTTCTCTTGGGTAATCAGTCCAATTTGGACTGTTGCTATCTGCTAATTTTCACAGTACTGGTCCAGCTTCATAGCTTTTCCATTTTGAAACAAATTTTCCACTCAAATATCTCGTGTGAGCATTAAAATCCTGTACATATTCTTTTGTAAACATTTTCCTGTATATAGTTTCCTTTTTATATTTTCCTTTTTACTGTACATAATTTTCATTGGCTGGCTGTGCCAGAATGGCAAGAAATAAACCGAAGGCAGTGAAGGACAAGGACAAATTGAAAAGCATCTGGAAAAGTGCAAGAAAGAGGTGGAGGAACAAGAAGTCCGTTGAAAAAGGCATTAAGAATCATGTTGATGCTGCCAAGCCGCCAACAAGGAGGAAAACAGCCCAAAAGCAATTAATTAGCCAGCAAAACCGCAGAGCCATCGAGATGTGGCACATGCCCCTGCCGTGAAGGAAATTTGTTCAACAGAAGTTGTTACACATCTTGAAAATTCTTGGGTACTGGGACATTTGGCTCCTGTTATTTGGGGAACTATTGAAGATACGTGGTTGCTGTCAAAGAATAATATTTAAGATCAGCAAGAAGATGCCCTTAGACATGGCCGAGATGATTAGCAACTTGGGCAACTTAGCAACTTGTGCTTGAAAAGCGAAGGAAAACTGGAATCTGGTAATAATAGACTATGGCAAATGTGGTTTATATCGGATCCAAAACCACTGATGTCTTTGCCTATTGCCAAACAGTGCTAGTACCAGGAGAAGTATCCCCATATCACTCCAGAAATAGTTCATGGAGACGGCAGTGTTTTGTCTGACATTTTGTTTTCCTTTGATATCAAGTGATCCACAATGTGTATGTGCACCAGAATAAATTTAAGAAGTGCTAGTTAAGCCATCAGAGACCTGACTAACCGTTTTAGTCCTCAAAACAACATTTTAAGATTTATTTTATTTCATTTAACTTTATTTATACACGGAACAAACCATCAGGGCATTTAAAAATATGTATTACTTATTTAAATTGCATAAGATGTAGATGATATGGCTATGGCTAAGGAATGTGAATTTCTTGTCTTTGTTACAGTAATTCCTGTCAAGACTTTGTTATGGGTTTGCTTTTTTCTTAATACTGAAGGGCAATAAGGATGGAAAATTAGCTATCAAATTTGATGTACAATATAATGCAGAAGGGTTTGGCCTCTCAGTATTTGCACAACTTAGGATGCCAAATTAGCATTCATATTTGGTTCAAAACATACTGATTAACTAATACGTTATTGAGCCACAATAAAATGATATTTATCTTCTCTTTATACCAGAACTCTCCCTTAAATCTGTGGTCAATCAAGAGCTATCATGAACAGACTGGGTGCAAGTTTATGCAATAGATGAAACGGGTAAGCAATATACATTGTTGGACAAGAGCTGCAAAGCTAAGAGACCCCTAATCTCTGTGATTATTGTTAAAAATAGGTAATGCCAACCAAACGCAACCAAAGCTGGAGCAATTTATAACCTTTTTTACCTTCAAGCTAAAAAATACAACAAACCTACAAAGGCAAGGCTGCCCCTAATTGGACCTACAGGCTGCTGCACTTCTATAGAAACAGCTGTTGTAGAGAGGCAACTGAAGGAACTAGACACCAATACTTGGCTCCGTCAACACCTTAATCTGGCCATTCTCAAACCATGGGTGTGCATTGTCTTCTGATGATGATAAAGATGATGTGCCTTCAACCATGGATTAAGATTGACTGATTTACATAACTTCTTTATAATTGTCAGCGAACAAATTCCACTGCCCGCTGCTTCAGCTTCATCTCAAAAGCTTGCTGATGAATACACAGAAGGCTCTTCCGATGAAGACATTATGGGCCCTGAAGGTGAAATACCAGAAGGATATTGACTTGTTTCCATGGATAGCCTAAAAGAATTCGCAAGGAGGATTAATTCAAATTCGCAATGAGCTTCCAGAACATAATTTTGCTTTTGCTATTCCATCTGGTGTTCGATTTTGGTGGCCTTGTTGAATGACCCGTTATACGTTACAACTACGTCATCACATCACATTACTCACTTCACTTGACACATGAATCAATGAATCTTGTCTTGTGATTTTGCTTGCTTTCGGTAACGTGGTCTCGCCATTTTTATAATGTCATTTCATACGATTCAGAAATTAATATTTGTTGTAAATACTTGTAAATATTACCTTTTAAGCTTTTATCGTCAGTTGTAAATATGCCTCCAAAGGGCCGATGTCACAAGCAACCTGCTGCCTCTGCGGAAAGCTGGCTTGACGATATTCGCCAAGAGGTTGATCGTTCTTTACAGTGGAGAACAATCTCCTTGATGCCTTTCGATCATTTACTTCCACGCCACTCAATTTGGATGCAATCAGAAAGCTTCCTGCAAAAGTACTGTTTGCACATGTGGCATCCATATACGAGCTGCCCTTGGTGTCTTTTGTCACCTCATCAGCACCAGTGCTGGCTGTTTTGCCTCAGTCACTTCGCTCAGACACAGTGTCCCGGTTGATGAGGCTTCCTTTGGAAGAGGCAAGTTTGATTCCTTAAGAGTCTCTGACTCAGTAATCCGGGCAGGGGTCGGAAGAAGGGGGTCGGCCGATCTCCACCATATTTATGTTGCATAGAGGGCTTACCTAACTAGTAACCATGGCAACATTTTTTTGTTGATTGACTTCATTGTTTCGGAGATCAGACCACCCCCCCCAAAAATTGCCCCAATGGCGTGACAAAAGTTGCGATTTTAGGCCAACTTTAGCGGTGTGTATCTCTGAACTTTTTCAAGCAACAGGTTTAATTTTACATCAACATAACACTTATCCTTTGGTGGTTTTAATGCATACAAGAACAAGTGTTTACTATACATCATTCATGTTCTGTATGCAATCATAGAAGGCATACTTCGCGACGTTTTCAAAAGTCGCAAAACTAGGCATTTTAAAATTCCTGTTTCTCGAGGGTCCGGGAAGATACAACTGTCAAACTAATTGCAAGTTACTCACCAGATATAGGAGAATGTTTTAAGCCAGTGTTAAAATTGGGCCAGCGAATTTGAATTTTTTAACGGTTCACTGTTTTGCCACTTCGACGACTTTCATTTACCCAAGCAAATTCTGTACAATTACGGATTCCCTGCTGCTGGCGATCATATTATCCGAATTTCGCTTTCGAGCGCCCCTGATGGGTATGAACAACCAACAGCTATGGCTTCTTGTCATGTTATTTATGATTTCGCTGAGGAATACAATTATTTCAAACGAGAGCCAAGTAAATGTATACCGGGGATTGCGTGACAACAGATCAACACGTTTCTTTCAGCGTAGCCATAGAACCAAAGCCAAAGCGTCCACATAGATGAACAGAATGTTATCTTTCCTCCTTGAATACGTGATCCTAGCTCATAAATAGATTTCAGATATCCTGTAAGCGAGTTCCAAATCCAGTAGATAGCAGATAAAATAATGTCGATCTCCGTGTATAAAGACTGTCGTTGGTATGCAAATATACGGACATTTCCACTGACTTCCGTCACCTTTTGAGGCTTGGTTTTAGTCCGTTTATTCCTCGTAAATTTCCATCCATGGAACGAATAATAAGTTGCATAAGAGGTGGATAACATTTGCCCAGCCGTTGGCAAAATGACTGCATAATGAACTTCGTCGGGACGGTTCACAACATGAAGCCTTGCGAGTGGACTGGGTATCAGAAAGGCAGCGGGTTTGTCGGAGGGGGAAGGGGTCGGAAGGAGGCTTGTTAAAAAAATTCTGATACCAATAACAATTTCTAACGTTTTCGACAATTCGTTTTCTGTTGTTTATCTTGTTTTTTCGTCTGCACACGTTGTCTTTGATTCGCTCGCCATGTATCGTGGTTAGATCCTGGTCCGTTTCATAGTTACGAAGAACCCAAGGGAGAGTTTTGTACAAAGTCCCGACTTTACACACGGCGATATATACCCAGTTTTTTATTAGAGATTTTTAGTAGGTGTGCGGCAACCGTAATATTTGTGAGTGATGGTAAACTTTCTTTTGTTTTTGCCATCATCTAACTGCTACGCAACATTCGCGATTTAGTGATAATTCAATTACTCAGAAAAGCATGTACATTTCATCGTGGGAATAAGACATTTTGTCTGGCTTCAAGAAGATGATAAAGCAAAGTACAGGTGTTAACAAATTGGAAAAGCGTTTTTTCTTTTTCATTTTGTTTCCCTAGAAATGGCTTCACTGACAAATGTATCCTTTTAGTTTGTAAATAATTTTTGGCGTTTAGTGGAAACATGATTGCCGCTTTGAAGTCTGACAATCGTCTGATGACCTTCATTAACAGAAAACTAATTTCCGCAACAAGTTGGGTTAGCACTGTGTTTGCAACAGCTGTCACTCACAACGCGAATGCATGTAATTGTACACTATTTACTTTACCTAAAAAAATGGAATATCAGGTCCGTAGGGTGGCTTTTCTGGGGGGTTCTTTTTGGGGGGAGTTATTTTTTAGCGCCAGAGGCGCTAACAGGAGCGCCAAAGGCGCGATCCTCTAAGCGGCATGCCTCCCCAGGAAATGTTGCAAATTTAGGTTCTCTCAAGTGCCATTTCTTGCATTTCGACATCATTTCTGAGGTGGGATGCATTTTCCTACAATACTAGCTCTTCGGAATGTACTTAAAAAAAAAATCTAAAAAAAATTCTGAAATATTCAGAAATGAGTGTGTGCATTTAGACAGTTTTCAAAACACATGTACAAATATGAATGAATGATGAATTATGATGACTTATCTGACGTCAATTAACCAATCCAAAAGATTAGAACTTCTCATTATAGTGCTAAAATGTTGCGGCTTTCTCCGATAATCCTGGCAAGGAAGGTAGTCGTCCGTGTTATCGACCGATCACACTCTTTTAATTGCTTTGTGTAAATTTGTTTATATTTATCTTTTCGACCCCCCTAAAAATGTCGACTTCAAAATTTCAAGGGGGTTCGTTTGAACCCCTCGGAACCCCCCCCCCCCCCCCCCCCAAGTTCACACAGGTCCCTAATCTGGTTTCATACCTCGGTGTAAAAGCTTGTGACTTTTTTCTTTGTTTTAGAGCTTTTGTTTTCCTACTCCATATTGTTTGGAAGTTCATTGTTCTTAGCTTTGCCTCACTGGTGCGTTTCACAGGTTTTTAGCCAGTTTTTTTGCCATTCCAAAGCGGAATGTCCACGCTGCAAATTTAACCGCTCCGTTTCGTTACTTTTATTGGTTCCCTTTTTCACCCACATGTAACGAGAAACTGTGACAGAAGTCAGTGGGTAGTCAGAAACGTAGAAAAGGATTGCTGATTTTCTATTGCGGCTCACTCTGAGCTGACTCCAGATCCGTGGAGGTGTCAAAACAGAAATGCGGTGCCAATTCCTTTGTTTAGTCACAAGGAAGACGTTGGTGGGTACACTGTATCTGCGTTCATTTGGGCTCAGTGGAGCGCGCAGGCGACACGAACGAGTCTTTTAACAGAAGAACATTTTACTATTACAAAGACGCGAATGTTTTACTGGAAAATAGACCACTGATAGAATTTATACGAAATTACATCCGGGATCGTGGCGGCGTATTTTCCATATCCTCACTAGTGAGGATATCAATAACGTCATTTCGTGCCATTGTACTGCTGCCAAACTTTGTCAAACGCTGGCTGAAAGATGGCGATCGATAGAAAAATTAAGTTCACTGAAGCTGACATAAAATTGTTCATGAAGGAGCAGAAACATACACACACGAAGAAGGAAACTTCAGGACTTAAAACAATTCAAGGACTGTTTCTTGAAAAGTAGAAAGTACATTATACGTTGGCTCAAAGATATGAATTTTATGTTCTCATGGCAAAATCAGTATCTCACTCGTGAAATATTGGTTTAATAATAATAATAATAATAATAATAATAATTTATTATTACTAAATTATTATTATTATTATTTTTATTATTATTATTATCATTATTATTACTATTTATTTAACGAGGGTTACATAATTTTCTGGTTGCCCAGTAGTTTACAATATGGTCCTCCCTCGTTTTACATAAAATAGAATGCCACTAAAACATAAAATTCATATCTTTGAGTCACCGTTAACATTCTCTGTCAATTAATTGGTTTGGCAACGGTTAAGAAATAACAAAAAATGACTATTTCCATGCAAAAAAGGACTATTTCCATGAAAGACCATTAAACTCACTCGTGAAATATTGTATATCCGTACATAAATTTCTTATCTACAAAATCTATTAATTCGCCCACCTTGTACATACAATCAACGGTTTTTGGATTTCCCCACCTGTTGTTTTGCTTCGTGGTTTATTTTTCCATCTGCTTTTTTCTGCTTTTTTTCCTATTGCGCTAAAGAAAGTGATGTATCAGAAACAGAGGGCTGAAGTAGAAGAGATACATATCGCTTAGATATCGCTTTCCCTTGATTTCAAAATTGACAAATGAATCCAGGGCGTGGGATAGAAGGAAAATAGCGTGACTACTTGTTGCTACCCTCTGCACCAAAAAGTTCGATCAAGGACACTCCTCAACACCTTTTATGGGGTTTCTGTCTTATTATTTTATTACTGTTACGGGTGTGAAAAAAAATATTATTCCGCCGAAACCTGCTGTCCTTGCTAGCCAAGTAGGAAGGCGTAGTCTATAAAATCACACTGATTAAAAACATCATTGCATTGGTTGCAAGTTACAATTTAAAATATTTTCGTTTTTTGTTGGTGATCCTTGTAATCTGATTGGCTCTCAGAAGTGCGATTTATTCACAAATCTTTCTAATTTTTGTTCGAAATCGCATCTTTTTCTGAGCAATGAGAAAGAAACACTAAAACAAAGCAACCAATCAGATATCGATTTTAAGGCCTGTTTAAAGTAACCAATCAAATCACTGGGGAAAGGAGTGTGATTTATTCCCGAATTAGACCATTTTTTTGGTCAAAGCCGCATCTTTTTTAGTTTACTGGAACACTTAAATATTGGTACTGACTAAAATCCTGTAGATGGGCAATTCAGTTGTGCATTTCAAAATGCATGTAATTTAGTGGTAATTGAACTTCGTGTCGTGTGCTGTGCACTCGAGATCTCAGACCAAATGGCACTCCACTCAGCTCAGATACCAGTATAAATAAGCGTTGGTTTTCGAAACGGCAAGTATGCAACACGCACTCGTCTGCGGACTACGGACTGGGTATAAAGCATGAACTGAGGTATAAAACGTGGACTACTGACTGCGGATCGGACTGTGTATCTGACTAGATGCATGTAATACGGTCTGGGGTATAAAATACGGATAGGGCATAAAAAATCGTACTGACTGCGAATAAAGGCGAACTAAGTATAAAATGATAACCATGGCTGTTAAAATTCTGAAATAACTCGGCAAAGTAAGCTTGTCTTTCACTCAAAACAGCTGAAAGTTTCTTCCCGAAGGTGAGGAACCGGCAAATTGATTTTTTTCTTTGCATCAAAATTTCCATTTCTAAAGCGAATATTTCAATGCTGCTCCACAGGTTGGTCTTGGATTCCCTGGGCCCCTTCAGGTTGCTTTATGCGTGCTTTTTAGTGACTGCTTGATGTTGATTTCATCATCTCTGGCTCGCGCGATAGGCACGTGAGAATTTGAAAGACATCGTCGATTGAAACACATCTGCATTTTTCTGTACAGTCCCTATTCCACAAGTTTTCGAAAGAAAGCAATCCAACTTTTTTAACTTGATCGTTCGTAATCTTGGGCTCGATTTCCAGCCGTTTTGTAAGCCCGCGTTCCTTGGGAGGAGGATGACACACCGGACTCTAAGAACGGATGGAAATCGATACTATCGTTACCGGATTCCAGGGGTTTTCCGAAAGTCCATTCCTGATTATTTTCTTAAAGCCGTGAGAGGTTACTAAGCACTATGATTCATCCCAGGTTTATGTCAGGATTTTATAGCCAGCAAACATCATCCGCGTCTGCAACTTAGTTCCATGGACTTGCCTGACGAATAAAAGGACCATAACTAAGCCTCGAGACGACAGAAGTCAGTCGAAATACCCGAACATTTAACACACTTATGGACATGACATCAGCGGTGCCAGTTTCTCCCGTGCCTACTTTCTAGCGAGCTTAAACAAGACTCATACAGCCCACTTATGGATGTTTGAAAACTTTATATGAATCAAGACCAAGTATTCAGGAATAAAAGAAAGCACTCTTCTAAACAACGGAAAAATTTTGCTTTGGCTTTATGTCCTTGCCCTTGATGGCCACGCTGAAAGCTTCGTGTTCAACTCCTGTCACGCAACCTCCAGCATAATAGTAATAGCCGTCCTTTTTCAGCATTTCTGTCTCTCGCTCAAAATGAATATGTTTTACGGGGTAAACAAAAACAGGAAGACAGGGAAAGACAGTTATTGATTGTTTACAGCTGTTAGGGGACGTTTACACGGGCAAATCCGGATCAACCGATCGAGAGCAGCAGGGTTGGCTTGGGTAAATGAAAGTCGTCGAAGTGGCAAAACAGTAGCTAACAGTGAACCGTTAAAAAAATTCAAATTCGCTGGCCCAATTTTAACACTGGCTTAAAACATTCTTCTATATGTGGTGAGTAACTTGCAATTAGTTTGGTATTTGCATCTTCCCGGACCCCCGAGAAACAGGAATTTTAAAATGCCTAGTTTTGCGACTTTTGAAAACGTCGCGAAGTATGCCTTATAAGATTGCATGCAGAACTTGAATGATGTACAGTAAACATTTGTTCTTGTATGCATTAAAACCACCAAAGGATAAGTGTTATGTTGATGTAAAATTAAACCTGTTGCTTGGAAAAGTTCAGAGATACACACTGCTAAATTAGCCTAAAATCGCAATTTTTGTCACGCCACTGGGGCAATTTTTGGGGGGGTGGTCTGATCTCCGAAACAATGAAGTCAATCAACAAAAAAATGTTGCCATGGTTACTAGTTGGGTAAGACCTGTATGCAACATAAGTATGGTGGAGATCGGCCGACCCCCTTCTTCCGACATTTTTTGATTTTACCCGGATTTATGAGTCAGAGACTCTTAATTTCATGTTCTAATTCATGCGATATATAATAGGAATTCATTAAGTGTTCCTCTTTCACAGGCTTCCCTTCTTTACAATTCTTGCTCTGTACTCGATGAGTCTATTGGTCAAAGCTTACAAGAACCTCATGTTGGCGAGTTTCCCATTTGTTGGTTCCCCCGACTGGTACTTGTTACAAATGCCACCGGATGCTTCATGAGCACAACAGGCCCATTGATGTTTTTATACATCGTGTTTGTGGCAAGTCAAAGGGCCTTCAATTTTGCCTTTGGTGTGGCCATTGCATGGTCAACTATAACTATGAACGACATGGGAACAGGTCTAAGGGATGGTCCCTCTATCCTGAGAGCAGGCCTTTCATGGAAGCCACTGATGTTTGTTTTGTGGAGCAGAAGCTGCTAGAATTCCAGTGTGCTTTGGCGTGAGTTTTTTCTATTCTTATTCAATGACACTCAAATGAGTGGTCCTGTAGTTTTCCCCCAGTGAAAACAAGAGACCATGTCTCGAGGTAGAGTGATTTCAGTTTACCCGTGAAATAGTTATTACACTTTTAGGGCCTCTTTACATGAAAGCCGAGTTGAGTTTCGTCCCGGGATGAAAAAATTTTCATTTACATGAGCGTGTTCATCCCGGGATGCCGGGACTTATTTCATCACGCCTGAGTTGAGTTCATCTTGCCCGTGCTTACAGTATTTTGGTCCTGCGGTATTCCGCATTAGTAAACAAAATGGCGCCTCGAAAGGCTTTCATTTATACTTTTGCCATTCTTAATACTGTTCTGTCGAGCATCGCTGTATTGTTACAATTACATTCAGTGTTTCTGTTGCAGATGTTTAGTCAGTACAAGCAACAACAATCGCTGATAAGAGTTTTAACAGTGGAACATAACAAAGCACTGACAAGGCAAAGATACTTGAGGTTCCGGGCTGTTCGTCGCAGACGTAGGATTTGGGTAAGCCCTGGAAGGACTGCAGTATGATGGCTGCCAAAAGACCGCATGGTTTTTGGCATGCGCAGAAACAATCTTGCTCCAGTTCCCGATCGATCGTCCCGGGATGGAAAACAAACAGCGTTTACATGAACATTTCATCCCGGAAAGACTGTTTACTTGGCGTTTTTCATCACGTTTCATCCCGGGATGACATTTCATCGCGGTGCTCAGGACAGGGATGAAATCATCCCGGGATGAGTTCATCCCAGGACGAAATCATGTAGACAGCAACAAGAAAATGACCAAACACCGAGATGAATTCATCCCGGGACGAAAGTCATCCCGGGACGAAAACTCTCATGTAAAGAGGCCCATGTACTAAGTGCTGTTTATGTAAAGGTATAATAGATCATGAGCCAAAAGTAGTCGCTATTAATCGCAAAATTAAGTTCCAGATGTTTTCTCTGACATCACGGCAGGCATGTTTGTGTCCCTCGGAAGGACACAAATATGGCGTCTCCATACTGAGCTTTATAAATTTGCGTGGAAAGTTTCGGCAAATAACTCTCAAACGCTGCGCCGCACAGATCTGAGATTTGGACAAATGGTTTATCTATTTATCTTCTATAATATCTGAAATCCATAGCTTCTGTTGTTGAATGGTTTCAATTTTATTTTTTTATTACGTGACAGTGAAAACCACCAATAAATAGAGAAGGGATCAATGAGGAAAATGATGTCACTGTAGTTGGCATCCCAATAAGTTTTGCTGGTACCTGGTCAAAGAGGGTACACTGCAAATCATGGAATTGGTTTTCTTATCTCAGCTTCCACTGGTAAGGTACTCGACTATGAAGTCATTTTCAAAGTATGCAACACTTGTACACAGAAATTCCTGAATGAGCAAGAATTTGCACAGTGGGTCGAAAATCACCATTGTATGGGTAGCTTTGCAGGTTCTAGTCCAAGCATGGAAATGGAATTCGCAAAATGTTTGTAGGGTAGTCGGGACTATTCCATACGATATAAATATATGATTTCTGATGGGGACTCCAAGTCTTGGCACACTTGGAAGTTTTCACCTCAAATCAGGCCACAGAAATGTCCCCAGTTCCCAGTCCCTAATTAGTGAGTCTCGCGAGGTCGATTGGCCATCATTGTGTCTTAGATTTGAGCCGAAAAGGGGGCTATTGTGGTGAACTGGGTACTAATAAAGCTTTTCCCACAACAAAACAAAATTTGTTGGACTGTGAGCTGTCTTTCGATGTGCAGTTTGCCAATGTTTACATCGAAACTTCGCTAAAATTTTCTCTTGTATTTGATGCTCCCTTCGCTTTACAGCTTTACAGTGAGTTATTTGTCCCTCTTGAAAAATCTGGTGTTTTTGTCAAAATTGCCGGCGAGCGAAGATTCTTTCTTTAGTTTTACAACAAAAGAGCTGTCATAAACACCCTCGGCTGTGTTTCTATCATTTCGTTTTTGTGTTGGACACCTCCACCTCGCAGAGATTCATAAGTTTCTGGAGACTGTTGAGCGGTTTGCATGGGAAGTGGGTCCAGAAGAAGCCGATCAAAAGCAGCGAAGAAATGCAAGATGCACTTTCCTATTGCAGAATTCGCCTAACAGAGGGCTGAGCTCAGGACGGAATATCTTTCCAAATCAAAGGAAAATGGTTCTTTAAAGAAAAGTGTTCAAAGACTTCAGGACAAGGTAATATTAAAATGAACAAGTTTTATTTCTGCAAAATATATGCTGCTTATATTATTTAACCGTACCTGGGAACCGGACATAAACGTTGTAATCAGCATTTAATCTTTTACCCCTGCCACAAGTAGACTGACACTTTATGGGCAGTCCCCACTTTTGATAATAATTCCTCCACAATATATAAATATATATTTTTTACTATTTTACCTTATTATTTTAATAGCATTACAATTATTATTGTTATGTTTATTCTTAAACTTATTTATTATTTTATAATTTTGCATTATTTCTCATTGTTCATTCTATCATTCATTTATTAAGTCATTTCCTTATTCATTCAATGCTGTATGTTTATTCCTTGCAGAAAAAGAAACTACAGGACACCTTCGGTGAAATCCTTGCTGCCCTGTGCAGAAGTTTAGCATCTGAAGTCACTGAGAACACTTCCACTGCAAGAAAGACCAGCCCAACTCAACTCAGTGATGAGGGAAAGTTAAACTTGCCAAAGAGAAGTGCCAATAGAAGAAAATCAGAGACATAAGTGGCAGCATCAGAGGTGAATGGTGGATCAGTTGAGGACCAAACCCCTGCATTGGATGGCATGTTTTCTACCTTAATGAAGTATGGGACAATAGCAGATCTATGTAAATATCTTAAATCATCTAAAAAGATTAAAAAGGCTACTGCAGCTGTCATTAGTGGTCATGTGAAAGAGTATGAAAAATGTGATCAAAATGTTATTCGTTCACTTTCCCTGCTCTATGCTGGGGGAGTGATTGGCAAAGTGAAATACCAACAATCTAGGTCAGCCCTTGTTATGAAAAACACAGGAAAGCTCACCAAAAAAGGTTCAATTTCAAAGGCAAGAATTAAGTTTGTATGGGTATCCCTATTCCCAAACCCCTTTCCTATGGGGCTTTAGTTACCAAAATTACAGAAATTGATGTTGGGGAAGTTTATTCAGTGAGGGACACCTTGTGCCATGACCTTCCACCAGATCAAAATGTTGATGGGGTGTACAGAAATCTGGAAAATTGTCTTCTCATGCTGGCCAAGTTTTACTTTGAGACTGACCAGTTTAGAGAACCTGGGGACAAGCTAGTTTGGTTTGGTGAAGAGGAGGGGGCATTTAAGGTAGTATTGGTGGTGATGGGGCCCTCTTTGGTAAATGGGATCAATCTATGTCTTGGCTTGTCAGTTTTCTAAATGTGGGACCCAGAGTAGCTAGTCCCAATGATAACTTCCTGCTATTTGGGACTAACTGTAAGGAAGACCACAAATTTGTTTCACTGTTTACAGAGAAACTTGTTTCAGAAATAGAGGTGGTAGAGAAAAGAAGCTATACAGTCATGGGCAAGAATGTCAGCTTTTCTTTTGAGCTTTTCCCAGGGAATATGAAATTTATTGCTTATGTCAATGGAGAATTAATTCAGCTAAATATTTCTCTAGCTTTTCAAATGTCAATCATGATGACTGTGCTTCATTGACTGGGAAATTTGGTGAGTCTCTGGATTGTAAGTGGAAGCCCTGGCAATATAATCAAAGAGTTAGTATTGCTCGCCAGGTTGATGATTTCAAGAAGAAATTACCTCATAATTTAGCAGCATCAACAAAGAGAACAAAAGTAACCCAATTCATTGCTGGAAAAAAGTCCAGACAAGAGTTCAAACCCTTAATAGGCAAGCTGTGTGACAAACAAGTTGTTGAGCCACTTCATCTTAAAAATAATGGTGTCCAGCATTTACATTCAATGTTATTAAACCTTGCCATTGCTTCAAGTGTCCTTCCCCAAAAACTTAGCAGTCTAAATGACTTGTCCCCAAATTGTGCAATGTCCAGGTATTAAAGGCAATGGTACAGGATGTTAAGGCAGGGAGAATGACAAAACAACTGGGCAAGTGGCTCATTGAAGACAGGGCCAAAGATAAAGACTTCACTTACAGGTTAACAGGCAAAGATTCTCGCCTTATTTTGCGTGGGTTTATGTATTTAGTGGGGGGACTCAAATGAGCCCAAGCTACTTATGAAACTGCTAGCAATTGTCTACATTGGTATTAAATTAAGGGACTGTGCAGCAATTTTCTCCATGTATTACTTAAATGAAGAAAATCTTGCAAAACTGCACCAATTATCACATGATTATTTTACTGCAGTTGCCTTGTTTGGGCATGTTTCTAGCACTGTCTGGAGTATTGGGCACTTAGTTTATCCCCACTCAAAGAAAATGTTTGACAAATTTGGGGTGGGATTAGAAATCAACACCATGCAAGGCCGAGAGGCAAAACATGTTCAAATTGCAAGCTACGTCAGAAACAGTCTGTATAAAAAACGCTGGTCACAGGTTTTTCGGCACGACTTTATTAGTAAGTTGTGGCTTCCCATACAACAACCTTCACTCTTAGTTTTCCCTCGGTCAAACTACACCCTCATTCCCACTCGTGTTTCAAAGGATCTGCAACATTATTGCTATTGTGGCATGTCCAAAGATGCTGATGCCAAACACTGTTTTTTCTGTGGTCACTGTCTCATGAAAGAGATCAAGGTGACCATACGTGAGAGAAAACCAAGCTCAGAATGCTTGAGGTACCTTACATAACTTGAAGTATAGTTAATTTGAATGCATTTAAGCTAAGAATGAAACTTGTAATAACAATGTCATTTGTAATAGCATCACAGTTCCTAACGTAGATGTTTTAGAAACAAACAGCAAAAATAGTACCCAGTGGATACACGAGTCTAATGTGTCATGGATTGTTAGTGCGGTTGAAATATGTTGAAGTAGTTTCGGTATTTACGGCATAGAGCAAGAGGTGTAGTAGAGGTTTGGTAGTAAGAGTGGTTCAGAAGAACTCGATTGTATTTGTTCTCTTAAGTATATATATTTAGAAAGTTGACGAAATGTTATATTTGAAATAGGAAAAACATGTTACTTAGGAATTGAGTTCATCGATTCAGGTTAAAAGATTAGTGCATTGTAGACCATAGGAAGATCGTACAGATTTAGACGGGGGAGATCCTGAAAAAATTGTTTGCAAAAGCAAAAAAAGCGCAACTAAATTTTTTGCAGGCATGAAAAAAATTGTCTGCAGGAAGATGACACCGCAAACAAATGTTTTCACAGACAACGATACAGAAAAAAAATTGTTTGTCTTGGATAAATTTTCATCCCCCAGCTTCCAAAAAAATAATGGTCCGCCCCATAGATAGACAAGATACAGCCGCTTATTCAGTATTCTAAATATCCTAAATCCCATCAAAATAAGCCAAAATATATATATTTTTTTCAATTCCTTTGCAATTTGTGCAATACTGCTCAACAAAGATTTCAATTTCCTTAAACGTTTCGACACAGGAGAGCAAAGAAAACATTGCGTGCAGGATGTAATTTAATTAAGCGAAATATTTTCACGTCTATTTAACACTGCAAGCAGTCGAATTAAAGAGTTTTGTTTTCATGACTGAGAAGAGCTTTCAAATAGTCAATACATGGAAATAGCAATCAGATCAGAATTTAATAACTATTAAAGCGAGTTTTCATTCTGTCTTAACTACTTTTTGGCAAGTTTCAATATTTATGCAAATTTTGCACAAAATGTAATTTGATTACACTGTCTTGTTTTCAAGCTCTAGATTGAATCTTGAATGGTGAGAAAACTCTTTTTAATGAAAGTTGCATTCTGTGAATGAAATCCTGCTTCAAAAGTTGAATTGAACAATCAATTGCTGACTACAATCTTAATTTTCCATTGTTTTCAAAGTTATTTTTTGTTTATGAACACAAATGTCACTTCCGGATTTGTTTCATCAAAAGATGTCGATTTCACATTGCGTTTCCAAGGGATTATAAAAAAACATGCAGCTAGAAGGAGAACATTTTCAGTGGCTTCACACTTGAAAATGAGGATTCATATTATTTTGCACTGCAAAACATTTATTCATTTATACATGACAATTTCTTTTACAAGTGCGTGTCGTGCTCGAGCTCCGTTCGACCGTTGCTTCGTTAAGAACAGCCTTGCTTCCTGATTGGATTATGATCACCGCACCAAGCCCGCAATGAGGCGGGCTATTGTTCAAGCACAATTACACCGAACGATTTTCGATCCCGAACCATTCCCTTGGGATTGCTTACAGCTTTTTGCTACTACACAGAGTCTAATTAAAATAAAAATCAGAGTAATATTAACTTGCATGTATTTATCCATTTGTTTATTTGTACACAGTGGTATTGCATTAAATCAATAATTGAAAACAACAGTGCTCCTGATTCAATGCTGTGTGATGCCAAATGCATTCCAGTACCCATAACGGAAATTGTAAAATTTCCTCTTTAAATTTGTATCTCATAATTCCATTCCTCCTGTCGTCAACAATAAGTTTCACTACCCCTTTTCCAGTTCCGAGATCCTTTATAAATCCTTCGCAATCCTCAAATTTATTGAACAGAGCACACAGTCTTCTCATATTTGTGAAAGTTATTGTCACTGAGCCAGGCTTCTGTAAAACGTCTACACCATAACTTGTGTGATTTACAATCCCTTTGTTTAATAGCTCGAACACTTCCTGTGGCATCGGTACATCAAAACAGATCATCCAAAGGATGGATTTTACTCATCCGTGGAGTAAGGCGTCTGCTAATTCCTTTTTTAGCGCGTATCATTATACGTTCCAACATTGGGTATACCGGACTCATTTCGTGCTTGTGACGATAGCGTAGGGTACCATAGTTTCCTTTCACAACAGCTTTAGCGACTCAGTTTTTCTAGTGCTTCAAATGTTTCATCCAGATCTTTCAACTTGTGTACATTTGAAATCTGCCGTTGGAATTCCAACTTCTGACGATATAGTGCTCCTGTGATCCCATTAATAAGTTTGTCCCGGCCAGGCTTACTTTGGGATGCCATCTTGGATTTTGTTTTTGGGCCCAGCTCCCGTGCGGCCGATAAGAAACTTGGCCCAATTTGAGGTCAAAATTTCCAAGCGTGTACAGTGCCATTTGGAACTATTGTGGGGCATGTGACACTTGTAGTCACTATGAATCTTTGGAATCAACAAATGATGAGTACAAAACTTGGAAGGATTCTGAAGATTATGTTAAATGGGAAAATGAGCACTTAGATGAGTCTGTAGATTGTGACTGCGTTGGACACATGCAAAAAAGCTTTGTATGAATTTCAAAAAAATGCTTCCGAATGAGAAGATGGAAAGCCTGTAAAAGGCAAACAGGGTAGACTAACAAAAACAGCCATAGAAAAAAATGAAACGATCATATGGGAAAGCTATTCGCAACAATGTTAACAGAGAGGTTAACTCTGTAGAAGAGTGGGATGCTGCTGTCCATGCCATGCAGACTGAAATAATGGCTGGTTTGTATCACTGCCTTAAATTATCACACAAGGAAAGGCACAAATACTGCCCACGCAATTCATGGTGCAAGTACAAGAATAAACTTCCTTGTCCAGATAAACCTCATCACCTAAATCCGGTGTTTGGGAAACATTTGAAACCTATTTGTGAGAGGCGCTAAGTGATCCTGCTCTTCACTCTAAATGCTAATGATTCTGTAAATTCAATAGTATGGGTCAGATGCCCAAAGCACAAGCGGTGTGGCAGAAAACGAATTGAGCTGGCAACAGCATCAGCCACTCTACATTTTAGTGCAGGAGCAACTGCCAAACATGAGGTGATGGCAAAGGCTGGGCTAGCTGTTGGGGTCCACACTTGAAGAGAAAGCTACAGAAGAGACCCGGGAAGAATTACAAAAAAAGAGAACAGGATTCAGGAGCAGCATAAGAAGGTACAGTGTTCCACAAAGGCAGGCAAGACAAAGAGACGAGGAACAGCGGCGACAAAGGCAAGGCACAACACACAGCGCTGGTGCATTCAGTGAACTTACTGTCAAAACAGAACCAGCTAGGAAAAGAAAAAAGAAATAGAAATTGTGACATTTTACAAGAAAATGATTTGTTGATACTGCATAGGAAAAGAAAAAAAAATAGAAATTGAGACATTTTACAAGAAAATGATTTGTTGATACTGCAGTGAGGCTACTTGTATGAATTTCTTAGTGGTAGTTTCCTTTATTGATGGTTTCACCACTGATTTTGCTTTGCAACTGTTCAACCGCATTTTTCTGAAAATAGCATTTTTGCGTAGAATTTAGCTGCTCACCCTAATTTTTTTCCTTCATATTAATTTTATCCTTTTGCCATCAAATTTGGCTCAGTTACTCATGGGAGGCTTCTCTACAAACCTATTGAGGCTTTTTTTTATTTTGATAAATATTGCTGAAGTTATTCCAAGTTAAACTTTTTGTAGAATCATTTTGTTGCTATGGCAAAGTAATTTGCCGAAAACCAAAATTGCTCAATAGGTTTGTAGAGGTGTGTATGTAGTATCATTGCATGAAGTATTAGGCTTCCAATGTAAATAGAATTGAAAAAGGCATGGGGGCATGAAATTACAGGGTTGGACATTAGCACTCGCCCACTCGCCCAGGCGAGTACCAAAACTGTCCGGCGAGTACAAATCAACGATCACTCGCCCGGTTTGGCGAGTACGATTTTCAGCTCCAGAATATATTATTCAAAATAGGCGTAACTTACTACTTTCCACTTAAAAATAATCTACACTGTCCACAGCTAATGGTTTGCAAACATACAAAAATGGTATTCGTTAAATGATGAAGAGACCTTGAAAATGAACTGAGAAACTCAACGGAAACCTTGAAAACTTCCTTAAACTAACTTAAACTAAGGAACAGTGTTAAACGTGATTAAAAATTCAAGTTGGAGGGGGGGGGGGCACTTAATGTTTTCTGTGTTTGTGTGGAGCTAAGAGACTCGAAGAGTGAAAAAATATTTGGGCGAGTGCAGCTTTAAGGTCACTCGCCCAAATGGCGAGCGCTCCGAAATTTTAGTTTCCAACCCTGAATTAGCTAAAGTTTTATGAGCTTTACAATTTGATACACATTTGGACTCTAAATCTAACCAGACACCCCCCTTAAATTGTTTCACGAAAAAGCCATTCAGTCAATGAAAAAACGGAAGGAAAAAGGGAAGGCAGAATGGAGAAGAAAAGCATCCAGCAGAAACACAAGAAAAGTCACCCTAACAACAAGAAAAGAGCAGAGCTAGAGAAAGATTCATTCAAAAAAAGGGAAGAATAAATAGGAAAACCATAACACTATAACTTGTCACGCAAACTGCCTTAGGCCCATTCCATTGACCCCAGTCAAGATCCCGGAACCAATCAGATTGGAGGATTCGGTTCATCTTGCCTGTTCCCTCGCTGAGAAAAAATGAAAGGTGTCTCTTACACTTCTCAAAAAAAGTTATTTCACAGTTGTTTTCCAGGGATGGTTTGACTGTTCCTTCTGAGGATCAGTTTGTGAAGCAGTAACTGGGCTTGAAAGACATAGTAGTAACCTACAATAAGCGTATGAGCTGGAACACTTTCACATAAACAGCTTTGCCACGGCTCTCAGCTTGATATCACATGACAGAGAACTCAAATATTAAAAATCCTTTGTTATAAAAATAGAATGACACTATTGAGCTGGAAATTTGAAACCTACATCAATACCCAGTACCACCCAGTCCAGCTGCTGACAAAGGCCAACCCAACCCAGCCCAAAAACCTAGCACTCCCCAGCCCAGCATAAAACCCTGCACCAAACAATCCAGTCCATGGCCTAATGCCACCCAACTCAATCCAAAACTCAGCCCTATCCAAACCATCACAAACCTCAACCAACTCAGCCTTAAATTGACCACACCCAGCCCAGAACTGAGCACTGATCCAAACACTACCCAGTCCATGCCAATGTCTAGTACAATGGAGTCAATAAATTAGAGTTCAGAAATCAAGATAGTACCCAACCGTAGTATGCAACAAAAAGCAATGCACTAAAAACCTTCTCTTCTAAATCACAACAAATCCATGTTTAACCCATCCACCAGGGTAACAATGTGTTTTTTGTTATACTTTAAGTTGTGTTTTCCTTTCTACTTTCTTGTTTGTTTCATTTCCTTTGATAATTATTATAGCCTCATTATAAGGCTGCCGTTTAGACCTTTCAGACTCTGTCCAAAAACAATAATCGAGGTATATCAAATGACACAACTCAAACCCATGAGACAAACATACACACGATGAATCGCTTGTACATTAGGAAGGGACATGCATGACTCACCTTTACTATTCTACAGGATGTGATTTGTTTCATTTATTTTTGCTTCACGAGTGTCGTACATAATCAATTCACTTCTTACTTACATTTAAACAACAGGTTAACAAAGACCCAAAGCGGCAACAAAAAATGGCACTCAACCGAAACATCTGTCATAGAAACAACCGACACTATTCTTAAAGCGATAGACCAGAAGATGTTGACTTCGGTAGTGTTCTTAGACATGAGTAAGGCATTCGACAGCGTCAACCACGAAACCCTAATTTTGAAGTTGCGAGATGTAGGCGCCTCAGACCCAGTTATCCAGTGGTTTGGTAGCTACCTTAATGATAGACGACAAGTGGTTCGAATCCATTCAACATTGTCAGAGCCCTTGCCCATAGTTTGTGGCGTTCCGCAGGAAAGTATACTGGGACCACTTTTATTTAGCATATACACAAATGATCTTTCTTCAGCACCACAGAATTGCAGCGTCCAGAGCTATGTGGACGACACTAAGCTAGTTATATCCTTCAAAATGAAAGATACTGTAAACGCCTTTGCTGACTTAAGAGTTGATTTGCATAGAATAGGCCAATGGTGTTCCAACAACCATTTATTGTTGAACCCAAGCAAAACTAAACTCATGGTGTTTGGCAGCAGGCAAATGCATTCCAGACTGGACACTCCCAGCCTCACCTTCATGGGAAGAGAACTCGTACCGGAACACACCGCTAAAGATCTTGGGGTGATTTTGGACAAGAACCTGACCTATGACGAACACATTACCAAAACTGTCTCCTCCTGTATGTCTTGTCTCGGTCAAATAAGCCGCACAAAGCATGTTTTTGACAAATGCACCCTACTAACTATTATAAATACTTTAGTTTTTAGTAAACTTTTTTATTGTTCGAATGTATGGGCAAATACATCAAAAAGTAATATAAATAAATTACAAGGTATTCAGAACTTTGCCGCTCGAATTGCGACCAGTACGCACAAATTTGATCACATCACACCAGTTTTAAAAGGGCTCAAATGGCTACCAGTTGCGACTCAGTTATATTTCAGGAGCGCTATCATGGCCTTCAAATGTCTATCATCTCGCGTGCCGGAGTACCTGTCTTCCCAGTTCAGTAAGCGAGGAGAAATAAGCGGACGTGCCACAAGAAGTTCACAAATGCTGAACATTCCTCTTTTCAAGTCTGCCAGTGGTCAGAGAACGTTCTACTACAGAACAGTCAGTATCTGGAACTCCATGGATAGCTCTCTAAAAACTCTCGAGAAAGTATCTGCTTTTAAGTTTTATTTTAAACGTAAACTTATCAAGGATTTTATAGATTCCTAATTCTAGTTAATTAATTTTAAGTCTGAATATTATCTTAGAGTTTTTAAGTAGTTTTACATTATTATTGTATTGTCTTTGAAAAGCCTCTAAGGGGAAAGTCAATAAAGTATGTATGTATGTATGTACTTTGATTTTTAATTATTGTTCACTCACGAACACCAGAGCTTTTTATTCAGTGTAATATTACCCACTGTATTGGGAGTTCAGTTTTTATTGATAATAATTTCATTACATTAATTTCTAGAAGAAATTGCTTGTTCCCTGATTGCTTGTTTGAAACAAACTGTACATTCAGATGACTTTTTAACTTTTTCTGTATAATGGGTTTTTGAACCCGTATGGAGTTTATTACTTAGCATTTTGTCATGTCTGATCTTGAAGGCTGGTAGATTCTGTGAAAGCCTTATAACATTCCCACATGAAGGGCCTTCTCCAAAATGCATATCACAGCAAAAGAGACAAATTTTTGTGAAACAAAAAAAATCCTCCAAATATGTACCGGTTAAGTGATCCAAGAGGCAAGTGGGAAGTCCAGAGGTTGCCTATTTCCAGAGTTTGTGTTAGACTTCAGAGTTGGAATCGACAAGTCACCTTCGAAAAGATGCATTTTCCAGCCATATGTATTCATAACTTTGTGAAAGGTAAGGTTGCATTGATTTTAACACCAAACAGATTTATGACTTGTGCACCACAAAACCACTGGCTTATACAGTAGAGTCCCAACTTCTGGAACCTCCCAGGGAAACGAAAATTGCTGCCAGAAATCAGGATAAAGTTACAAAGAGGTATGATTGAAGGGTATGAAAGGTATGAAAGAAGAGAAAACCAGGATTTTGATAAACAAAGGGTTCAATAAATCAGGATTCTACTATAGATACTGTCACTGTACAGTGTGTAGTTCAATGAATTTAGTTGAACTGAAGTACCTTACATTCCTAGAAAAATATGTGACCTTTCCTGATGGCTTACAAATGGATGGCAATTTCAGGTTTTTTCACTAATAATTTTGTTCAGTCACATAAAAACTACTATTTCTGGCCTCCATTGCTGGAGGCTGATGCAAGTAATCCTAACAGTTTTTTCATCTTGGGGTAGGTTTCAACCAACATCAACAGTTTGAATCAACAGTTTGATTTTAAAATGGTAGCTGCATGTATGATGAATGAATGAAGTTATTCATTTGAACATTCGAATTGGTTAAGAATGGAAGCTGCACAGAAGTGAAAACAACATTCACTTCTAAGGAAGAAAGCCTTTAGGCATTGAAACTTGACTGAGTTGTAATGTGAAATTGAACAGGTCAGTAATGGTGATTTGCTGTCCAATGTTTTTTGGTTAATTCTCTTATTACTTTCCACTGAGGAACTTTGTGTGTTAGAAAAATCCAGTTTCGAAAATCATCTTGGGGAGCAAGAAGCCTCTTAGAGTACACAAACTTTCTAAACAATATAAAGACAAGCACAGGGTAGAATTAGAGTTCTGGAAAGTGGGGTTTAGCCATTTCAAAGACCTTCTTCAATATGGGTGTGGCACAACAATTAATGGCAAAATGGTTTCACTTCCATGGTGGAATCTCGTGCAAGCAACAAACCTGGTTCTTCCCAGGTACAGTTACAGTGCTTTTTGAAACCACAGTTTTCTCCAGTCTATGGTTTTGGTTCAAATAGAGGCATTTTGTATAGTGTGTGAGGATACACATTCCATACTAACCAGGTGCTAAGTGAGCAGATAAGACGATTGCTTAAAAGCAAACCCAAAACAAAGCTTCTCGGTCTCGACAGTGGAACGACGCCCGAGGCCATCCTTGCTAACCTTGACCAGTTTTACAGTGACATTGGTGCAATGGTCGGTGACGAAATTTTGAGCAAAGCTTACAGTATGAAGCAAAAAGATGACAAAAACGTTGCAGAGTATGCATCATGCTTAGACAATCCAGTCCAGAAAGCTAAGACACATGGGACCGAACTCATGCTTGATGAACAAGTGGTTGACAAGCAGCTTCACCTTCTCTTCTGGGAGGATTGAAGGATTAAGGGATTGAAGGATAAAGTGGGGCATAAGAAGGATCTGATAAGTGCTGCCCAGTACGGAGAAAAGGAGTTAAACTTGGCGAAGGGTTCTTAGAGGTTGGCACATATAAATTAAGTCACAACACCAACAGCAGGTCAACCCAGCTAAGATCCACCCAATCCACTGCAGCCAATTTCAAAACCAGAGGGCTTGATGGCAACTCCTGACTTGCCAACACTGGGGTCAAGTTGGATGTACAAAGAGGTTGTTGAACCCCCCCCCCCCCCCCCCCCCCCCCATCAACCGTAAATGCCAGATCTGGTTACTGGGCAGATGCCTTCAGCGTGGGGAGGCTAGACGCAATAGATCTCGAGGCTGATCATTTTAGCATCCCAAGTAGGAGAAGGAAAGAGTGTAATGCGAAAACCGATGGAAAACGGTGTAAAGCACTTTGGATGACATTATGAGCGCAACTTCTGTCTGAATTGTGTGAAACAAGGTCCAATACCAATTAATTGTATTGATAAAAAATTCGGAATGACATAGGTGTGGAATTAAAGGTATCCAATTCAAACAACAAATAACCCACCAAAGTGCATGCGATTCATGTGCAGGTGGTTTCCATATAGGTGTCCAAATACAGGTGTCCAGTTAAATTGGACAGACACATCTTTGTGTATGTATTAGGTAGCAAATAGGTGCATGTAGAACCAACCAAAATCAAGAAATTTGTTAAACATACAATTTGTGCGCTGATGGCGGCCTGGTGCTTAGGTTCAAGCAGCTGATGATCATGAACAACAAACTGCCAATCGTTTGGAGATGCATCGTCAGTGACACGGGTCCTTCAGGATACAGAACAATCATTGAGCACTTACACACAATGGGCTCTGTAGCGTGGTAATGGTATCTAAAAAATGTCTACAATCATATTAAGTGGCTATATGTATATAACCATAAAAAAAATTAGCACTTTAACATGAACAGAGGAGGAACTATTTGCTGACTTAGGCAAGGATTTAAAGAAGAACATTTGAGCCATCTTTATAATATATCACAGACAACTGTGAGTCGAATAATAATTTCATGGATTAATTTTATGTTTTTGAAGTTCAGCAGAATCCCAGTGTGGCCATCAAGGGCCAAAGTTGATGAACACATGCCTGCTGACTTTAAAGCAAAGTATCCCTCAACAAGGGTAATCATCGACTGTACTGAGATTCGGTGTCAGATACCAAGGAGTCTTCGCCTGAACAGAGAACTTTTCAGTTCATATAAAAATCATACCACCCTGAAAGGTTTGATTGGCACCTCACCAGGCGGTGCCATAACCTTTGTCAGCCAGTTGTATACTGTCCACATTTCCGACAGAGAGATTGTAACACGTTCAGGGTTTCTGAATTTGCCATTTGAAAGGGGGGATTTGGTTATGGCCGATAAGGGATTCACTATAGAGGATCTCCTTCCTCTTGGGGTCTCCCTAAATATTCCACCATTTTTGGGAAATAAGAGGCAAATGAGTCCAGAGGAAGTTGTCCTTACCCAAACAATTGCCTCCCTTCGCATTCATGTGGAAAGGGCAATTAATAAAGTGAAAAACTTCCACATTTGGGACTGTGTGGTGCCATTCACCCCTTCTGGTGTTGTAAATCAAATGTGGGGAGTCTGTGCAATATTAGGCAATTTTCAGAACAGTATCATCAGCACTTGAAGTTGAATTTTTTAAGCCTTGAATAATTCATTTTTAGAGGAGACAGTTTTTAGTTGCATGTGATAAGTTGTACAACTCACTAGTTATTTGTTAAAGAACAGATCTATATTTCTACTACAGGGAGATGTGAAAATTCCATATTGTTATTTGTTCCAAAAAAATCTCCATACCCCTACATGGAAGGTTTCTGGTTTGAACCTCCCACCCCTCTGGAAATTACAGTTTCCAGAGTTATTACAGTTAGAGAAATTACAGTTTCCAATTACAGTAAGTCACATACTTTCACTTTTGACTCCCTGCCCCCTACTCCGAAGAATTTCCATTGACCTTCCATGGGGCAGGTATGCATATATTTTTTATATTTTAACCCTGTGCCCCTGCCTCGATTGGTTGTTTTTACTAGTAATGGGGGCAAGCAATTTTGCAACAATATTTAAATAACAAAAATAAAGTTCAAGTTCAAGTTGTTCTCTGTACCTGCACATGGTGTTTTCAATAACTGTACAAATGATTGTTTTTTACAAAGCAGCTACAGGAAGAAAGTACTTGAAATAATATTCACAGAGTTTTCCACTTAAGGTATCCCAGTGATCTTGATCAAATTTGATTCTCTCCACACTCATCCCCTTACTAGTATAAACAATAAAATCACTTTGCTCCTGAAAGGCCCATGAGCCCTTGAACTTGATCGTAGTACACATGTCCCTTTTTTAAAGAGGGCTTTCCATTCTTCAGTGTTTTCCATAAAAAAGGTTGGATCATCGCAAGCCTCAAGGGGAGTCACATGGAATTTTGACGATGGACATTTTACCTCGCCAAGCCCAAACCTGTCTGTACAACTCAAATCAATGACTTTCGCATCTGGGGAACAACCTAAAAAGGGGAATCTTGGGAGAAGCCACTCTTTAACACTTTTACAGGTCTTCCCAATTTCCTTATGTATTTTTCATACTCTTTCAGTGCTACTGGCTCATATTTCTTGCCATGCTCCACAGCAGCTGAAGAAAACGCTTTTTGTGCCAAAAGATCTTCCATGAATTTAGTGTGGCTCCTCTGCCCTCGAGAGATTTTGCCAAAATTAGAGGCAGTGAATCTGAATTTCCGTTGTCTCATCCACTCTTCACAGTCTGCTTGATCTCTGGTTTTCTCTTCCATTTTGTTGGCCTCAATAACATTAACAGTTAAGTCCCTTAGCAGTTCCTTTTCTTTATCACTAAGATGATCAGGTGTCAGAAATGACCCACAGCAATCATCTAAAGGAAACGAGGGGAAGGAAGGGAACTCTGATGCTGTGCAGTAATCAACATCGTCAAATCCACCAAATGAGCTAAACAATGTGAAATTTGATTCTGTGAAGGAAAGTTGATAAGATCCAAGTGAACCAACTGGGTATTGTCCAAAGCGAGTGTCAACAGCAGGTATTGTATCAATACTTGAGGTATCGACCACTTGAGCTATGCCCAGTCTTGAACTATGTTGCTCCAGAGACTGCATTAAATGTTCAAGTTTTCTCTTTTGATAACTCTCTCCTTTCCTTGCTTCTGTCAGTATGCAAGTTACCCCAGTGTTCTTGCTACTTTCAGCATTGTTTGCAGGAGTTGAAACAATCACCTCCGTAACAGGCTGTGAGCGAATGCCTTCAGTTCTTGATTTGTACCAATTCTGCAAGGCTGATGTGCATGCTCTGGTTGGATTTTCGTCTTCCTCATCTTTCAGATCACGAACATCTTTGCAATCATAAAGGGAGTATTTGCAAACTTTCATCATAAGGGCCAAAATGTGGTAGCAGAAACCTGCCTTACCAGCAGCACAACTTGGTCCACAGTAAGCATACACAACATCTCCAGTAACAATGCACAGCGCAAGTTTTATGTTGTGTGGTGCATCATGAACGTTGAAACTATGAAAACACTTTGCTTTGCAATAGAAATACCTTGCGTCAAAAAGGGTTTGGATTTCATGTAAATATTCATCTGCCAGAAAAGCCTTAGCTTTTTGTAGTCCTGTGGGCAATGAATGGTGCTCACCACTTCGATATTTCTTTCCTGAGTCTTTCACATGTTTTTCTGTTTCTGCCCAGGTAAACATCGGGCTTTTGGAGAGTGATGTGCCCCAACTGTTCACAGGAAAAGCTATGTTCTTGCTGTTATCACTCACTGTGGTGCACGTGTTTTCCAGCGGAGCTAGGTTTAAGTTGTGTAGATGGAATTCTCATCTGGGTCGACAAGAAGATGCGCAATACCTGCTTTCAGGTAGTCGTTGACTCTGTAAAACAACGAATGCAATAAGATGCAAAGCCATAGCAACCACAGTTCGATCAAACCAAGTGTCTTACCATTTGCAAAGTTGTGCTTTGGTTGGTAATCCTTTACAGTTATCGCCGCGACATTTCAACCAAAACTTTAGCTCAGGATTCTTCAGTTTACCTGGATCTCTTCAATTTAATGAGCTTCCAGGGATACCGCCTTCAGTGAACAGCGAAGAACCGTAAACAAGAGGTTTGTCGAAAGACGCCATCTTCAGATTTGGCCCTCGATGCCTCGCTTTCATGTTACTAGTTCAAGGTCATCCCTGGCAGCCGCCATTTTGGAATTAGGCGTATTGAATCACAGGTTCCTGGTCAGGAGACACACCTTCCTAGAGAACATCATTAACTTCAGTGAAATCAAAAAGGCTGAACCATTTATCCTTACAGAGATGAAGCAGACCCAATTCAGACATTGTAAGTCCCAACTTGCACACAAGTACCATCCTATCACTAAAGACCCAAACAGAAATCATGTGAAAGTCCACTATGTCCACTAGCTAAGCTTTGGTTATGGGGAAGACAAAGATCCAGCAAGGAAGATGTTCCATCATGCTGATGAACTCCCAGCTCACTATCAATTTTCTAGGAATACATCTTGGAAGATGATAAAGATCTTGTGCAACCCAAGGGCTAAGATCAGTACCCCTGACTTTCTCTAGCACAGCTTTTCAAATGAACAAAGCCAAAGTTTAGGATATGGAATCAGAATTTTCACCAGAGCTGCAATATCAGTTTTGTCTCAATATGACTTCTACTTCACACAAGAAAAAGAAGGGGGAGGAAGGCAATGAGAGCTCTGAGGATGAGAAGTACCCCTGCATTGTACTCTGCTGGGAAAACCTGCAGGTTGATCGTTTTGACATTGCACTTTTGTTATAACGCACAAATGGCCCTTTTAAAAGGAGGATAAATCAGGACCCCTGTGATGTTTTGTGGCCAAATTTCACAAATGGCGGAGCTTCGATCTCAGAAAACTCGTGAAAAGCAGCTTTTTTCGTGCCTCAAGGTTAGTGTTTTGTTTCATTTGAATCGCTACGATCTATTGCGTGTACCCAGAGTGCTACTGGTTCTAATATTCGTTTCAGTTAAATAATTCAGATGCCATTACAATTGAAAATGGAGTATGGTTGAGTGAGCCCAAACAATTTTGTGGTAAGTGAGCTTTGTTTGACCTTCTTTTCGCCAGTTGACTTAAGAAATTTCAACATAAGACAATGTTGTACTTAAATCCATTTTGGAACCTTGAGGAACCTTGCGATTTCAAAGTTTGTTATTTTTTGCCTGCGAGGTGCGAATATGTGCGGGTAAATGCAAAATCTTCTTTTATTTTGATCACTCGCTTTCGAGCATTCGTATTTGCAGTTCCTTTGGCTCCTATTTTTATTTTTATACTGTTTTCTTGTTATAGATTAGAATAAAGATGGATGGTTCGGAGAAACGTTTATATGTTGTGACTGGCACTACGCCAAATAAACCAAGTGAAAAAAGGACTTGTGAGCAAGAACAGCAAGCTGAACAGCCCATACAACAAAGACCTGCACGTAGAACTTTGGCTTTTCAAGAGAAAGAAAGTCCTTCACAAAAGGTACATGCACTAATTACAATAAAAGTTGGATTTGAAAATAACTTAAAGTAACATACGTGTATATTTTATGTTAAAGGCAAGTCATCGATGTCTACAACAAGCTAGGCTTGTCAGACCACTAAGAAGTCAGAAGCAGCAAATTTCACCAGAAAAAAAAGCGAAAACCAGTGGCTGTACCCTGGAGTAAGAGGGAAGAGGTCGCATTGGTCCAATTCATAACATTATTCAGCGAGCTGAAGAGTGGTGAATGGCCTACATTTGGTGCCCAGCACGAGTACTGGAACAAAGCTGCTGACTTTGTACAAGAAACTGTGGGATCAGCAGACAAGAGAACTAGTAAGACAATGTTTCCATCTCTTTCAAACAAAAAACAAAAATAAACCTTTAATTTTGGAATGTATGGTATTAATTTGCTTATTTTTAATTTAATAGTAAAATTCACTCTTTTATCACGCTATGTGCATTTCATAAGTGATTTCCCTTATTTTAATAGCTGCACCAGTATTAGTTTTCTTGTAATAATATATAACAGAGCCTCTGAGCACTCCATTGTTTGACTTTGATTTACTTTTGTTGTTTTGATTTGTTTTAAATCACATCTTTTGTGTGTTTTCCTTGACATTTAAAAACTTTTCTCTTAAGTATGTATTTATACCTTGTGTAGGTTGCCACATTTGACGAGTTAAAAGCGGTTAATCCAACCTGACGGTACTGGCACAAGTTAGATGTCACTGACCTTAAAGAAGGGATTATGGAGTCAATGAAAGGTGTTTGGAATGGGGATGAAGATTTGGGCAATGGAAAATTAGAGGAATTGAGAGGGATGTATGATGGCAGAGTTAATCTGGTGGCTGGCTTGTCTAGTTGTGGGACCTGTGCTGACTTTGAGCTGGGATTAAGATCATGGCTTGATCAGTTAAACTAGGATGTCGTGTTTCTAGATGACGGATTTAAGGAAGCTGTGGCTGAGTACCAGAAAAAGTACAACAATCCATCCACTGGAGAAGAGTCCCTGAAAAATTGTAACTGGAATGTTATAGAATTTCAGACTCTCCTTCAGCAGGCCCAGCTGATGGAACAAGCCTATGAAGCAGAGCTGTTAAATCTTGGTCCTGCCCCAGTCTGTGCAGATGTATTTAGACGTGTCAAGGGATCTCTGCGAGCAATGGCCACTCAAGCAAAAAGCTACCTTCACAACTTGTTCAAGAAGATGCAAACAGCTGCAACCCATATGTTAGTGTTGATGCTTTTGGATGAAAGAAAGCAGAAAAAACCATATGCCTTGCCAGTGAGGTATATACCATACCGCAGCTTACAGGATCAGTATGTCCGTGATTTCACCAAAGATGTCAAACAGCATATGACAGAGAGAAGAATGACTATTGTAGGTAAGAGATGTCTTAGTTAAAAAAGCAAGAAATAATTATCAGCTACCTTGCCAGACTGAGCATAATAGGAAAGGGAACATTTTTTCCTAGAAGAAATTAAGTACCCTCCATATTCCATGGGAACTATTTGAAGTCAGGCCTTATAAAAATTCAGGCCTATTATGCATGCATGATAACTTTTGTTATTGTGGCGATTTTAATTACTTGCCAGGGTTAACTGTTTTCCTTGAACTGTTAATATTTCTTTCTCAAAAGGTGTCATAAGTTATTTGGTGCCATCTAACTTGTTCTTTATTATTAATTTCAGGCACTACTACAGATGGTGAGTTTTGTTCCCTAAGGTCCCGCGGCGAAACAAGGTAAAGGTAAAGTCTGTATACGAGCCTAGGGGCCCATCAGGCCGGAGCTTATCCCGGTTTCCGTAGCATGAAGCGACTAGGAGTATTGCTACTCCCCCCTGGATGGAATGCTAGTCCATCGCAGGGCTACCCCCAGCAGTAAATTCGCCGGTACCCATTTATACACCTGGGTAGAGAGAGGCACTATGAGAGTAAAGTATCTTGCCCAAGAACACAACGCAGTGCCCCGGCCAGGGCTTGAACCCGGACCGCCCGATCCGGAGTCCAGCGCACTAACCATTAGGCCACCGCGCCTCCCACAAAACAAGGGCAATCCATATTTGGCAGCTTATACACGATGCAAAAGACAGTGTAAGAAGAAAAAGCAAGGCTACTTTCTCAAAATGCTGATTGCTATTGACTGTAAGTGATAAGAATACATGAATTCCTTTTTCAAGTTACAAAGTTCAGTATATACCATTATTTTTGTCAGAAAATTACTTTACATTTCTTTATCTTGATTCAAATTAATGGTCAATAACACTGAAGGTAGTTTAACATGCAAGCCAATCGCAGAGGGAGTGTATTATTGTTGCCAGCATCAGGCTTTTAGCCAGGATTTAAAAAGTGGGAGTCCAAAAATTTTTATATTAGGCCTGACTTTGTCCCCAGAGGACACACATACACAAGGTCCAGTTTCTAATTAACCATATCAGTAACAAATTTTAAGGATAACAAAGTCTTAAAGAACCTCTTTTTAGTGAAACCCTGAAAGGGATATTCAATCAGCTTTACGAGCAGTTGGGGAACAGCAAGAAAGTACTCATCTAATTGCATGTCACTGATGTGCAAGTGGGACATTACTGTTCCATACAGGTGTCCAGATACAATTTTAATTTGCGTGTGAGTTACGTGAAAAATAACTGTGAAGAACCAATCAAAATCTAAATTTGTTAAAGATATGATTAGGGTGTTGATGGCTCCCTGTTGCTTGTTTTCAAGTGCTTGCAAAGTCACTGTCATGTTTGTCTTTGCATCATGCTATAAAACACACACTCACGTTTACAATTTGAAAAACTTTTACCAAATAATCAAATTTGTTTTGAGAAAAAAATTTATGGTGACTCAAAAGAAAAAGAAAATAAATTAGAAGAAGGAAAACAAGGCCGAGACTGCCAGAGTTCCACCTGTTACTTGATTACATGTCGCCAGTTACTCTGGTCATAGCAAACACCTCACAACAAACAAGCTAACTTGTCACAGCCACCTACTCTTCCAGTTGGTGATGCCAGCTTCAAAACATTTTGAAATCCCTGAGGGGCAGAGGGAGAAACAAAAAAAATTTCAGGTATTTTGTGCTGTTTAACTAATAACTATGCCATAATAAGAATGCAAGCTCTTGTTTTTTTTGTTGTATATTTTTTCGCTATACTGATGGACAGACAGGGGAAGAGACAACAGACGGGCAGGCAGGCAGCCAATAGTCAAAAGGAGGTTGCAAACCCACAAATACCAGGACTTAAAGTGATCTCAAGAATGACAGTGAGTTCACAGAGTACAGCTTAAGTATGGAAAAGGAAACTGAAAGGTGGAGATTCAAGCATTCCAGAATGCAACAGACAGTCCACTTTCCTAGTAAGTACCAGAACACTTTTGAGACCACGAGTCGGATCAACAACAAATTTCAGGCAGACCTTTTTGTTTGTTAATATAATCAAATGCTCAGGGCTATTTAAACATCACATTATTCACACCTAAAGCATTGGACTGTTTGGTAAAATATTTACCTTTCACACAACAAACCTAAGGTACTTTTTTCACAAAGCCATACAACAACAACAAAATGGATCTAGAGAAACACCAAGTCTGATTCATCGCATTCCGAATAATGTGAATGGTGGCTCATACATCTTCCAGCAACATGTTGCTCAGACAAGAATCTTCCCAAGTTCCTCAAAGACCATTCAGACAAACTAGTATTCCCAAACTATTGTGAAATTTGTCCAGAAGATAGTGGATTCATTTTAGAACCACTGAAAAAGATTTCTTCCTAATTAATCATTTCATTACATTATATGTATTTTAATAAATTACAGCATTAATATTCAATTATCTTTTTGATGTATTCTCTTTTTAAGTGATGGCGTCATTTTTGACATTATCTGTTAATGTTGTAAAGCACAGAGCGATGGAATTTTTGTTGTTCTGGTGTTACGGTGTAATGATTACTCCATGAGGACCAGAGAGCACTGGGAACTAGGGGCATGGTTCTTCATCCCTTTGAGATGCCATTGTCGTTTTGGTGAAGTAGGATATTTTTTGCAGCTTGTATCATTACCAGCAAACTGTGTTTGGTTTCTAGCTGTTTCCTTCAGATTTCGGGTCTGGAGTGAGTGTTGCACTTTATCAGTTATTAGTTATAGCTTAGCAGAAAGTTGACAAGTGATGCCTGTTGAGACTGCAAAAGAAGGCAACCGATTAGCAGTTTGAAACATGTGTTCAAAAGGTGAGCCCTCTGGAATTTTTGTTTTTCTCACTGTGCATTCATACCATAGATCACAGTGTCTTTTGTAAATGATGCAATACAGAGAGGCTGTAGGTGTACGTGATATTCATTTGAAAGCCATTATTTCTCAAATTGGGCGAGATTCTAGTTCACACACTAATGAATCACTGTCAAGTACAGAATTAAATATAATTTAAGCTAAGTTAAAAGCGAAACAATGCTGGTCAGCAGTCATCCCCTTTCCTGGACATGCGCAGTGGTTCGGGGTCTGCTGGGGGTTGTGTGGTTTTACAGCTCGGCTTTTGAGGTCAAATCATTCTCACATGCAATTTTGCCGTTTCAACTGTGCTTGGCAACTTAGCTGTCTCTTTCCTTCGCTTGATTTCCTACGATGGGTTTTTGTGGGATGAATAATAGCCTACAAACTGCTCTGCTTTACCCCACCACTTCGGCTGGGGGAGAGGCTTCATTGCAAAATGCCACATCTTTGGCTGATGAGAACGATTTGGTTCCCTCTTCACGTCAAGTTTCGCAAGCTGTTCTTCAACCAACCGGGCTGGCAACCGGTGGAGTTTCGCCTGAATTGGTGGCGCTGATTTTGCAGACAGTGCAAGCCGTGGAAAGAGCGTCTTCGAGTGCTGCTCCAATTGCTGTGTCTTTGCCAAGTTCCTCAGCAGTGATCCCTTCTACTGCTACTGTTCGGTGGGTGTTCCTGCTTTGTTCCCTTCGCTCGCCAGTTCTGCCGAAAGTTTGTTGACCTCAGGGTTAGGATTCAACATACAGGCAGTACAAGGTAGGCCAAGCCATTCACTAGTTGTGCCATCCTTTGTATCAACATTTGTGCCACCTTCCAAGTCATCTTTTGTTCCTAGTGCTAACGCCACAAATGTAGGCTCCTCGCAGAGCAGGGCGATTCATGATATCGCCACTCGTCCTGTCGGTCAGCCCACATCGCTGTTAGATCAGCCGTTCATCGTGGGTCCTGGTTTTTCGTGGCAGGCAAGTACGTGGACCTGAGCGATTTACTGGCAGCGAACTTGCAATTGCAGCAAAAGGATTCTGAGCCACACCTTCTCTTCGATGGGCACCTTGTTCTTACCTCGCAACCGAAAAAACAGCGTGGTAAGATCGAGGACATTGCCGCTTGGTTGCATCACATCTTGTCGTCGGCTGGTATCCATGGCAACTTCTCTAGCCAAAAGGTAGTGCAAAAATTCTTCAGCAAAAATGGACCGATGTTCGCAGAATGTCCATCCAAGTAGCAATACACAACTTTCATAATGGCAGACGTAGCGCGGGGTCTGGGATAATAGCATGAAAGCGAGGTCAGAGAGGCCTCAAAGCGCAGCGTCTGTTTACTGCAGTATGGCGTCCTCTTCGAATGGCTCTTCAAATGCGATATTGCTCACGGAAGATGACATTCCAGGTGCTTCTCTCCTCAGTCGAAAGCCTGAAGAGCGTTAAGACCGCAGAACTCCAATTGTGGCTTAAGTGCTGTGGTGATTCGTGCAAAGGTCTGAAAACGAAAGCAGAGCTTGTGAAACGAGTGCATGAGTACATCACAATGGGTAAAGACAAAGATGTTGTTGACCCGTATCCTGATAAGATTTACAGTCACAGAAAAGAACGAGCAAGTGCCACTACTAATATTACGAGCGAGGATCATGTTTCAGTGCAATTTCCTGTCGATGGTTGGAGTACTTCGCTGGAAAAGAGGCCCATGTTTACAAGACTCGAAATGAACCACCATATTATGAAGTCTGGAAAATCCACCGCTGACAAAGAACACCACACCGTCCCAACAGCCTTGATAAAGGCAAAACGGTTCCTGGATGACGAATATCTCGAGGATGTTCAGTGTGCAAGCGATCAGAGGTATTTTTTTTGCTAAAAGCAAGTGCTGCCACAGCTTTAGAAAGCATGACCAGCCACATACTTTACAGATTGCCCTATGCATCTTATCTGGCGAAGTAAGGAGTGCATGTTGTTCTTGTGTAGCAGGCAAGGTGGTCCGATTTTGTAATCATGTGTTGGCGTTAATGTTTAAATTGTGCAAGTTCTCGTTGTTTAACTGTTCTACCACAAAAGATCTGTCTGGAGAGGACGATGAAAATGTGCCTTTGGCCTGCACATCGCAATTGCAGCAATGGCACAAGAAAGGTGGGGGCGCAAACATTGCCCCACAGCCAGTAATGGAAGTACAAGTAAACAAAATCAAAGATGACGGTACAAGCTCACGATCAGGTTTAAAGTGCCTCTTGTATGATGCATGAAAGGAAACTGTGCACGACAAAAATGCAGAACAGGTCCTTAAAAATGCACCGAGGAACATTGGTCCCAATATGGGTCTGTCACAAATGACGGGTGTGGAAACAGAAGATATTGACTTCAGGGACACCAAATTTGGCCAATGTCAGGTTGGATCATATTTGTACTACCAAGTTGCAGTCACTGAGTCAAACTTTAAAGCCTCTGCATCAACTGATTGCATACCCATACTGCAAGCCCCAAATAAAGAAGGCTTGAACTTCCCACGCTTCCCCTTAAGGAACACTGAAAACATGGTAATTCCTGAAAACCTGTCAGAACAGGAAATACAGCTAATTGATACACTGAGGCTGGATGAAGAGCAAATTAATTCAACTGAAAAGTAAACAAGAAAACAAGCAGAGTGCACCAAATGGAGAGATGAGCGGTCTTACCGCTCTACTGCCTCTAATTTTCATCTTATTTCAAAACGGCAGCGAAATCATGAAAACTTTGCTGATACACTTTTGAACCCCAAGCCAGTGACATCTAGATATCTGGAGCATGGGAAAAAGTACGAACCAGTAGCTCTGGTGGAATATGAAAAATTTATTAGCAGCAGGAGAACACCAGTTAAGGTTTTGCCCTGTGGATTTGTTGTCTCTCAGGGCATTCCAATAATTGGAGCAACTCCAGATGCACGAGTCATTGACTTTGGATGGGTGGATCATTTTGGTCTTGCCGAAGTAAAATGCCCCTACACAAAACACCAGGTGACTCCCTTGGATGCTTGCTCTGATCCAAAGTTTTTCATGGAGAAAACAACAGACACTGAATGTACATTAAAAGAAGACCACCCTTATTATGCACAGGTACAGGGACAAATGGCAGCAACTGGAGCGCAATGGTGTGATGTCATAGTTTACACTAGCAAGGGCCTTTATGTCCAACGAATACCATTTGACCCCATGTTTTGGGGAAACCTTAAACAAAAGTTGTTGTGTTACTATTTCTCACATTTTATCAAATTTGCATCTGCAAAACTGCATGATGGAAATGGTCAGGTAGTCAGTCCTAACAGTTGTATGGTGTTACAAAATGTAACTGCAACTACAAGTGCAACTTGATGTCAGATTCTCAGTGGATGCAGTTTACAAACTCTCAGTAACCATTCTGTCTTTGTTATTAAATTATCATAGAAAGTGTGTCATTCCAGAAAATATTCATGCCTCTCATATGAACTTCGTATGGCAGAATCCTGATCTCTCAAACAGTAGAATATCGATGTTTGGAACTTGCAATAACTCAAACTGCAAGTTGTTTCCTTTCTTAGTCGAACACTACATTTTCACCTTTGATTTCTCGAACCAATTTTCAATTCCCTAGGAGGTTTCAAAAATCGGGATTCCACTGTAATATATACTGGGGTATTTTGTAAATTTACTGCCGGGCAAAAGAGAGTATTACGAAATCAGTTGATGTATTAAGGTGGTACCCTGGAGTTTGACAGGTCCGTTTTGGATGGAAATTTCTCAAAACAAAGAGAAGTGGTTGAAATAAAAACATATCAGGTCAAGACAACGTAAGTTAAGCTTCGAAAAAATTGATGTTTGAGGTGACAATTTTCACACCTCAGGTGACAAACCCCATTTGAATTGCGGGCTCAAAATTTAGAAATTTTCGTTTTACGGCTTTATTTTCAAAAGCTGGTCAAAATGAAATGTAGGAGTCTATTCCTATACAGAAAAGGGAAAATCCTGCAGGAGCCCGGAGCGGAATGCCACTTCTTTCCTCAGATATCGAGTTTTAGAGTAAAAAACACGTGCTGATAATTTACGCGGCGCTTACATCGCAAAGAAAACTCCTTTTGCTCCGGGCTCCAGTGAAAAGTTTCTCTTACACCATAACAACAAACCACGCAAATTTCATCCAGATACGATAAATCTACAACTATATTCTTAAAATACCTTTCAGTGCGGTCTGTGTAGGTCCTTAAATTGTGGTAGTTTCTCGCCGATATCGCATCACAAGATCGTGTTTTATCGGGCGCCATTTTGAAATCTTCTTAGAAAACCGCTGTTCAAAGTGTTTGTGGAAACACATGACCAATTACAGCGCGAAGAATGCAGAAAATCTACGATCTTGTCCGTCCTTTGACGAAGTTCAACATGGCAGTGTAAACAACTGCGTAATGCATAGCAACGGTGTGAACTTGAGACCTCGGCTAATGGGCACAGCGAATAGGCGTACTGAGTTACTGCGCACGTATCCTGTGAAGAATCTCATGCTGGGCGGCACATTCTTGTGGTGTTGTGTTAATATAATGTCACGAGTCCCAAAAATGAAATAAACCACGAGTATAGCTATTAAATGGAGCCAAAAAACCAAGGAACCACACAAAGGACATAAGTTAAGTTCATTTCTGACATCAACTTTGAATTCAAGACAGGTGAATTGCTCTGAAGGACTGATTTTGGCTTATAGTCAATATTTCACAATGATTGATAGTGTAACACAATGCCGCTTTCTAAATCACGTTCGTCCGGTATAATGATCGTCATTTAGCTTCTTTTGTAGACTATTTTGCAGACACTTTCACAGGAAAGCTACAGCGGACCTGAACTTGCGTCTTCCAAGATGTAGCAAAGCTTTTCAGTGGCAAAAGCAGCCTCAAATCAACCATTGGTGCGTGTCACACAATAAATTCAATATGGCGGCGCAAAGCGCCAGCTTAGCAACCAACTTTAGGCTTTAATTATTCCGCACATAGCCAAAATGGAGCACTTATCTCTTGGTATTGTGAATAAATCTATGTTATCTTTGAAATCCTTAAATGTTTTGATATGTTTCATTTTTGAGCCAAACTCCAGTGTACCACCTTTAAGTAGTGTTCTTTTACTCGACTTTCTTGCAAACAGTACACGTCACTATGCAACAAGCATACATGTACCTACCAACAGAAGCAACAGTAGCAATAGTGTAAATCACATGAAAGCCTTAACCTTTTATACATTGAACAAGGAAAATTATGTACATATTTAATGTTTTAAAAATACCAGTAAACAAGATATGCAGACTTCACTATTATTCTGAATTTTACATTAACAAGTCTAAAGAGGGTGGATAATCTACATCCACTGGAATGTCAATTAATAGTTTTTATTACAACACACATGTATCAAAAACTATAATTTCTGCATTTTTTTTCTTCCAGGAGTGTCTATCAACAGTAACATTAATTTCCATGATAGGAAATGCTCAATAATGTAGAAAAAAACAAGAGTCGATATGACACATTAAACAGGTGAGCCAGATGATCTTCGTGGAACCCTTGTCTCAATCTGCACATTACAATAAAAAATTCATCCACTGGTCTCAAAGACCTTGCTCTCCCTTTTTTCGTGAAAGACTCTTCTGACTGATCCTGGTCATAATCAACAGAGACCTCAGAATTAACAGAGTGCCAGTAAACAAGAATTTCTCCTCGCTTGCTGGGATCAAGGTAATTATACATGGCCTCAAAAGCATCCCAGCTATTAAATCCAGTGTAAAAAGGTGCTGTATGATTCTTAGATTTTAAGTTTTCCAGTGTAACTTGTTTCTTCATGAGGTTTGTTATTTGACGCTGAGCATTTTGTAATTGCGATTTCAGGTCAGCGATTTCCTGTTCCAAATCTGAGATACTTTTGTTTTGGCTGGCGATGGCTTCCGCCAAGTCACAAGATTCGTTTTCTGAAAACTCATTTGAGTTCTTAGCCTCAATTTGAACAGCGCTGCAAGTCGAAGCAATACTTGCTTCCATTTCGTTTTCCATTTCAAACTTGGAGACACTCTCAGAAGAAGCATTCGATCTGCTTGAGCTAGAAGCAGTGGAAGCTGATGCCACTGGTTCGCACGTGTACCTTTCTGTCGGTGGCTTTCTCTTGCGAGGCGACTCGCGAATCCAAGAAAATATTGATGGTACAGCGCTAGATTGGAGACAAATTTTCCGCGCAAGAGTCTTCCTCAGATCTTCTTTTCTGAAATGTCTGGAACAGACCTTTGTTGATTCACTCATTTTAAAGTCATTTCCTTCGTCTCACCTGATGGCATGTATCCATTTCTTTTTCAACATGTTTTCTCTGGGAAATTTAAAGTACGACAATTTAGACCCGTCATCTTCCCGATACCCTTTCTTGGTACATTCTGGAACGCAGCAATGGGTAGGCATCTCTAAAGTACTGTATACTAAACGGTAATTGACCTTAATTGACGATATTGTCTTCACACAAAAGCAAAACTTGACCTAAAGCCCTCTCACACGCTTTGTTTACATTTGCGAGAGGCCTTTGTGGCCTCGTTTCCAGGTCCGCGTGCCGTCCGCCATTATGAAAGCCGTGTATGTAAGTACAAATTTAATGTACAAAACTAGTACATGTAGTACGGTGGAAATGGTAGTGTCCTTATTTCTTTTAAAGAAAAGGACTATTACCTCATTTGAAGTGCTGGGTAGTTAAGTTAAAACGTTACCCAGGTTTTCACAGCACCATGGCTGCACATGTACATGTGATAAACTTGCAGTTTGCCATTTATAATGGTTGATGTTGGAATTAAGTTGCTCTAGTTAATGCATTCAACAATGTGGTTACTCTTTTGGTTATACATTTATAATATTTTACTGTCGTTAATTGATAACAGCTATGTTATTAATATTTTTCTATATTTTTTATTGCGTTCGACGAAGGAGAACGCACCCTAATCGAGAAAAACTCTTGCTTTTATGGACTATACGACGTTGTCAATTTGGCCCCCCCAGAAAATTTTTCAGGGGCGAATGACGTCATCTCCATGCCATGTGCTTCTGTTTTGCTGTTTGGAGTGATTTCTCTCGACTAAATTGTCCTGTGTTATGGTCTGTCATCGCTGCTGTTTGAAGGGTTTTCATCCAAGGTAGAAGAGTTTTAATCAGCCACCGAACGTCGTAAAAGGAGTGGAAATCGAATAACTCGATTCGTTGTTTTATAGGCAAGGTAAACCAGTGTGTTTGCATGCAAAACGATTCACAAAACTGGCTAAAATTTCAAATCGTTAGCATTTCATGTAAAACGAGTGAGTAGAATAAGGATCAAAATTGTTTTATCGCTTCTTTGAATTGGTATTCTATAGTTATTCGCAGAATGTTTAGGCATTTTGATGAGGAAATCATTATTGAATATTATGAGTGTATTGACTATGAACGAAAAGTTGATGTGCTGTGCCTCGATCTATTTTCAAATTGAAGTGAAAGTATTTGTAGAAGTCTGTGGAGTTTTAGAAGTTGTGTAGTGCTCTGTGTAGTGCCAAAAGATATTAAACAATTTAAGTGAAATAAATAATTATTTGTCGTGTACATGATAGTTCATTTCTATTCCATATGAATTTTAGTGTAAAAATGAATGCAAATTGCCCATTCATTTATGACTTTGTACGTTTCTGCTTTGTGAATGTCACATGAAGTGCTAGGAGCGACTTCTATTCACGTTGT
>OY855906.1:13302101-13332101 GCA_963693305.1 Meandrina meandrites
TTTTATTTTTACTCTGAATTGTTATGCATATCATGTTCCTTACATATTTCATTTTCCCGGTGCCCAGAAGTCGATAAACTTGCTGAAATTTCCCTATCTAGTTTACACTTACCAGGCCCTGGCTTCACAAAGAGGAGTACTATTTCAGGGTTCGTACAACCATTTTTCCAGGACTTTTCAAGGACTATTCAAGGACCAAATTGAATTTTCAAGGACCACCTACCAGAAATGTAATTTCACAGATGGTATTGGCTTGAAGTGTTTGCTCCATCTCCTTCTCTACATTTTCTCGTTACTGTAGCTGCTTTTGCACCTGTGTTTTACAGTGTTTGAAGTTGCTTTACACAGGAAATGAGTACCAAAGCCTATGCAAAGCAATTTGGTTTTGACACCACTACATTTAAAGTTGAAGAAAATTCAAGGACTTTTCAAGGAAAAATGAAATTCAAGGACTTTTCAAGACTGTGCAAACCCTGTATTTGCATAACTAAAAATATTTTTATTGCTGTGAGAACTTGCCTCATGATTAATTTTGTAATTTCTTGTTTATATTTCTTTTTCTCAACCGTACATGTATGTTATACATGTAGATTTGTAAATTTACTCTCATATTGTACTTTAACAAACATCATCTTAACACTTGACATCTTGGCTTCAGTGCCATTGAGCTCCATGCACATAGATAAGCAATAGTTTATAATTGATATACATATCCTTATGCTGTATCAATCATACCTTAACATGAAAAAGACCTTGCTTTCTTCTCCTCAGCAGATCACCTGTCCGGGAACTTTCCTGATGAGACCATTTGCTGGAAGGAAATGAAACTTGGTTTACTAAGACAAGGCAATTGACACTTACTACTTCATACACTTGTCAATGCCATTGTTCAGCTTCTGGCTGACATCGAAAGATTTGCTTAGCTCTTTGCGAGTCAGTATGATGTGTTGTGTAAATTATAAGTTAAGTTTTATTTTTGTTGATATTCATTTAAGTGATTAACACAAGTTATTACAGTAGTATTAGCCTGAAATTTATGCTTGTGTTATGTACAAATCCGAGTCTTTATCTGCAAAATTAGCTATAAGTTTGGAACATAGTACACTACCACCCAGAAAAAAAAAGCAAACATTGCATATGCAGATAAGCTGCACATAGGCATACAGTGTACATGTACACATAATTATAGCCATATTATAAATAAGTGTGTACTACCCCATGTCTTTGTTATTCACTGCCATAAGTTTGCTTGCTTTGCAGATCTGGTCGATCAATTATTACTGCTCTATTGTTCAGTATTTTGAAGCAAATTGAGAGAGTTTTCATTCACGATAAACAAAATTAATCAATCAAGATTCAAAGTATGTCGAAGCATCATGTCAAGCCACTTTTGAAGTGTCACAGGAGGAAGTGAAAAAATAACACACCTCTTAAATGGTGAAAATTATCTCTACCTGTAGAAACGAAGTACATGTAATAACGACCAAACACACTGTTAAAGAAGTGATTCAACAAGCCATGTTTTTACTTTGCTGTGTGCTAGATGCCACCCACTACCCGTGAACTTGACATTGCTCTTGGAAATCGTGCAAGCATTTATAAGCTTCTACAAGATTAGTGTAGGTTATGCTGATTCCCAGAATTAACTGTAGGCTCAACCAATAAGGATAGTGACTGCCATGTACAATAATGATCAAAGCTTGATACAATGAATAATAATTAATAAAGAAGCCTTGACTGCACTCTGTTCTGTTGTAAAGCACACAGGAAGCGGCTATAGCACGAAAGAAGTGTAGGGGGGAAACACGAGCTGTTAGGCGAGTGTTTTTCCCTACCTCTTGAGTGCTATCGCCACTTCCTAAGTGCTTAACAACAGAACAATGCTCAGTTGAGGCTTCTTTATACGTTTTATGATAAAGAATCCATCATTTCAGTGTCATTTTCCCCAAGAATTCCCCTTCATTTTTAGATTCTTTTTGTTTCCAAAGTGATTCAAAAGTGTTGCCAGCATGCTTTACATTCTCATAAAGCACGCAACTTTCAACCAATCACAACACTTGATAGAATGTTTTAAATGATTTTTTAATTGGCTAACGAGACAACAGCTCTCAATCACAAACTGAACTTGAGCTTCACTTTCGTTTTCAAGTGAAGAGAGAATGCTTCGAAGTTCACTTTTCAGTCCAAAAGTAATGATGTAAAAGCTACTTGTGCAATGAAATCTGGCCGAATTGGGGCGCATGAAAACTTCACTTTTCCAACATGACAGTTATGAAAGAAAGAGCTCGAAGCTTGCGGGTGAAACTTTCCAAACTGCTAAGCTGAGTTTGAAAATGAAGAACAGACGTATTTACGTAAGAGGATTGCTCGAACTGGCGACAACACTGAACTGCTTCCACTAAAAGCGCCGGACAGGATGTAACCTCTAACTGATCAGTCGAAGGGTGAGCGTTGTAATTCAGCAATTGTTGATATTCGCTTTGCTGAGATGACCGAGATTGCCACATGGAACGAGCGCACTCTCAATGTAAGTTTTCAATACTTTTATTTGGACATTTTTACAAAAATAACTCTCAGCTCATTTGTTGATTTCTTTCGCTTTTTTATATGTACAGTGTAATGACTGCCTCCATGATATAACGCACCGTTTACTTGATTGCTTCATTTTTACCAGCAGTTTGTTGGAGCTTAGAATTACTTGTAATTTATGTACAGTTTCAATACTACCGTTGTTCACTGCAGACAAATAGCTTGTTTTCTTTACAGCTAAAATTTTGTTTTCTTTTGAGATGTCTAAGTCAAACAGAAAATGCTGCATTAACTGTTTATAGTCAAGCACGTCGAACCGTAGCCACCCAACTAGTTTGATGGCTTCAGGTTGCACAACGGTTCATAGGAACGATTTGTGAAACGTTCAGTTTCAACCGGTTTTACAAACCCAGAATACATTTCCTGTATGAAAAGTTAAGTTTGACCAAATATTTGTTGCCATAAAATTCATTTATCACCAGTTGAACTTGGCATAATCATTTGTGCAAAACATTGTTTGAAACCCTTTCAAACTCTGACGTCTGAAGACAAATCATGCAACGATTGATACCCCGTCTTCCATTTTTCAAGGCATCTGATTAGTAGTTTAAAGCAACTGGAAGCCATAAAACTCGTCAAAGTAATCAAAAACTTGTCAAAAAGATGTCAAAAACTTTGTTGGGTGGCTACGGTTGGAGGCGTTTGACTGTAAACCAATTAGAGCATGCGTTATATTGAAACTTTATTATAACCATGAATAAATGACTGATTTATTCATTATAATATTGATAAAACAACATTGAATAACTTGGATCAAGCAGAAAGTTTTTCTTCACATAATTTTTTCATCCAGCAGTAGTGTTTTCTTAACAATGTCATCATTAAGCGATGACGTCATAGGATGACGTCATCGGTTAATGCTGTAAAGCGAAAAAGCGATGGAATTTATGGAATTTTTGGTGTTACGGTGTGAGCGCGATTACTCCCTGAATTGAACCGAAGAGCATTGGGAACTAGGGGCATGGTTTGTGTTCTTGTTCTTGTCGTCGTGCGAGTGGACGGGATCTGTTGTCTGTTGCAATCGACCGATCTTTCTAGAACCGAATAGAATTTGGAACTAACTTCAGGGATAAACGTCAAGTAGAAAAGAATTCAAGTAAAACTCAACAAGAAATCATGGCGTAGAACTCAAAGCAAAATACTCCCGGGCAGCTAGAAAGGACCGATTCTATGTATAAACGAAAGACAAATTATATTTGATGTGTTTTATTAGGTTTAGTGAACAGAAATCTTTACATTTTTTAAAAGAAAAGGGCTAAACATTTTCAAGACAGCGTTTGACCTTGTATCGTATGTCGTCAGTATCGGATGTCGCACTACAAGCAGGGTTCAAAATAAAATTTCGTTTTTAGCCTGAATTTGTCGGCTTTTTTGTCAAGGCTCATTTTTTTCCCGGCTGTTAAGCTAGAGCCATGCGTTTTCAAGGGACACAATCCATATGCATACATGACGTACCCATAGGCTTGCAATGCATTCTGGGGCAATTTCAAATACAGTCGGCCATTTGCAAGTTTTCCGAACTGAAAATATTTTACGGCAAAGCAAAAGAATGGATTGGAGCAATTTGACTTCTTTTCTTACTTTGAATGTTTGAGAAGTAAATAAGATCTTCCAATATAATTTTCTGGAGGGACACAATACCCGAGAAGGTGGGGCGGCCCGTTATTCATCTTAACACAGAAATGAAGTTGCCACATTGGCGACTAAACCGCAAAACCAGAAGTTTTAGTCGCCAAAGATGAAAGTTTGGTCGCGTTAGCCACCAGTGAGTCGCACTTTCTAGCCCTGTAGCTGCTTTATTGTCTGATATAAAATGTTTCCTTCAACTTACAGCAACTTTGATTTCAGTTGACCGATCAAGGCATGATATTTTATGTTTCTTCGGTAAAAAGTAGCCGGCAAGTGTCGTCAAAGTGCCGGCTACCGCCGACAGCCGGCTGCTATTTTGAACCCTGACAAGATAACACAGCTTTTGTCAAACAGTCATTCAACACAGAAGTTGTTCAGGAATAAACGTCAGTAGAAAAGAAATCAAGTTTAACTCAACAAGAAAGCACAGCGTAGAACTTAAAGCAAAATACTCCAGGGCAGTTAGAAAGGACTAATTCTAAGTATAAGTGAAAGAGACTAATTATATTTGATGTGTTTTATAAGATTTAGTAAACAGAAATCTTTAATTTTTTTTTAAAACAAAAGGGCTCAACAATTTCAAGACAGCGTTTGACCTTGTATCATATGTCGTCAATATCAGATATCTCCCTGCAACATAACGCAACTTTTGTCGAACAATCATTCAACACAGAAGTTGTCAGCTATTTTTATTAACTTTCTTGAAATTTTCTGTCAAATTTCCTGAAAATTCTTAAAGACCCCTTGTGAAACGTCATCGCTTCTGCATGCATTGCGTGCCGTTTATTTTTAAAGTGGGAAGATCTGACTCTTCTGTGGAAAGATGTGACTAATTTTGTGGAACGATCTCACGTGGAACGTTGTGACACTTGACTTTGGAAGTCAACGCTTTCCATATCCACGGGGAAAATTTACAGTCAAGTGCAAAAAAATGACACAAGCGACTGTGTGCTTTCTAGCAAAGCTATATTCCTCAAGTTTGGTCAGTAAAATGTGTTAACTGTTACCTTATTTTGCAATTCTCAAAAAACTTCACGCCAGCCGCTTGCATCTTTCTCGTATTATCCCGACACTCGCGTGGGTTTCCAGGGTGGGTTTATTGCGCCGATAGTGTGGTCTACTGCTTAAAGGTGAATGAGCTTCAAATTCATCGCATGAATATCTCCATTCCAACTAATTTGCCCTTATTTTTAAAATGTAACTAAACACTGGATCAGTACTGAACTAAGTAAGGGCAAAGCATCGGCTGGTATTTGACGTGCTCGATTTCAGGATCAATTTTACCGACCGGCCATAAGCTTCTGTAGCTCACACGACTAAAGTAATGCATTAATAAATGACTTACGATGCAGCGTGAGAAGGAAACCTCCACTCGAATACTCAAATGAGACATATTCAGGTCCGTCGATCCAAAACAGCAATAAACTCAACCTCTGGAAAAGGCACACAGCTCCATGTGATGGCGGCAAACGAAGACCACAATGCAATGGGCCCTTCGACCCCCTGACCCATAATACCGTTCGCAATACGTTGAAGACGGAATGAATGAGAATAAAAACTGGGAATTTTCCTGTCGCAGTTAGTGTTCCGTTCGAGAAGGTACTACTACAACACACTCCGGAAGTCTCAGGAAAAAATTGATTTTTAATTTTCATCCGTTTCTTTTTAATTATTTTTGGCTAATTTCGGAGCTCCAAAATCAGTCTGATTAGTCAAAAAACATTAACGGTAAGCACTCCGGATTCGCGCAGATCGCCTGTATACCTATGGAACCTATAACGTCTATAATTTTCCTTATATTTACCTGTACCAACAAGCGCGAGTAGAATAATTGTTTCATAAAAAAACACCCAAAGGATTTCAATATATCGAGCTTCGTGTAAAACTGTCGGAGCTCTGGGTTTGAAACCGATACTGATATGGCGTGACGGATAAACTCTGTTGCGTGATAGCGAGATGGCCAAGCCTCGTTTTAAAACCGAAAGAGTTCTAATTGCATTATCCCCGCAATTCGCCGGAAATCAAACGAGAATATAATCAAGGACGAGACTCTAAACTTCAAATTGTCTTGATAAACTTTTGATGCCGGGAGAATATAGCACACCTGCTCAGCCTACTGCTTTATATGAGTTCAAGAGAGTATGAAGTAACTCTCACTTCATACTCTCTTGATGAGTTATAGTATCTGAATTGAGTCGAACAACATGTCAAAAGAAGTGCCAAGCTCGGGAACACTTTAAATTGTTAAGGTATGTTTAATGTAAGAAACGTTCTTGAAATCTATCAATTATGCATTATGTCAATAAAAGTCGCGTGCTACTGATTTAAGCTTCAATACAATAACTTAACTTTCAAAACCATTAATGGCTATAATGGAATTGAGTTTAGCAATAAGCGTATCGACGGCTACTTAACTGAGCAATTACCATTTTATCAGTTTACCTGTCTTGTAATGTGTTTTTGGGTAAAAGTAGTCGCCAGTGTGTGTATAATAGTCATTGTGGTATACACTTATCTTACCGGCAAAACAAGCTAAAATAGTTTCAGAAAGGCTTGTATACGGGTTTCTTCAACAAGTCGTTCTTACTTCCTCAATGCTTTTGTTGCCTGAGAAATCGATATCTTCGTACTCAGTTTCTAACTGACTGACTGACTGACTGACCGAGGGATTTAACTGTGATAATTAAATAAAGTTAACCATGGACCTCTGTTAACGTTCAGTACTTACAACATTTACAGACGTTTAATAATAGTAATCACGCAAATATCTCTAGAAAGTTCTGATCACCTCTCGAATGCAATGTTTAGCGGATTCCTTCTCTTCCAAACGTGCTAACGGCAGTTTGTAGCAAGTTCACATGTCATCTTTTCGCAGTATTTTAGCCATTCTGAAGTTAATATTATTGTAATTCACCAAGTACAAATGAAATACAACTTTGTTATGAATGAAACACGATTACTCAATCAATTGTAAAAGGCAAACACGTCAAACATCTATGTCACGTGAGTGAGTGATCGAATACTGATCGGGGTTTTTCCCGGAAATGAGTAATACAATTTCTAATACCGATGCCCAGGCGGATATGAAGAACTGAGTCAAATCTAAGCAGAAATATATTCGTTTAGTGCAGGCTGTGAAAAGAAGAAGTCACTTTGACTGAGGCCGGAGGTAAGCAGCACGCTATTGTAAACTCTATTGGTCTGCTAGCGTCATTGCGTTTTGAGGTCGAGTTATCCCGTAAATGAAAAGCAGCTCAGTCTGAAGATATTGTTTTGCTATTATATTCTGTAAGTAAAATAGGCAGTCGCATAAGCATTGAGATTGCTCAAAATAATTTGATCACTGACACTATGTAAATCTGTGCAGCTTTGGTCTGGATTTAACACTAGCGAACGATATCGTTACTAGATGGTCTAAACAGCTAGAAGGTGGTGTATTGCTGCAGGTCGCAAAGTTTCTTGGTATTTTTAAGCAATGAAACCGGAAGTCAAATGTACCGCTTCCGCTGAAGAAAAATCAAACGCATGAAAAATATAAACATTTGTGTTGTCTGTATTGTTCTGTTGAGAAGAGCTTCATACGCTGCTGCTTACCGAGAAATTGTGGCAAGTATACATAATTTTTTTCCATGTTAGTTGTGTTAATAATTTGTTTGCTTGATAAGGTGTTTTATTGTCAATGCATAACAACAACAATAAGCTTCATTTGGTATTGCAAAAGCATAAAAAGAAAAGACTTATAATAATCGTAATCATGTAACAATGAAAAAGCAATTACCTTACATCAGTTTGATTTGATAAAAGAGTAAGTTAAAATGAATTTTGCCTATTGAACATTAACATAATAATTTGCAGAATTGATTTATTCTTTGGTGGCTGCTGTAGGAGGTAATTTTATGTTCGATAGGTTGTACTCTTTTTTCCTGTAAAATTCCTCTCTAAAAATGGAGTATTTGGTGCAGTGTAGAAGTAAGTTAATTTCATCTTCAATTTGATTAGATCCACGAGTAGGACAGAGTCTATTAATAATTCTTGGGATTTGATCATATCTGCCAGTTTCAATCATTATTTTGTGATTACCTATTCTAAATTTCACTTATTCTTTCCTGTTGTTTAACTTCCTTGTAAGGTGTAAATTATGAGGTGTATATTTGTTCTTAAAAGAGTTATAGAATTTCAGTTTCGTAGAGTTTTGAATAGGATGTTGCTGATGTAAAATATACTTTTGTTGCATTAGACTTACATAGCGTTTGATCAGGCAAATTATAAAATTCAGAAATCCTCATAATATTAGAACAGAAAATACATTTACCTGTGTGATGGAGGTCTGATGACATGAAAAGGTTTGTTTAACAACAGCATCATTTTCCTTATCATTTTCTGATTAATGGCTATAATAAGAGGAAACCTACCAAGTTCAGCTCCACAAGCTATATTCGATGCCTTGTTGCGTACTTCTAAATAACGTTTGAAGAACTGGAGATGAGTTTTTCCCGAGACTAAAAAATCAGGTTTGGTATATGCTACCCAGATTTCGCTTTTATAAGTCAAAATTGGGGAGATCATTGCGTCAAATAGTTTATTTGCAAAGAATGGATACAATTTGCTGGCATGTGTGTGTTGTCTAATACTGAAAAGGGCGTGAAAGGCCTTCTCTTTCAACTTGTTAAGTGCTAATGAAAAGTCAACCGTTGAGGAGAATAATGTTCCCAAATAAGTGTAGTTTGAACAATTTCAATGATTTCATTGTCTATAAGAAAACTATACTCAGTACATTTTTTAGCAGGTTTTTGAAAGATCATCATAACTTTGGTCTTTTTAGGATTGATACTCAACATCCATCTTGACAATATGACTAAATCGTCCGCATATAAAAGTGAAGTTAATTTTGCGCCATTTGGCAAGATCAAGGGTCAGATAAAGTCCTTTCGAAAGAGAATGGTTTGTTATTAATAAAGAGGTTAAGTAACGGACTTAAAATACGAAGGGTCGTGTTTGATTTTCTCTAATTTTTATGGAATATGAAGAGTTTGAGTACAAACTCTTTATTTAATTGTAAAAGCGTCCTCCGACATTTATTTGTAAAAGTTTAAATAAGAGACCATCGTGCCAAACAAAAAGTCGAAAGCTTTTTTGAAATCTACAAAACAAGCGTAGATTGTTTCGTTGTGGCTATGCCATATTTATCTACTAACGTTCTTAATTTGAGGACATGGTCTGCTCTACGATTATTTGGTAGGAATCCGATCTGGGAATCGTGGACAATACTATAAGAGTTGACATGCTTAAGCAGTCTTTGGTTCAGAATAGAACAAAAAAATTTCCCAGACAGCTTGAAACACAAATTCCCCAGTAATTTGATGGATCAATTCTTCCTTCTGATTTATATATTGGTGTAAGAAGAACGCGACGCGGCTGCAACTATTTCAGTTTCGGTACTTAAGTAATCCAAAGAGTCCAGCTGCTCTTACTCTGCGAGCAGAGTCTTCTTCGATCTTCCTAGGAAGATCGAAGAAGACTCTGCTCGCAGAGTAAGCTGCTCTTTGCGACTTTAAAGTTGTGTTAAATCATTTTTTATTGCTGTGTAGGAGTTAAAGGCTTGTTTGAGTGAAGTGAACTGAAGTAATCAAGCTAGTTTTCCTCCGAGATTAATAGGATATCATCTGTATCTTTTCGGTTATCATCCAATGATTTTAAACACTGCCAGAAGCGTTTTTATCCTGGTTTTCTGCACTGACTTTCCTCTAATTCAATAATCTTTAAGTTGTAATACTGAGTTTTTCCCTGCTCAACAACTGCTTAGTCAGTTAAAGCAATATGATATTGCTCCCATAAATTGGCATTTAAGTGTTTTTTTTTTACAGTTTCCTTAACTAGTGCTTTTTAAAACGCCATTAGAAATAACCGGAGCGGGGAAGGATGACTTCCCAAAAAGAAATTCCTGCAAGGAAAACTTGTCTATAAAAATCCTGCAGGCGGTTGTACTTTAAAAAATTGTTCCTGCAACGGTGAAAATTTTTACCCCTCCCCCAGTTATTTCTAATTGTCCTTCACTTAGACAGACCTAAAAGCGGAGCTCCCTAGTTAGTTTTCTAATGGCCTTTATCTAATTAGCCATGTTCTAAACGAGCAGGGGACTGGGTACGAACATATTTTCTCTTCGGTACAAACATTCAATATCAATTGAATTGAAAAATGGAGCACGTCATCTGAAAGAGCATCCAAAAATTAGTAAATTCACCAAATTTGACGGTTATTGGTTTAAATCCAAAAGCATGGTACACTTAGTATGGATTGGAGGGACAGGCGTCCTCTAATCCATATTAAGCTCTCTTATTTTAAAAGTGTACCATGCCTTTGCGTTTAAACCAATAACCATCAAATTTGGTGAATTTAATAATTTTTGGATGCTCTTTCAGATGACGTGCCCCATTTTCAATTCAATCGATATTGAACATTCGTACCAAGAAAAAATATGTTCTTACCCAGTCCCCTGCTCGTTTAGAACATGGCCAATTTCGAATTTACGCAATAATACCATTTAACGCTTGATATATAATCAGGGTGATGTCGATGAACGCCTATTTAATTTGTAATTTACAGCGGTTATATATTCAGTTGGGTTTTTCCTGTCGAACTGTCGAAATTCAAAACTTCGTTCGATGAGCCGTCAAAGTTCAAACACTTCTGAATCTGACACTTTTCCTACCTTTCACAGAACTAGCAAAGCAGTTTGCACAAAATTCACCTCTTCACAATATAAATCGAAAGAGAACCGGATATATTGAGTCAGTTTAAAATAGTTTTTTGTGTGTAAGAGAATTTGTTGATTTGGCAGTTTGTAATTAAATTATGCCGTTATTCTCATGTGAGGGCACAGTTCCTTCAAAAGAAAGAACAATCTCGTTCCCAGGGCTTTTCCCTTCTTCGTGGGGGCGGTCGGGAAAAGGCCCTGGCATCGGCTGGTCACGTGTTGGTCTTAAATATTCATTTCAATACTAATGTATGAACTCCTGTGGTTAATTCTGCATTTTTATTGGTTGATGTAATTGCCTCAAAAGTTACATTAGCATTTTGATTTGTAATGAAATATTCCCGAGATTGTCGCGTCACAAGTGATTTACAGGGTTATACGAGAGTAAAAGGTCAAAAAGCAAGTAATTCAGTGATTTAGCGTATGTATGGAACAAGGTCCATGCTCGCAGTTTAGTTTGCCAGCTTTGTGGCGGAGCTTACGAAAACCGTCATTTGCTTCGAGTTTGTCAACAAAACGGGCCTTGAGAAAAATCTTGTATCTTAAATTTAACATACACGCGGAATTCATTATTTCTGAGGGTGCTTCGCTTTCAAAGCTGATTTGTACGAAGTGCGAGGGATTCGTGTCAAAGGTGAGCGACTTCAAACAAAAAAGTCAAGTTATGCAAATCAAACGGGAACAAAAGTGTTCAGTGAACCGTTGTTGTGTTCAAGAGCGATCCAAGACGACCGAGCGATCCCACGCGGACTCTTCATGACTCCGACGATCGTGACATTTGTACATTTGACGTTCTGTATTGGATTTCGTCGTCCAACGTATTTCGCTTCTCCCTTGTTTATAAAGGGTACTATATGCTGTCAGCTGTATTATTAGGAGGCGTTCTAAATTCAAAATTGAGTAGTGCCGCGAGACTGCCGCCCAGCAAATCCCAGCAAATGAGAGGTCATATAGGTTTGTTCGGTTTCCTGTTGACACGTCTGTATTAAATTCTTTTGCGCTTTGTTTTGACTCATTCATATGTACGTTGTTACCTCTCAAAATGTTCGTTCTTAAAGGGCAAGATCGATCTTAAATTTTCCGTAAAGATGTTGGTTACTTATTATTAAACGCCCTAGCCGGCTGTTTACTACTGTTGCAAGATGTGCTGCTTCTTATCAGGGATGACATATTTATTTTTGTCTATTTTAGCCAGCGCCTGCGTTGCTTTTCTTCGAGAAAGCTATAAATTTGATTTAAAGAGACGGTTATGTTTCTTGCATCATTTTGATCAAGAGTTAAGTCTTTTGAACTTGATGTTTACGTTTTTAACTCCCTCGTCCCTCGTTCGTTTTGTGACATTCTTGCTCACTGAATTCAATGTTGATTGCATGTAACTGCACATCTACCACAGGCAAGTCTGCTGACTTTTTTGCGTGTTGTATATGCCACACTATGGTTTAGGATCGCTCATTTGCTGTAAGAGCGGATCCAAGACGACCTAACAGAGAAATTTTCTCTCGAGACTCCGCCATCTTGCTCTTTGATTATGCGATATTCGATTTCACTGTAATTTATTACACCCAGATTTTTCGGGTGTCAGATGGGCACGTGACCAGCCGATGCCAGGGCCTTTTCCTGACCGCCCCCACGAAGAAGGGAAAAGCCCTGGGAACGAGGTTGAAGAAAGAAGCCTCTTTCATCTTGCACATTCAGATTTTCACCTCACAAAAGGAATAAAGGAATAAGTGCTCCATCCTATTGCCTCATTTGAATCTTTCACTTCTCACGCTCTTTTTGCATTAAGGTTTGCCTTGTTCACTTCGGATCACAAAATTATGTACTGGACATCCTAATAACCTGTCTCGGAACCGTACTGCGGGGGCTTTGTCAATATCGCTCTCCGCATGTTTCGTTGGTAAGCCATTTAACACATATTTCTTTATCTCTTTAGCAGCCACTGCATCATGTTTTCCAGGAGCTGGGTCAGGTGTTTTATGTGCGCAACCTTTCTGTATACTTCCATTAAATACCAAGAAACATATGGAAAATGTAGCTGTGTTTTCTCTCTGGGAGACAACACTTACAACATTTCGTCGTTAATAAGTACACGTGGTCCAAGGTTAGCAGATTTCTAACAGTATAGAATATAGTCAATATAATAGTTAAGTAAAGGAAGAAAAATATTTTCACACAGACGAACCACGAAAAAAGCCGAAATGAAGGCCAATTCGAAAAAAAGCGTTCGTATTACTCCTCTGCAAAAACAGGCCTTAAATGTCCTGTTTCTTCTTTGGTTGCCGGGGGTTGGGAAATATGACGGCAGGTGAAGAAAAACGGCAAATCCTTGGGAAATAGTGAGAGTAGGAATTGGACACAATATTTGGACCATTCATTGGGAACTAACTGCATGCTCATATGTGGACCGCAGAACATAGGTAGTAAGCAATGTTTTATTTCAGTCTTGATTTATGCCAAGCAGATATCGTGGTGAAGGTGGTCATAAATTCATGTACAGCTTTAATCCATGCGTATCCTTCAAGGAGGGAACACCAGAGCAGGGAGACTGCCAATCTGATGTAGCGGTAAGTCTGTTTTGTTGAAACTGTTATACAGAAATAAGTTGTTCCGCAATACTTTTTCCCTTTTAAACGATAACATAAGTGCAGGGACCCTACATTTTTCTCTAGTGAATTATTTTCATAAGAGCGCTTTGGGTATGAAGTGCTCGTTGCTTTTAGACTAGAGAGATTTTGACGAGGACAGAACATGTAGTTGAACCCCGCCTATCAAGCGCCTCATTAGAACGACCCCGGTTCGACAACCAACCACTCTAGCCACATGTTGCAATTCTCGAGTACATATTGTTTAGTATGTAAGTAACATGACTGAATAACGTCCAATATAGGGATAACAGGACGAGACAATTCCTTAGAGAGCCAAATTAGGGAACGATGTTAGGCCGAGTCCAACTTGGGAATTGGAGGATTTTTTCCGATCCAATAATTTTATGACTAGACAAGCATGGGGTCGTATTACCCCTTAATATGATACACTGGGTAGATGCTGTCCAATTCAAGGCATTATCAGGTTCAGGTTTTCGAGATGTCCAGAATAATAAACACTACAGACGGACCTCCCTGAGCAACCGCTTCTCATAAGCGGCGACCTTCCATAAGCATCCACTTTTACAAAATACCAATTAAGTTTCTCAGTCAAATTACTGTATTGTCAAAGTCTCTCGTAAGCGACCACCTCTCGCAGGCGAATGCGAACACTTTTAGGGCTGATGGTTTGAAATTTTCTATTGTGATTTTCTAAATATGATTGGTACGAAAAACACTTGGTAGCTATGCTATCTCGATCTACACGACAAAATGTCCATAATTATCCGCAGCTATAGAAATAAAAATTGTGATAAAAAATCAATTTCTTTTTTAATGGGATGTTCACATAAAAAAAGATACGTAAAACACCCCCCTCCCCTCCCTCCTCCCTCCAATAAATAATCTCAAAGGCAAATATCCTTTCGATAAAAGGCCTACTCCTTCCCCTGACTATAAGCCAATACCTTCTTCCGATTACAAGCCTTGGTTTGTGTAAGATGCCGTTACAGTATTCTCAGAGAATTATGACGTTTGTTGTTTTAAACAACTGCTGAACTTATCTTGTATCTTGTGAAGTATTGTGCAGGGTTCCACTGCATCATCCACCCGGGATCATCCATGTCCAATATACACGACCTGATACGAGTCGAAAGTGGCATCAGTCTACCCCATCGTGAAACAATGGTTTACGAGTCGCACAGCATATCATTAGTGATGCTTAGGGTATATTACAAGTGGTACGACTCGTAAACAGTGGTTTTACGAGTCGTACAGTTGGCGAAGTGCAAATCATTAGCGAAAAGTGAAATTATTTCCTAATTTCACGAGTACACCATTTGATTCCCTGTTAATATCATGGGTGACAAATTACGCTTACAAGATCTTACAGTCGTAGGCTTTTTATACTTGTTTATCGTATCAAGAATTCCAAGCTTTAAAAAGTTTAAAGCATACATTTCGGCTAAAGTTCGCAATTTTCAGAATTCGTTGACAAAAATCCTTTAGAATCCTTCTTGCTGTTTAAAAATGTTTCAAAGTTGAGTATTGTTTAATACTCCTTACATTATTGGCTATAATTCTTCATGAATGAACTGAAAACATCGTCCGTGTAGAACACTCATAAATCCGCTCGATGCATGCTATTCATGTAACTGGCTTTGTGTTTTAAAGTCGTTTTGAAATGTAAAGTATCGCTAAAAGTTTATTACAGGACCGAAGCAAACTGGTGCAGATGAAATTCAAGCGAAGATGTACAAAGTTTACGCTTTAAGATTTGTGACCCACGATATTAATTTTCTTATTTGATGACAACACCAGGGCCCGCGCAGAGGGAGGGGCTGAGGGGCTTTAGCCCCCCCCCCCCCCCCCCCCACTTTTTTTTACAGTAAAATTAAAATAAGAAGAACTTAAGTAAATAAGCAAGTAAAGAAAGAAATAAAGGAACAAGAAATTATTATCATTATTATTGAACGAACAATTACTAAAAGGATTTTATTTGAACGCCTTTCCAGAAGCTGGTGATTAATTTTGTTTTTGAGTTGGAAATTGGTTAATCATGTATCGAGTGCATCTGGTGAATGATCAATCAGTTTCCACTGCCCGAAGTATAAACATTTTGCCAACAATGACAAGAGAGATTTAGTAACTTGACAATGATAAACAGTCGTGAAGAATCATGTTTTTGACATCACTAACAGTCCTAACGAATTGCAGATTGTAGCAATAACACAAAGAGAAATTTTGGCACCGTTTACAGCGTTAAGCTGAAGTATAGCAAAAATCGTCAGATTCCTGGTTAGTAAACGCTAATGCAGTAGTACTGATTTGGAGTAAATTTTATTGTTTTAAGCAGGATTTGATAGTGAATCTATAGGTCTGGTTCTAAATGTTTAGTAATATATAGATTTAGGCAGGCCTAAAAGCGGAGCTCCTATTTATTATTTTTTTTTGCTCGAGCTTGCACTGTTTCCCAATTAATAAGTAGCCACACTATTTCTAAGCGTATACGGTTGCCCATATAGGTACATCTCGCTGCACTTTATTGGGTTCCTCATGCACGTACGCACGTAGACGCACACATCAAATTTTAGTGTTAAGACTTTTCATAACTCTAAGGGTTATTCAATGTAAAAAGGGCCTTGGTGAAGGGAATAAATTTGTTTTGATATACTTCAAAATAGTCAAGGCAAAAAAATCAACTCAAGGCAAACAGATCAACTCAATGCACTGAACAAAGTGAACTCGCGGCTATTAAAACAAAATGAACTCACGCCACAACAAAGAAAATCACAGCGCCAAAACTAACTCAGCAAATTCATTGGGAGCCGGTTTAAGTCATTCTTAAGCAGTTTTTTGTGTAAGAATTGTGACAGTTTGTGATTTAGGAAGTGGTGCTCGCTGTCTAATACGCTTACAATGTAGTTTTGAACCATCTTGGTTTGGTTGCATGATTACTACGCCAGTGTACGCTGCATGTTTTTTCGTACACATTGCTAAATACCCTAGAGAATTTTATGCAGAGAAGTGAATGAATTTCCTTCGTTTCTAACAGGCAAATATGCGTCAGGAAAAGTCTGAACTCACTCACCCAAGCACAGGCAACTCGCAATATAAAAACCGGCGTAAATACTCGTTTACGAATCTAAAAATTTATCACGCGTACGAGATTTCAACACACTCACCAAAATGACAAAAATCAGTGCAAGCGAGTGAAATAGAGCAGTTGGATAATAAATCGTTTAATTCGTTGGTGTGAAGTATCGTTGCCGAAGGTTTACTCGTTTTTTGCTTTGATTTGTTTGCGGGATTTTTCTGCAAATGCAGCGTGCGAAATCATGTTTTTGATCCGTGTAGCTCAATAATTGAATATTCTTTTCAAAATCCAACGATGAACCTCACAGTTAACTCCACTAACTAAAAAAACACTATTTGAAACGAAACATTTAATAGGCAAAAGTTCACAAAAGTGATTAAAGCTAAGAGGTTTGAAAGCAGCCGTTTTAACGAAATTTAAGCTTATATTATATAGTTGACGGGAAGATCTGAAAACCGACACAACATCGAATTCGCTCATAAATGAAGTATAAACAGATTCTCATAACAAAATATGTGCATTTACGTTTGTTACCTCATATTTTGAGAAGGCTTGTAAATTCTGCAGGGCAAATAAAGCTTTCACCAGCCAAATAACATCGGAGACGAAGCATCGAAAACGGTAGTTTCGTCCAATGTTCGTAATAATCTCACACCACGGACATATACGCAATTTGAATTATCAGCGAAGATCAACATCTTTCTTCCTTTCGGTGTAGCTTTTAACAGTCTTTTATCCGTCACTTCAGTCAACTTGACCGGCTCTGAGCACGCAGGAACCGAAGACAGTGCTTCAACTCTCGCTGTTTTTGACTCGTACTCCGATATATCATCTTCAGGTCAACAATTATTTCGGATCTTCCCGTTAAGAGGTTATCCTAAATCACTTGGCATAACTTTCCATGCTGTAGATAAGTAAATAAAGCGAGAATATTCACGAAGATCTATGTCCTCCAGCACGCTTTCTTCCCGTCTTTCAATTCAGCAGTGAACAACGTGCAAACGAGATTGCCGCGTTTTCATACAATTGCTTCGTTTAAGTTGAAATGAAATGTCCAGATATAGCAACGTGATACTGGTCAACGGATACCTTGTTTTGACAGCTGTCAATTGATCATAACATGGATGTCAAAGTTGTAAGCTCTGTTTACGTACGTAAGTAGGGATAAGATGTGCCATCTGCTCCCGATCTCTCACAGCCTATTCTCCTCCCCCACCCCCGGTCGGGCTGCCTTAGGACTCCACTCCCCCTCCCCCAGAGTCTGTACGCGCGGGTGGGCGTACGCTGACGTCATAACCAAAATTTCTCGCATCGATAGGTTACCAAATTTCCTTACCCATGGTGCTCCGCTGGCGCGCTTCGCGCGCCGGAGCTCCGCTATAATTATAGCGGAGCTCCTGCGCGCGAAGCGCGCCAGCGGAGCACCATGGGTAAGGATTTCTGGTAAACCCATGAGACTGAAAAAATTTGGTTGCGTACTCCCGCCCGCCCGCCCACCCGCCCACCCGCGCGTACAGACTCGCGGGGAGGGGGAGGGGAGTCCCAAGGCAGCCCGACCGTGGGTGGGGGGGGGGGGGGGGGGGGAAATAGGCTGAGGGAGATGGGAGCAGATAAATGCCATTTTGCCTCCACTACACATCCGGACACACAAGACAGTGATTAAATTGGGTGCGTTGGCCAGCCAAGCCATCGTCCCGTTTATTCCATCTCGGCATATAATACAAGCTATGAATAAAAAGACAATTACTAAGTGCACCAAAGCCGGACACGAAAACCCCTAAAACCAGCAAGTGGAGAAAATTGGGAACGTGTACCCCCGACCACTGCAGTGGTGCAACCCTTGGGGTTTTAGGGTATCCTTATTTAACATCAATACTGTAGAAAAATAAACCTAAGGCTTTATACAGCGATATAATAACAATAACAGAACTAAATAAACGTACAACAATGGGTTACAACTGATGATATTATTAAAAGAAAACCAAACTTAACCTAAACACGGCAAAGGCTGGCCGTAGAATGCCTCACCTCGCCAACTGTCACCGTTTACAAACTCAAATCCCACTATACACTGCGCACCTCAAACCCGTACCCAGCCCTCTGGTCCGTGCCGGCAAAATAGTAATTTATGCTAATTTAAGATCATCACAAATTACATATTTTGCCTCCACTACACATCCGGACACACAAGACAGTGATTAAATTGGGTGCGTTGGCCAGCCAAGCCAACATAGAGCTGAAAAGAAAGGGCTCGAGCTAGAGAGACAATGATTTTGACACTTCTAATCTACTTGCTAGAGAGTCTTTGACGTAAATGTTCTTGGCAGAGGTTGAAGCCCAACGGCCGTGACGTTGAAGATTCCTCTCAGGGACACCGGAGTTCGCAGCCAAAGTCGCCCCACCTGACCTGGCAGAGTGGGTACTAAATTTAGAAATATCTTGAACAATATCGCGAAAAGACTTCTTAAACGACGCTCTATAAGTCGAATAACATATAGGCTTATTGATTGACACAAGACGCTTGCGATTACTAGACGATGATACAGGCCTGAAAAGGTACTCCTCAGAATCAAAAGAAAGGTTAGAACTTGACATATATAGCTTAAGAAGGGCCACAGGACAAATACTAGAACCAGCTGACTCAGCAATAACGACGGACTGACCCTCCCTTAATTGGTCGGCTTTACTTTTTTCGATAAAAATAGAAAGAAAACCATCATTAAACGTAACATCTTTGCTTCGAATAAGTGACAACTCGGAAAAACGAAAAAAGCCGGAAAAAGCTAAAACAAACATAACTAAATTACGCAACTGTAAGAGGTCATGCAAGTCAGTTTTTTCAGCTAATTTCCTGAGATGCTCCGCCTCAAGAGGTTCCTTTCTGTGGTTAGCCGGTGAGGACGCAGAACGAACGGCACCTTCTTTCACAGCCACAACAGTGGGATGACTAGTAGGGGAACTCACACCCGCCAGATCGTGCAGCCACTTGAAAGCATAGAAGGCGGAATTAATAGAAGAAACTGATCTGCTTGACTCCAGTAGATACTGTAGAAACAAGGCACAATGAAATGGCTCTACCGGGAAGGGACTGGTACCCAGAACGGAAGTAGCAAATGATCTCCATCTGCTGAAAACCCTTGTATAACAAAGAGAAGTCCCGGAAGCCCTGGATGCAAGAGCTGTAAACTTCATATTCTCCGTCAACAAAGCAACCTCTCTTGTATCACATGTAGGGGAAGTCCAGAACTCTGTATCAAAAATATCTAGAGAAAAAACAAAAACCAAGTGATAATAAAGGAATACAAAGGACAAGGGGAAGCACCCCAGGGATAAAGACAAATGGGGCCTAAACAACACAATGAGAGAATAAACAACAAACAAATACAGACAAGGAGCCTCAGAGAAAAACAAAGGTATATTTAAGTACGCTTATACAACGCAGAAACAAAACTGCAATAAACACAATCTATTCACCCCTCAAGGGCACCGTATAGAAATCTTCAACGTTAACAGTCTCAAATCAAAGGCCCCTCAAGGGCAATGAATACAAATATCACAGACCCCTCAAGGGTACGTCTCAAAGGGCCGCCTGCATCATGCAAGGCGCCTCAAAGCCAGAAAACAATGCGCTAACACTGTGGAACGCGAAATGCATTGCAAACTAACGCAGAACCTTGCCTGGGTGCAATACTAAAATTAATGCGCAAAGCTACCATTGAGAAATTTAGCGGACCGGATCCGAAAATGGAATTCTTGGCTTTGCCTCTGATGAAGAGATGGGAAAGATCAGGGAGGACCACCCAATCATGAACAAAACCGCTCCAGTGCACACCGTCGAAACAAAGGATGGGCCAAAAATGCGCTGATCTCCAAAGGGGAACGATGAGAGTGCCGGACGCATTGCAGAGCTTCAAATGACTGACAACTTTGCATGTCAAACAGACAGGAGGACAAAGCCAGTTGTTGTCGTTGTACCAATCTTGGACGAAAGCGTTGACGCCAGACGAACCGGGCTGATAATACCTAGAATTGAAAACCTGAAGCTTTGCATTGTAATGGCAGGCGAATCTATCACAAGTGTGAGGACCCCAGAGCTCGTCGAGAGCATAAAAAACGGAATCGTTGATTGCATAATCATCGTAATCGACTAACTTGCTAATATCGTCGGCACAAGCGTTGAGGTCCCTGGGAATCCATTGCATGTCGATGCTAATACCGCCGATGAGACATTGTCGGTGAACATCAAGAGCCAACTGTTGCAAAGCTGGAACTTTGGATCCGATGTTAACGATGCGAACAACATTCTGGTTGTCTGTATACCAGACAACAGTCCGCGCACCAAGAGAATCCTTGAACGCCTTCAAGGACAATGAAACAGCAAGAAGTTCGCGAAAAGTCGAACTTTGTGCACTCTCGTAATCGGACCAGTTTTGGTGAAAATATTTGTCCTCGAATTGTATGTAACTCCCGCAGGCTGAATTAGACGCATCAGAGTAAACGATTTTGGAAGGCTTGCGCTTAATAGGCCACAAAGGAAGGCCGTTGATATCAGCGAGATTGTTTTTCCAAAAATTCAATTCGTGTAAACATTCAGGTGTCAAAGAAACAAGTGAATTCCAATTAGCAGCGGAGTTAATAACCAGAAAGGTGTTCCTGGTCATAAGTCTAGTGACGTTCCCAACGCAGTTCCCGAGCGAGATAATTTTTCCACACACGCTTGCAAGCTTGCGAACTTGGTGCAAGGAGCGCTCCGAACATAAAAGAGATGATAAATCGATAATAAGAGAATTAATTCTCTTGTCCGTGGCTTTGATAACGCACTGGGAAGTGTCAATAACAGTCCCAAGCCAGGTAATCACTTGAGTAGGATCCCAAACGGATTTCTCTTCGTTAGGTAGGAAACCAGACTTTAATAGATCGGAATGAACAGCCAAACTAGAGATCTTCGCTTTGATACAGTCAGCGGCCGACCCTAAACCATCGTCTAGGAAAACAACTATAGACTTTCCCTCGGATCTCCATTTCTTGACTAACGGCTTGAGAAGCTTTGTAAATAAATAAGGAGCAGAACTAAGGCCAAATGGCAAAACTGAAAACTGAAAATATCTAGTATGACCGGACGAAAAGGTCCAAGAAAACGACAGATATTGCCTATGATCCGGAAAGATATCCACGTGATGGTAACCCGATTTTAAGTCAAAGGAGAACATGAAATCTCCGGGATTTAAAACTTCCTTGGCAACGGACAGGTCCTCGCATCGAAACTTAAACTTGAAAAGATAAAGATTGACGTGACGATGATCCAAGATCAAGCGCTTTTTCCCTGACTTCTGAAAAGACACAGATAATGGATTAATTATAGTAGGAGGTGTAAAAACTTCGGTGATACAATCCAAACTAATAAGCTCATTAATAGCATTCTCAACAAAACCGGATTCCTGAATCGCTGAATTATTGTTCCGAGCAACAAAAGGTGCTGGTATTTGAAGAAGTGGCAACTTATATCCAAACTCAATAGTGTCAATAATGAAACGAGGTGCGTCAATATCTTTCCAAAACTGAAGCGATTTACGCAATCTTCCTTTAACCGAAACAGGTGCATCATCACATGTAATTTCACAGTTCAGCGATGGATCCTCTAGAAGAGATAGCTCACAAAACGGCAATGGCAAAGCCTCAGACTCATGGTCTAGAAAATAAATAATACACGACGAGAAAAACATAGTTTAATAAATGCAAATTAACTCTGAAAGCACTAAGCACGACTCGTATGAAAGACGCAGCGAAAAATAAGACAAACGGAAAACAACACAAACGAAAACTAGAACCAACTACACCTTGATCCTGGGTATTGCTGTCTAGTCACTTTGCCTGTTGGTTGGCAGGATTGGAGGAGGAAAGAACATTCGGGCAGGAAGCCCGCCAATGTCCAGGTTTTCCACAGGAAAAGCAAAGTCCGGCAGATCTGCCAACGGAAAGCTGTTGATTGACCCGAGTAAAGGAATTAGGAATTTGGCCGACGGTGAGCTGCGAATTTCTTGAGACAGGTATTCCAGATCGGCGCTGTAATCCCAGACCACGTGGAGCGAAGCGTTTCGAGGCTCTAGCCGCTCTCGCTTCAGCTCTATAGATCTTCTTCTCGTCTTCTTCATCATCCGCCAAGTCGTGATGTTTATATTCCAAAACGGTTTTCCAACCGTACGGCGACTTATCAGCCAACAAAATTAGTTTTTGCCGATCTTTAAGCAAAGACATACCCCGATCCAACGCTTCCTTGGTCCTCAGAAGGTCCTTACGCTCAAGAGCGACGCTAGCGTCTTCGACAGCTTCCATGACTGATTTGTTGGCTTTAAATTGTTCCTCGTTACTCTTCTTCTTGAACGAAGGTGGAGCATCCCGCTTTAGTCTCTTGATCTCAGACATCTGCTCCGCGGCATTCGAATCATTAGATCTCTTTAGATCAGAAATTGAAGTGGAAACTAAATCCTTAATCTGGCCAAGCAGATCGCGATTGTTCTGGGCAATGATCTCTTTAACTTTAGCTTCATCCATTGCAAAAACCAAACTTAACCTAAACACGGCAAAGGCTGGCCGTAGAATGCCTCACCTCGCCAACTGTCACCGTTTACAAACTCAAATCCCACTATACACTGCGCACCTCAAACCCGTACCCAGCCCTCTGGTCCGTGCCGGCAAAATAGTAATTTATGCTAATTTAAGATCATCACAAATTACATATCTCTACTAAACAGGGCTTACAACTTTGACATCCATGTTATGGTCAATTGACAGCTGTCAAAACAAGATATCCGCTGACCAGTATCACGTGGTCATATCGCGGGCTCACATGTGGAGCTCATCGAGGTCACGTGTTTTTGTGAAGTTGACCACTGACCAGATGATAGTTTTCTAGTTGATCGCGGGCTCAAGTCCTAGTTTTTTTACAATTTTTTTGATCATCGCGTTAATTCAGATTTAAATAAAGGGCAAAGTTAATAACCGAGGAGCTCAGCTTTTATTCCCTGCTATATCCAGTTTTTTCTCATGTTAAAAAAATTATCTGGACATTTCATTTCAACTTAAACGAAGTGATTGTATGAAAAGGCGGTAAACTCGTTTGCACGAGTTGCACGTTGTTCACTGCTAAATGGAAAGACGGGAAGAAAGCGTGCTGGAGGGTCTGCTGGAGGGATGCTGGAGGACATAGATTTTCGTGAATATTTCTCGCTTTATTTACTTATCTACAGCATGGAAACTTATGCCAAGTGTTTTAGGATAACTTCTTAACGGGAAGATTCGAAATAATTGTTGACCTGAACATGATATATCGGAAAACGAGTCAAAAACAGCGAGATTTGAAGCACTCTCTTCGGTTCAGTCCTGCGGCTGACCAAGAATGGAAAATTAGCTAATATAAAAGTGTGCTCAGAGCCGGTCAAGTTGGATAAAAGACTGTTAAAAGCTACACCGAAAGGAAGAAAGATATTGATCTTCGCTGATAATTCAAGTTATGTATATGTCCGTGGTGTGAGATTATTACGAACATTGGACGAAACTATCGTTTTCGTTGCTTGGTCTCCGATGTTATTTGGCTGGTTTGAAAGCTTTGCCCTGCAGAATTTACAAGCCTTCTCAAAATATGAGGTAACAATCGTAAATGTAAACATTTTGTTATGAGAATCTGTTTATACTTCATTTATGAGCGAATTCGATGTTGTGTCGGTTTTCAGATCTTTCGTCAATTATAAGCTTAAATTTCGTTAAAACGGCCGCTACTTTCAAAGCTCTTAGTTTTAATCACTTTTGTACACTTTTGCTTATTAAATGTTTCGTTTCAAATATTGTTTTTTTTTAGTTAGTGGAGTTAACTGTGAGATTCATCGTTGGATTTTGAAAAGAATATTCAATTATTGAGCTACACGGATCAAAAACATGATTTCGCGCGCTGCATGCTGCAAACAAATCAAAGCAAAAAACGAGTAAACCTTCGGCAACAATACTTTACACCAACTATAATATTAAACGATTTATTATCCAACTGCTCTATTTCACTCGCTTGCATTTTTGTCATTTTGGTGAGCGTGTTGAAATCTCGTACTCGTGATAAAATTTTAGATTCATAAACTAGTATTTACGCCGGTTTTTATATTGCGAGTTGCTTGTGGCTGGGTGAGTGAGTTCAGACTTTTCCCAACGTATATTTGCCTGTTAGAAACGAAGGAAGTTCATTCACTTCTCTGCATAAAATTCTCTAGGGTGTTTAGCAATGTGTACGATAAAACATGAAGCGTAGTAATCATGCAACCAAACCAAGATGGTTCAAAATTACATTGTAAGCTTATTAGACAGCGAGCACCACTTCCTAAATCACAAACTGTCACAATTCTTACACAAAAAACTGCTTAAAAATGACTTAAACCGGCTCCCAATGAATTTGCTGAGTTAGTTTTTCCGATGCGAGTTTCTTTGTTGTGGCGTGAGTTCATTTTGTTTAGCCGCGAGTTCACTTTGTTCAGTGCCTTGAGTTGATCTTTTTGCCATGAGTTGAACTTTTTGCCTTGCTTGTTTTGAAGTAAATCAAAACAAATTTCTTCGCCTTCATCAAGGTCCTTTTTACATTGAATAGCCCTAAGAGTTATGAAAAGTCTTTACACTAAAATTTGATGTGTGCGCCTACGTGCGCTCTTGCATGAGGAACCCAATAAAGTGCAGCGAAATGTACCTATATTTTGGGAAACAGTGCAAACTCGAGCAAAAGAATAATAAATAGGAGCTCCGCTTTTAGGCCTGCCTAAATCTATATATTACTGTAAAAACACTACAATAATATAGCAAGGCTGATAAGTACTATGTGAAAAAGTAACTTAGCAAAAAAACAACACGACCAGAACGATAAAGTAGGGTTACAATCACGGACAGCCATTCTGTCCTTTTTGGGACTCATCAGCGCGGTGTAACAAATCTAAATAATGCCAGCTCGAGGGCCAGCGCAAATAAATTGCAATCAACAATCTCTTGTAGATCCTGGTACGTTAGCACGATTTTTGTTTACGGACCCTTGGTGTTTCAAGTTGTAAAAACATTGCGCTTTAATACACTGTTTGTTAATTTTAAATCCACCTTCCGATATCTGAGGGTAACTAAAACCCTAAGTTTCCCAGGGTAACATGCTTCCGTCCCCCACCCCCTCCCCATAAAAAAAAACTGGCTCACGCTTGAGCCCCCCCCCCCCCCCCCCCCACTCGAAATCATACTGTGTGGCCCTGAACACTGACATTGATGGCAACCTCTATTTAACGGTCCATTTATGATCTCGAATTCATGAGAATTACCGGACCACTAAGCCCTTGGTGTAGGAGACAGGACCTTAGACTTAACGTCACTGCTTTAGGACGCAATCAATTCATATGACTATAGATCTAATTACTGATTCCTTATTCACATCGTCACAAAACACGGATAAGCAAGTGATACCTTCACTAGCTGGGAATTCATTAGATGGATACTTGCAGCAGAAACTTGAAACAGCTGGATAATTTGTTGGCAGCGTATAATATCTCATCGTAATGTAGATTATCCTTTTTTTTAATTATCAACTCCTGATTCTGTTTCAGATTTGTAGGTGGGTTCAGTCGGCGTATCAAAATATAGGGACACAGAGCTCAGCAGAATTTGGTTTCTACAAACAAACTATGATACCAAGGCTCAAATATTCTAGGTAAGTACTTACACTTGTTAAGCGATCTTGTCACCTTAATAGACTGTCCCGGGGAGACCACCCTACAAAAATCAAAGTGGCTATGAGCCACTGAACTCTAGCCTGCGTGCCTGAACAATTGATCTCGCTTCCAATGTGTGGCTTTATAGCTCAGTTGGTAGAGCATCGCACCGATTTCGCGGAGGTCACGGGTTCGAATCCCGTTGAAGCCCTGAATTTTTTTCAGGCTTCTTTATTCCAATTGCTTAAATTGGAAATTCACTGCGATTACTTTCATATACATCCGCTGTTCATATATGAATCATTTTGTCTAATATTATTGCCAACGAGGCAACCGAGCCAAGAGGCGAGGCTGACTGAGGCGGCAGAATCATAGTGTCGCGTGTATAGCAAAAAAACTCTCAACTTCTGCGTAAGGGACTTTTTTTTACCATATTTGGGTGCAAGTAAAACCCCACATTTGGGCAGTGAAGTCACACCCCATATTTGGACAGTGACGTCACGTTGCTTATTCCTCGTGCTTCGTCCGTGTCTGAGAGTTGCTAGAATTTGCTCCTCGCGCGTGGTTCAAGCCGTTATGTGTTAGAATTCTCTCCCCGTCGTTCTAGCTTTTGTGTGCAAGAATTTGCTACTCGTCGTTCGAGCAGTTGTGTGCAAGAATTTGCTCCTTGCGCGTGGTTAAGGTTCTAGCTGTTGTGTACTGGAATTTGCTCCTCGTGGTTCGAGCCGTTGTGTGCTGGAATTTGCTCCTCGTCGTTCGAGCCTTTGTGTGCTGGAACTTGCTCCTCGTCGCAGTAGCAGCTGATCAAGGAATAGGGCTAGCTATACGCACAAATTTTGTTTAGAACCAGCGTGTTCTTCACCCTTCGATTTATTACCTGAACTGAACCAGCGTGTTCTTCTCTATTCAGAACCAGCGTGTTCACTTCTCAATTTCTAACCAGTGTGTTCTTTCGTCGATTGACACGTCCTTGATAGACTTGATTCACTTCTCAATTTCGAGCCAGTGCGTTTTTTTCGTCGATTGCAGATATGTCCAGGATTGAACGCTAATGAGATGCACGCTCTTCATACTAAGCATCACAAAGTGTCCTCACTGATAAAAGTTCACTTAATCACACATAATTCTGTCAAATATGAAGTTGTATGAAAATGGGCAACAACCTAGTCATATATGAAGTACTTGCTAAACAATACCTACGTTCAATCCTGGACATAAGTGGTCGATTGACACGTCCTTGATAGACTTGAAATCAAAGAAACAGAGAGATTCCTGTACACATCTTGTAGCACAAAAAATTTTCCCTTAACGCCAGCGTTCTAAAACCACTGACGAAGCAGAAAACAATAACCCAGATCAATAATCTTATTCCTTGATCATTGAGTTCAGCACAGTTTTATACACCTGATTGAAGAAACGTTGACCGTGTGAAAGGCATAAGCCATGATCGATATGACCCAATGGTGTTCTGGGTAGACAGCACTGGTAAGCTTAGTGATATTCCTTTTATTGATCATCAAGAGGTTTCTTTCTTTGAGAGCCTTAAGAGCATGATTTATGCAACCTGTCTTATTACCATGTTTATTCTGTCACAGACGATGATTATTTCTACAGATTTCCCAGTAAACATTTGGGTCGTATCGTTGATGGTTTATGCTTTTCATGGGTCAACGTTTCTTCAATCAGGTGTATAATTGCTTAATCGGCGGTGTAAGCTAACAAATAAGTACAGGGTTCCAAAGGTTAGCAAAAACTTTCCATTTCAGGCTTAATTCAATGTTTCATGCAGTGCTGTCATCAAGATTTAATACGCCGTTGAAACACGTTCCAATCACTACACGTGATTACCGAAACAAGTCCATAACTAAAGGACACTTTCACCGTACTATTTTGACATGTTTTACGTTTACTGTCGCACGCTTTTTTGTCACTTTCCCTTTATACTTATTTGCGTTCGCCTTTCGTCGCCGTGAATTATATATTTTTCATCAAACGAAAGTCTATGTTTAGAAGAATTCCTAATGCTTCAAATGGCAGTTTCAATCCCATCCTCGGAAACCCAGGGCTTCAAAAGGGGATGGGAAGGGAAGGGAGAGACTGGGAGAGGGAAAAAAAGGAGTGAGGAGGGGAAGGGAAGGGAAAGGGGAAATGGGAAGCCCTGGGAAGCTTCCCTATACAGATCATTTCTCGATCGAAGAGCAAACACCATTAGCGAGGTGAAAAATCGTTTTCGGTGGCTTTTGTCCACGAGCATAACAGATCAGATTGTCGCCGCTCTTCAATTTCTTGCTTGCGTTCCGACTATTTAGAAATTTTCAGTCTGCTTTTCTTTGTTAATTTTTTTTGTTTAATACAGTTTAGATTGGTAGGACTGAAATATTCGAGTAATGACGGAACGACGTACTACGTCGAAGAAATCGGCGCAAGATCTTTGCCAAATATCAAGCTAAATAGTCTAAATTCTGTTGTTCCTGTTGCAAGCTTTCGGTCGATGTCGGCGCTTTCGCCTATACACACTGCCGTGATCTTGTTATTTCTCAAAGACTGGACTTGTTCCATCATATTGGCCTTTAACGGACACGCGGCACACACCAAAGGAAATTTGGGGAACGAATCTTTGCCAGCCGCTCTAAAAGCTTTACAAACGCCAGGCAAAATTTGGTCCGAATCCTGTTAGCAATTCTGCATACACATCTCTTCCCTCTACAATTTTCCGGACGATCATGCTTTGTTCCTCTTTCATTTGTCTAACGCTTGGAAACGATTCCAATGAAGTGCAAACTCCTTGCTCGAAGATCTCCATGTAGCGAAAATGCGAACATCGAAAAGTGAAAAAATAAATATAGTTTCCGCATGATGGGCGCGAACTGTCAAATTCTTTTGTTTTGAAGGTGTTGCAACGCGTGGGCCATGTCATCCGCTAATTTTTACAACGCTAATTCGTCTGTAATTCGAGAGTTCGTAACGACTTCCAAATCACCATGTGATCGCTTTTCACTGGCCTCATTTTTAATTAAATTTAAAATGAGGCCAATAACGGCTCAGAAAAGTAATTGATCGAGAAATGATCTGTATAGAGAAGCTTCCCAGGGCTTCCCCTTTCCCCTTTCCCATGAGAAAAGAACATCTATCAGACCAACAAACTAGCTCCTCGACATTCCTTACGGGAGGGAGGGGGGGGGCGGGGAGGGGGTGGGCAAGGGTATTTTCGTCACGTCGTGATCCGGTTTTTTGTGCTCTGTGAATCGTGATTTGATAAAAAAAAACTTCCGTGAATCGTGATTGAAGTGTATTCCGTGAGGCGTGAAATGCAACATCATCATCATCATATACTTTATTTAAACACGGTAAAAACATCAGTTACAAAAAAAAAAGTTAAAAAAAAAAAACTGATTTACATGTTTGCCGTGTGGGAGCACGAGGGAGACTCAGGCAATTGATAAGTCTTTTAAAGTGGCTAAAGGATCTAGCAGCTCTGGCATCGTGGGGAAGGCTATTCCACAACTGTGCCCCACTGTAACAGAAACTTCGTTTTAAAAAATCAGTACGGGGCTTAGGTAGAGCTAACTTATTTGCCGAAAGAAAAGGTCTTGTTAGCAGAGATGAGAAAGCTTTCTGGTTGGGTATTTA